>CM029016.1:21699298-21893953 GCA_016801055.1 Panax notoginseng
GAAGGGGAGAGACGGGAATTCCTTCGCTAGTATGACCTACCTAAGTTTATTGTATGGTATTTAATTGGTCGGTCATAATATAAGGATAATATATGACATATCAATAACTTTTATTTTGTGCAGTATCTGAAAATGGCATCTGAGAATGTTGAGAATAGCAATGGAGCACAGGCGACTGTTGATTCACCACATATCAATAATCAGGATAATGTGCATCAGGAAGGTGACAATCCTCATGCAAACAACAACACTGACCAGATGATGAATGATGGAATGTTCAGAAACTTTATGCAGTTCATGCAACAGCAGGCGAGAGCGGCTCCTGTCCAAAATATAGGTGGAAAACACTGAAAACTCTCGGACGGTCACCGCTAAACAGTTCAAGGAGCTGGGACCACCAGAGTTTAAGGGAGAGCCAAAACCACTTATAGCGGAAACATGGATAAAGCAGATTACCAAGATATTTGATGTCTTGGGATGCTCCGAGGAGCAAAGGTTCCCTTTGCCGCCTTTATGTTGCGAGGAGAGGCAGATTACTGGTGGGAATCGATTAAGCGTACTCAACCTGCCGCACTGAAGATGTCTTGGGAGAAGTTCCAAGAGCTGTTCAATGACAAATACTTTCCCGAAAGTGTTCGTCACATGAAGGAGGTGGAGTTCATCAAATTGGAGTAGAATAATATGACCGTGTCGCAGTATGAGGCTAAATTTGCTGAGTTGTCCCGATTTGCTTCCCACTTGGTGGATAATGAAGAGCGAATGACGCGAATGTTTTTGCGAGGTTTGAAACCTGAGATACGTCAACATCTTATTTCTCATAAACTGTGTTTGTATTCAGATGTTGTGAATAGGGCTCAGTTAGTGGAGCGCGATAACGAGTCAACGCAACCAAAAGAGAGCAGTCGGCAAAATGATAATACCAGTGAGAGCAGTCATCGAAGCGGTGACAACAAGCGTGGAGGGAATCAACAGGCCAGAAATGGTAACCACTTCGGTGGTAATCAGGGCCAAAACAATAAGAATGGTCATTTCAAGAAGAGGAGATTCAACAATGATGGAAAGACGTCAGCACCAGCACCGTTGTTAAGGAAGGAGAACGACCACCTATCATATGTTTCAAATGCGGAGGGGAGGGGCACATCAGTCCAAACTGCGCGATGCCGTCTAAAGCATGTTATAATTGTGGAAGAGAAGGTCATTTAGCTCGATTTTGTCGTTTACCAAAAACAATTCAGCCAGGATGGAGACACCAAAGGCCGTCCCAGAAAAGTCAAAACCGGTAGTGCAAGGGAGAGCGTTTGTTGTGACCTCCCAGAAAGCAAGGAACCCGAATGAGGTCATCACGGGTAAGCTTATCATAAACTCTAACGAAGTCTATACTTTATTTGATACCGGTTCTACCCATTCTTTTATTTCTCCTACTTGCGCTCATCGATTAAATTTGATTCCGGAGAAATTAGACTTTGACTTATCTGTTGAAACTCCATTGGGAGAAACCTTCATTACATCCACGGTTTATAAGTCTTGTTTGGTTCAAGTTGGTACCCACACATTACCTGTCGATCTTATTTCATTAAAAATACTTGCATTTGACGTGATTCTAGGGATTGATTGGTTAACTACTCATCATGCAAAAATTGATTGTTTTCGTAAGGTTGTTAGCTTTCATATTCCTAATCGACCTATTATGCGAATTCAAGCAACCAAACCATTAAAATCAATCGCTGTCATCTCAAGCCATAAAGCTATTCGTTTATTGAAAAACGGATGTCAAGCTTTCTTAGCTCATGTCACGGATCTAAACAAAAATACGTCAGTTTTGAATGATATTTCTATTGTTAATAAATTCCCTGACGTATTCCCTGAAGAACTTCCTGGCCTACCCCCAGAGCGTGAAATTGAATTTTGTATCGACCTTGAACCCGGTACAAAACCCATTTCCAAAGCCCCATATCGAATGGCTCCTATTGAACTTCAGGAGTTAAAGATCCAACTGCAGGAATTGTTAGACATTGGCTTTATTCGTCCTAGTACTTCTCCTTGGGGTGCTCCTGTTCTATTCGTGAAGAAGAAAGATGGAAGTATGCGACTTTGTATTGATTATCGGGAGTTGAATCATGTCACCATCAAAAACAGGTACCCATTGCCACGTATTGATGACCTGTTTGACCAGTTGCAAGGAGCACAATTCTTTTCAAAGATCGATCTTCGTTCTGGATATCATCAGCTGAAGGTTAGAACTGAGGATATTCCAAAGACGGCTTTCAGAACTCGGTACGGGCATTATGAATTCTAGTCATGTCCTTTGGATTGACTAATGCTCCTGCTGCCTTCATGGATATGATGAACCGGGTATTCAAGGAATATTTGGATCACTTTGTGGTCGTCTTTATTGATGACATCCTTATTTATTCCAAAAGCCGTGAAGATCATGAGCAACACTTGAGGCTGGTACTCCAAAAGCTTCGTGAATACAAGCTTTATGCCAAGTTGAAGAAATGCGAGTTCTGGCTGGAGGAGGTAGCATTCCTTGGGCACGTAGTATCAAGTCGTGGAATATCGGTTGACCCGGCAAAGATTGAAGCTATTCAAAGCTGGGAGCAACCTAAATCAGTGACCGAAGTACGTAGCTTTCTTGGTTTAGCTGGTTATTATCGAGATTCGTGGAAGGATTTTCTCGAATCGCTACTCCATTAACTCAGCTGACTCGGAAAGATACAAAGTTCGGTTGGAGCGAAGAATGTGAGAAGAGTTTTCAAGAACTCAAGAGGAGACTCATTTCAGCACCTGTTCTAACAATACCATCTGGCTCGGAGGGATTTGTCATCTACAGTGATGCTTCGAGCAAAGGGTTGGGATGCGTTTCTCATGCAACATGGAAAAGTCATAGCCTATGCATCAAGACAACTCAAGGAATATGAGAGGAATTATCCTACTCATGATCTAGAGTTGGCAGCTGTTGTCTTTGCACTTAAAATTTGGAGGCATTACTTGTATGGGGAGAAGGTGGAGATCTTTACGGATCATAAAAGCCTCAAATATTTCTTCACTCAAAAGGAACTCAACATGCGACAACGACGTTGGCTTGAACTGTTGAAAGATTATGATCATACCATTCAATACCATCCTGGAAAAGCGAACGTGGTAGCTGACGCATTGAGTAGAAGATCATATGCAAGTACGAGTGCGATATTGTCAACACAAAGGCCCATTTTGTGTGACTTGCAAAGGATGGAGATAGAGTTAAAGACTCCAGGGACCCATGTGATGATGGCGAATATACGAGTAGAACCAACTTTAATCGATAAAGTTAAAGCTGCTCAAGCTACAGACCTGGAGCTGATGCGTATGAGGAAGAAAGTGCAAGAAGGTGCTATGCCGGAAGCAAGAATCGATGAAGAAGGAATACTTCGAGTCAACTCCAGACTTTGTGTTCCTAACAACCCTGATTTAAAGTATGAAATCATGATGGAGGCGCACAACACACCGTTTGCAATCCATCCTGGAAGTACCAAAATGTATCATGATCTTCGTCATACATTTTGGTGGAGCAATGAAGAGAGAGATAGCGTTGTTTATCTCAAGGTGTCTAACTTGTCAACGAGTCAAAGCGGAGCATCAAGTACCAAAAGGTCCATTGCAACCACTTGAAATTCCAGAATGGAAGTGGGAGCACATTACCATGGATTTCGTTACCGGTCTTCCTAGGGTTTCTCAAGGTATTGATGCGATTTGGGTCATTGTTGATAGATTGACCAAGTCTGCTCATTTCTTACCGATACGAGAAACTTATACACTTGAACGTCTTGCTCGTATGTACATAAACGAGATTGTAAGACTGCATGGTATGCCAGTATCCATAGTTTCTGATCGAGACCCAAGATTCACTTCACGATTTTGGGTTAGTTTACAAAAAGCTATGGGCACAGATTTACGATTTAGTTCGGCATATCATCCTCAGACGGACGGACAATCAGAGAGGACTATTCAAACTCTAGAAGATTTATTAAGACTCTGTGTCCTTGACTTCAAGGGAAGTTGGGACAAGTTCTTACCATTGGTGGAGTTTTCCTACAACAACAGTTATCAAGCAAGTATTGGCATGGCTCCATTCGAAGCATTGTATGGAAGAAAATGTCGTTCTCCAGTATGCTGGGATGAGGTGGGTGAAGCAACGTTGTTGGGACCGGAGTTGGTACGTATGACTACAGAAAAGATTCAAACGATCCGACAACGTATAAAAACCTCACAAGATCGACAAAAGAGTTATGCTGATCTTCATCGAAAGGACGTGGAATTTGATGTAGGAGATCATGTGTTCTTACGTGTTGCTCCATGGAAAGGAGTTACGAGATTTGGAAAGAGAGGAAAGCTCAATCCTCGATTCATCGGTCCATTTTTAATCCTCGATCGAGTAGGAACTGTGGCTTATAGACTCGCTTTACCGCCAAGTATGTCTCGTGTTCATAACGTTTTTCACATATCCATGTTACGCAAATATGTGGAAGACCCGAACCACATTATTGAGTTAGAACCGGACGAAATAGCGGAGGATTTGACGTATGAAGAAGTTCCTGTTCAAATCTTGGATAAGAAGGAACATATTCTACGCTCCAAGGTTATACCTCAAGTCAAAGTTTTGTGGAGAAACCACGATGTTGAGGAAATGACTTGGGAGTTAGAATCTGAAATGAAATCAAGGTATCCTTACCTCTTCGACATACCAGGTACGTACCCTAATTTCGAGGGCGAAATTTCATAAGAAGGGGAGGTTGTAAGACCCCAACTTTTATAAATAAAGATGAATTTTCTATAAATATCATTTTTGAATATTATGGAGTTAATTTGATATAATGTTATAGTTGTGGGTAATATTTATAAATTTTGCAAAGTACGCAAGTTGTTATATAATATTCGATTGGTCGGGGAATATTCTTTTAACAGGAATATTCGTACAACGACACAATCATTGGTGGACCCCACAACGGAATTATTGTCGGATTGAGAAAACGACAAAAATATTTTATAAAAAATAACGGCGGAAGTTTTACCATTGATACTGTTGAACTACTCGGTAGTAAAAGTACAGTAATACGTGTAGTTGCATAGTAGCAGACGGTATTGATTATTAATGCTTATGTGAGAAGTCACTCAGTTTGATTCAATTATTGTCAGTTAATAATATGAATTATTTAGCGATAATGACGTTTTGTTTTATTCGTATTATTAACGTAATAAAACAGAAACATCTTTTTATATAAAACAGAATACTTTATTAAAGTTATTCTATAAATAGAATATATTATATTTTATTTAAAAGATTTTTCTTTAAATATGGACCGTCAGATTAAAGTAATCAATCTGGACCGTTCATGTATTAGTTACTATGCATTCTATTTTTCTATAAATAGCAGCTCATTCCTTCATTATTTCTTACGAATTCACTGAACTCTAGAGAGAGAACTATAGAGAGAAACTATAGAGAGAGAGAGAAGAAGAGTATTCTGCTACTTAACTACTTCCTTATTTCAGCTCTTCTTTAAAACGGTAAGGGGTGTTATTCTTTCTTATTCATGAAGAGAACTGTTGTTATTCCATTTCTTATTATTCTGTTGGAATAACCTGTATACGCGGTCTACCCTATACTTGGTGACATTCTTCTATTATTCTGTTGGAACATCCTGTCTGTGTGTTTTACACCGACCTGGTTCCATTTTTATTATTATTCTGTTGGAACATCCTGTCTGTGTGTTTTACACCGGACCTGGTTCCGTTTTTATTATTATTCTGTTGGAACATCCTGTCTGTGTGTTTTACACCGGACCTGGTTCGTCTTTATTATTATTATTCTGTTGGACAATCCTGTCTGTGTGTTTACACCGGACCTGGTTCCATCTTTATTATTATTCTGTCGGAATATCCTGTCTGTGCGTTTACGCCGGACCTGGTTCCATTATTTATTATTCTGTTGGAATAACCTGTCTGTGCGGTCTATCGCATGCATGGTGATTTCTTTTGTTATTCCATTCTTTATTATACTCAGTTGGTTAAGTTTTGACTTCTATACTCCATGAAATTTGTGGAATATCCTTGATAATTGCGTTTCATCCAGTATCTTTTCATGAAAATATTCTTCTAAGCATTCTTGAATTTTACTCCACAAAGCAGTATCATGTTGACAATTTGGACGTTGTTAATTCTGGATAAATTAATTCTTGAACTTGTTTTATTGAATTCTTATATCATTGTCATCATCCTCATGTTTATAAAATGTTGAAAGTCATCTGTGGCCTGTAGTGCATAGATGGACTTGGTATGATTATGACCAGGGATTATTCGGTATAATCATGACCGTAATGTTACAAATGATGTGGTAAAAGTCCTCATTGGCCCGTAGTGCATTGATGGACAGTTGTTGGCATGATCATGACCATTAATGAATACACGAATATCCTTGGCCGTAGTGCAGGGGTGATTCGATGATGTGGATTATTTTATTAAGCTGAGTCCCAGCGATCACAGTGTTGAAAAACCTTTTAAATCATAAAAGATAGTAGAGTTTATTTTCTACTTGACTCTTTTAATGGATTGCTTGTTCCGCTGCAGTTAAACTTGATGTCTATTATATTTTATCAGTTTAACATTGTTGAAGGCTAATGATAATTTATTCTGCATTATCTTAGTCATAATATTTCTTACTGGGCTAGTTGAGCTCACCCTTTCTTTCACTGTTCTCTTCAGGAAATGAGAACGTAGCTGGGGCAAGTCGGGAACGGAGTGATGGTCCGAATGATAGTATTAGTTAGTAGTCCTCACTATTCTATGTAATGGTGTGTTAATAAATGTAATGAGGACTCCTTTTGAGTATGAATACTCTCTAGAAGATAATATTTGTATTCAAACTCACAGTTTATGTTTTGTCGTATTGTACACGACAGTTGTATTAGTAAGTTGTATTTGTATTCTGTACTATGTATCTGACGACCCAAGATGGGTGATGTATACCTAATTTTGGGGGCGTCACAGTGGAACCCACAACGGAATTATTGACGATTAGAAAACGACAAAAATACTCTATGAAAATAACGGCGAAAGGGTTACCGTTAAACTGTTGACTACCCGGTAGTAAAAGTACATAATACGCGTGGTTGCATAGTACACACGGTATTAATTATTGATGCTTACGTGAGAAGTCACTCAGTATACTCAATATTGCTACAGTAATTGTTGCATCATATCTCTCTATATTGATTCAATTATTGTTATAGTATCATCTGCATAATATTTATTATTATTAAATCAATAATTGAGACAATAAAGTTATTCATATTATTATTTGCAATATTGATAATGTCTAGAAAGTTCTGTCAAGAAGAGGTTTGGTCACCTAATTGCGCGCCAATAAGGAGAAATCTTTATTAGAAAGTCCCCTCTTTCCTAGGAACAGCATGGTTTGTAAAATATTGTGAGTTATAAATTAATGATGAATAAGTTGTGTTGATTAAAGATGAATTTGATAGTTTTCCATTGTGTTAAGATTATTAGTGTTAATGGAAATCGACATCTATTTCGATGATAATTGATGTTTGGGGGGTTATATTGATAAATCGGGTAAGTTATCAGATAAATGAGCACTTAATTACTACTAATTCACATACTTATATAACTATTTGTTCACATGTGGGTACTATTGAATCACATTCATGTACTATTAGGGGAGTTGGTGCAAAATTGATAATACTTTGCATGACTAAGTTAAAAATGGAGGTATAGTTGAAGGTACTATACTGTAATTGATTTTTTTACATGATTATACTATTTATTCACATGATTGTACTATTGATTCACATTATTTACTATTAGGGGAGGTGGTGCAAGTTTGATAATACTTGCAGGACTAAATTAAAAATGAAAAAAAAAAGAGGAGGCATTAAACTATATTTTTCGAGCCCCAAAACGTGCAATTATCGAAACTATATTTTCCTATAAATAGAAGCTCATCCTTCCTTCATTTTTCACCAATTCACTAAAGCTATAGAGCACTTATTATAGAGAGAAATTTAGAGAGAAAGAAGAATAGAAGTCTGCTACCTTTCTACTCCAGTATCCAGTTTTAATTTTTCTATGGAGGGAATATTATTTCTTTCTTTCACCTTCATGAAGAGAACTTCTGTTGTTCCGTTCTCGTTATTATGTTGGAATAACCTGTTTATGCGAAGTACAGCATACTTGGTGAAATTCTTCTATTATTTCATTCCTTATTATTCTGCGGAGCATCCGTCTGTGCGTTCTACACAACCGGACCTGGTTCCATTATTTATTATTCTGCTGGAACATCCTGTCTGTGCGTTCTACGTCGGACCTGGTTCCGTCTGTGAGATCCCAGATTTTATGAATAAATATTTAATTTTCTCGAAATATTTTTTTTAATATTATGGTGTGGATTTGAGATAATGTTATAGTTGTGGGTAGTATTTATAAATTTTGCAAAGTATGCAAGTTGTCATATTATATTCGATTGGTCAGGGAATATTCTTTGTGTCGGAGAATATTCGTAAGATGACACAATCATTGGTGGACCCCACAACGAAATTATTGTCGGATTGAGAAAACGACAAAAATATTTTTATGAAAATACCGGCGGAAGTTTTACCGTTAATACTGTTGAACTACTCGGTAGTAAAAGTACAGTAATACGTGTGGTTGCATAGTAGCACACGGTATTGATTATTGATGCTTATGTGAGAAGTTACTCAGTTTTGCTTATTTTATAGACTCCCATTTACCTATTTTTCAAAATAATCGGTAGAATTTATTTAAAGGTGGGGCCCACATGTGGGGGCCATATGTGGGGCCCATATGTGTTAAAAACTGATTTTAGAAATAGGGGTGGGAGAGAGTTACGTATGGGGAAGGAGTTTATATATATAAGATTGTGATGTGTGTGTATATATATAATATTATATTTGTTAGTGGAGAGTGGTGGGAGAAAAAGGAAGAGTGAAAGTGATGTATGTGAGTGGAAAATGGTGGAAAAGTGGTAGTGTGATAGTGATGTGTAAGAGTGTAGTGAATTTGATTATTGGTGGGTGGGGGATTGATGTTGGTTATGGGGGAGAAAAATTAAGTGGTGTATATATAATATTGATTTATATAATATGAAAACATGTGTTTATATATATGTATTATATTTTAATTTTTGTTGTGATTTTATTGGTTAGATGATTGACTTAATTGTTAGTTGATTGAAAAATAATTTTGTAAAATTATTTCATCCATGAATAGTGCCTTTCTATTCTCCTATAAATAGAACTCATTCCTTCATTATTTCTTACAAATTCACTGAAACTCTAAAGAGAGAAATTATAGAGAAACTATAGAAAAGTATTCTGCTACTTCCCTACTCTTATATCCAGTTTTTTTTTACGGTAAGGGGTGTTATTCTTTCTTATTCATGAAGAGAACTGTTGTTATTCCATTTCTTATTATTCTGTTGGAATAACCTGTATACGCGGTCTACCCTATACTTGGTGACATTCTTCTATTATTCTGTTGGAACATCCTGTCTGTGTGTTTTACACCGGACCTGGTTCCGTTTTTATTATTATTCTGTTGAACATCCTGTCTGTGTGTTTTACACCGGACCTGGTTCCGTCTTGTTATTATTCTGTTGGAACATCCTGTCTGTGTGTTTTACACCGACCTGGTTTCCGTCTTTATTATTATTCTGTCGGAATATCCTGTCTGTGCGGTTACGCCGGAGGACCTGGTTCCATTATTTATTATTCTGTCGGAATATCCTGTCTGTGCATTTACGCCGGACCTGGTTCCATTATTTATTATTCTGTTGGAATAACCTGTCTGTGCGGTCTATCGCATGCATGGTGATTTCTTTTGTTATTCCATTCTTTATTATACTCAGTTGGTTAAGTTTTGACTTCTATACTCCATGAAATTTGTGGAATATCCTTGATAATTGCGTTTCATCCAGTATTTTTTTTTCATAAAAATATTCTTCTAAGCATTCTTGAATTTTACTCCACAAAGCAATATCATGTTGACAATTTGGACGTTGTTAATTCTTGGATAAATTAATTCTTGAACTTGTTTTATTGAATACTTATATCATTGTCATCATCCTCATGTTTATATTATGTTGAAAGTCATCTGTGGCCTGTAGTGCATAGATGGACTTGGTATGATTATGACCAGGGATTATTCGGTGTAATCATGACCGTAATGTTACAAATGATGTGAAAAAAAAAGTCCTCATTGGCCCGTAGTGCATTGATGGACAGTTTTTGGTATGATTATGGCTATGGATTCTCTTTGGCCGTAGTGCAGAGATGAATTGTTTTATGGCATGATCATGACCGTTGATGAAAACATGATTATCTTTAGCCGTAGTGCATGGATAATTCGTGGTCGTGATACTAAAGAATATCCTTGGCCGTAGTGCAGGGGTGATTCGATGATGTGGATTATTTATTAAGCTGAGTCCCAGCGATAAAAGTGTTGAAAAACCTTTTAAATCATAAAAGATAGTAGATTTTATTCTCTACTTGACTCTTTTAATGGATTGCTTGTTCCGCTGCAGTTAAACTTGATGTCTATTGTATTTTATCAGTATTTATCAGTTTAACATTGTTGAAGGCTAATGATAATTTATTCTGTATTATCTTAGTCATAATATTTCTTACTGGGCTAGTTGAGCTCACCCTTTCTTTCACTGTTCTCTTCAAGAAATGAGAACGTAGCTGGGGCAAGTCGGGGAACGGAGTGATGGTCCGAATGATAGTATTAGTTAGTAGTCCTCACTATTCTATGTAATAGTGTGTTAATAAATGTAATGAGGACTCCTTTTGAGTATGAATACTCTCTAGAAAATAATATTTGTATTCAAACTCGCAGTTTATGTTTTGTCGTATTGTACACGACAGTTGTATTAGTAAGTTGTATTTGTATTCTGTACTTTGCATCTGACGACCCAAGATGGGTGATGTATACCTAATTTTGGGGGCGTCACAGTTGGTATCAGAGCTTAGGGATATGATCCCTGGCTAAGATGTGAGAATAGAACTAGGAGGGGAGAGACGGAGAATTCCTTCGCTAGTATGACCTACATAAGTTTATTTAGTATTTAATTGATCGATCAGAATATAGGAATAATATGTTACATGTCGATTAACCTTTGTTTTGTGGCAGTATTTGCAAATGGCATCCGAAAATGTTGAGATAAGCAATGAAGCACATGAGAACGTGGAGACACCTTTAATCACCAACCAGGTTAATGTGATTAGAGATATCCATGTGGTGATTAAGGAATTAAAAGTTGCACTCAAGCTAGTCGCAAAGGTATCAACTGAGAGTGAGGAAGAAGAGGAAGCTGAGGTTGATTTATTAGAAGAACTTATTGATCAAAATGTAGAATTACAAAATCGTATTCATGAGTTAGAAAGCAGGCTGAAGAACGACAGCGATCGTAGAACAAAGGGATGCAACAATTCAAAATTGTATTACCCGATGTGCGATGGTTGAACAGAAGCACTCTTTGGCAGAGTATATGATATTAAAGCTGGAATCTGAGAATTCAAATGTCAAGGAGCAGCTGAAAGAAGAAATAACTGAACGAGTGAGAATGAAAGATGCATGGGTAAAAGCCGCACGACGCGTTGATATTGTGGAAAGAGAAGTCCGATCCAAGAAAGCTAAAATAGATGATATGTAATTTTTTCAACAACAATTGGGAAAATCCAGCATTGAGTTTTGGACTATCCTAACGAGGAATCGAACGAAGTTATCATGGGTTAGTTAATTATAAATTCTTGCGAAGTCTATACCTTATTAGATACCGGTTCTACCCATTCTTTTATCTCTCTTTCTTGCGCTTAACGTTTAAATTTGACTCCAGAGAGATTAGACTTTGACTTATCGATTGAAACTTCGTTAGTAGAAACCTTCATTTCATGTGCTATCCAAGTCTTGGATAAGAGTCACAGTTTTTAAATGATATTTTTATTGTTAATAAATCTCCTGACGTATTCTCGAAGGACTTCTTAGCCTACCCCTAGAGCGTGAAATCGAATTTTGTATTGACCCCAGTACAAAATCCATTTCTTAAACCCTCAAATATTTCTTCAACTAAAGCGAACGTAACATGCGCCAAAGACGTTGGCTCGAGCTGTTGAAGATTACGATCGTACCATGCAATATCATCGTGGAAGTGCGAACGTGGTAGCTGACGCGTTGAGTAGAAGATCGTATGCGATTTCAATTGCAAATAACGAACCCACGTGAAGATAACGAATATACGATTAGAATCGACTTTAATCGATAAAGTTAAAGCCGTTCAAGCTACACACCCGAGCCTATTAATGTGAAGAATGAAGAAGGTTCAAGAGGGCGTTATTCTGGAAGCAAGAATTGACGAATAGAGTAAATCTCAACCCTCGATTTAATTGGCCCATTTGAAATCCTCGATGAAGTAGGAACTGTGGCTTATAGACTCGTTTTACCGCCAAGTATGTTGCGTGTTCAGAATATTTTTTTTCGTATCGATGTTACGTAAAAATGTGAACGACCTGAATCACATTATTAATTTAGAACCGGACGAGATAACAGAAGATTTAACGTATGAGGAGATACGTGTTAACATCTTGGATAAGAAGGATCATATTCAACGCTCAAAGGTTATACCTCAAGAGTTCGAAGTCAAGGTATCCTCACCTGTTCGGCATACCAGGCACGCACATAAATTTCGAGGGCGAAATTCCATAAGGAGGGGAGATTGTGAGATCCCAGATTTTATGAATAAATATTTAATTTTCTCGAAATATTTTTTTTAATATTATGGTGTGGATTTGAGATAATGTTATAGTTGTGGGTAGTATTTATAAATTTTGCAAAGTATGCAAGTTGTCATATTATATTCGATTGGTCAGGGAATATTCTTTGTGTCGGAGAATATTCGTAAGATGACACAATCATTGTGGACCCCACAACGAAATTATTGTCGGATTGAGAAAACGACAAAAATATTTTTATGAAAATACCGGCGGAAGTTTTACCGTTAATACTGTTGAACTACTCGGTAGTAAAAGTACAGTAATACGTGTGGTTGCATAGTAGCACACGGTATTGATTATTGATGCTTATGTGAGAAGTTACTCAGTTTTGCTTATTTTATAGACTCCCATTTACCTATTTTTTCAAAATAATCGGTAGAATTTATTTAAAGGTGGGGCCCACATGTGGGGGCCATATGTGGGGCCCATATGTGTTAAAAAACTGATTTTAGAAATAGGGGTGGGAGAGAGTTACGTATGGGGAAGGAGTTTATATATATAAGATTGTGATGTGTGTGTATATATATAATATTATATTTGTTAGTGGAGAGTGGTGGGAGAAAAAGGAAGAGTGAAAGTGATGTATGTGAGTGGAAAATGGTGGAAAAGTGGTAGTGTGATAGTGATGTGTAAGAGTGTAGTGAATTTGATTATTGGTGGGTGGGGGATTGATGTTGGTTATGGGGGAAAAAAATTAAGTGGTGTATATATAATATTGATTTATATAATATGAAAACATGTGTTTATATATATGTATTATATTTTAATTTTTGTTGTGATTTTATTGGTTAGATGATTGACTTAATTGTTAGTTGATTGAAAAATAATTTTGTAAAATTATTTCATCCATGAATAGTGCCTTTCTATTCTCCTATAAATAGAAGCTCATTCCTTCATTATTTCTTACAAATTCACTGAAACTCTAAAGAGAGAAATTATAGAGAAACTATAGAAAAGTATTCTGCTACTTCCCTACTCTTATATCCAGTTTTTTTTACGGTAAGGGGTGTTATTCTTTCTTATTCATGAAGAGAACTGTTGTTATTCCATTTCTTATTATTCTGTTGGAATAACCTGTATACGCGGTCTACCCTATACTTGGTGACATTCTTCTATTATTCTGTTGGAACATCCTGTCTGTGTGTTTTACACCGGACCTGGTTCCGTTTTTATTATTATTCTGTTGGAACATCCTGTCTGTGTGTTTTACACCGGACCTGGTTCCGTCTTGTTATTATTCTGTTGGAACATCCTGTCTGTGTGTTTTACACCGGACCTGGTTCCGTCTTTATTATTATTCTGTCGGAATATCCTGTCTGTGCGGTTACGCCGGAGGACCTGGTTCCATTATTTATTATTCTGTCGGAATATCCTGTCTGTGCATTTACGCCGGACCTGGTTCCATTATTTATTATTCTGTTGGAATAACCTGTCTGTGCGGTCTATCGCATGCATGGTGATTTCTTTTGTTATTCCATTCTTTATTATACTCAGTTGGTTAAGTTTTGACTTCTATACTCCATGAAATTTGTGGAATATCCTTGATAATTGCGTTTCATCCAGTATTTTTTTTTTTCATAAAAATATTCTTCTAAGCATTCTTGAATTTTACTCCACAAAGCAATATCATGTTGACAATTTGGACGTTGTTAATTCTTGGATAAATTAATTCTTGAACTTGTTTTATTGAATACTTATATCATTGTCATCATCCTCATGTTTATATTATGTTGAAAGTCATCTGTGGCCTGTAGTGCATAGATGGACTTGGTATGATTATGACCAGGGATTATTCGGTGTAATCATGACCGTAATGTTACAAATGATGTGAAAAAAAAAGTCCTCATTGGCCCGTAGTGCATTGATGGACAGTTTTTGGTATGATTATGGCTATGGATTCTCTTTGGCCGTAGTGCAGAGATGAATTGTTTTATGGCATGATCATGACCGTTGATGAAAACATGATTATCTTTAGCCGTAGTGCATGGATAATTCGTGGTCGTGATACTAAAGAATATCCTTGGCCGTAGTGCAGGGGTGATTCGATGATGTGGATTATTTATTAAGCTGAGTCCCAGCGATAAAAGTGTTGAAAAACCTTTTAAATCATAAAAGATAGTAGATTTTATTCTCTACTTGACTCTTTTAATGGATTGCTTGTTCCGCTGCAGTTAAACTTGATGTCTATTGTATTTTATCAGTATTTATCAGTTTAACATTGTTGAAGGCTAATGATAATTTATTCTGTATTATCTTAGTCATAATATTTCTTACTGGGCTAGTTGAGCTCACCCTTTCTTTCACTGTTCTCTTCAGGAAATGAGAACGTAGCTGGGGCAAGTCGGGGAACGGAGTGATGGTCCGAATGATAGTATTAGTTAGTAGTCCTCACTATTCTATGTAATAGTGGTTTATAAATGTAATGAGGACTCCTTTTGAGTATGAATACTCTCTAGAAAATAATATTTGTATTCAAACTCGCAGTTTATGTTTTGTCGTATTGTACACGACAGTTGTATTAGTAAGTTGTATTTGTATTCTGTACTTTGCATCTGACGACCCAAGATGGGTGATGTATACCTAATTTTGGGGGCGTCACACCGTCTTTATTATTCTGTTAGAATATCCTGTCTGTGCATTTTACGCCGGACCTGATTCCGTCTTTATTATTCTGTTGGAATATCCTGTCTGTGCGTTTTACGCCGGACCTGGTTTCGGTATTTATTATTCTGTTGGAATAACCTGCATCTGCGGTCTATCTCATGCCTGGTGATTTCTTTTGTTATTCCATTCCTTGTTATACTCAGTTGGTTAAAGTTTTGACTTCTATACTCCACGAAATTAGTGGAATATCTTTAATATTTGCGCTTCATCCAGTAACTTTTCATGAAAATATTCTTCTGAGCATTCTTGAATTTTACTCCACAAAGCAGTATCATGTTGACAATTTGGACGTTATTAATTCCTGGATAAATTAATTCTTGAACTTGTTTTATTGAATTCTTATATCATTGTCATCATCCTCATGTTATAAAATGTTGAAAGTTATCTGTGGCCTGTAGTGCATAGATGGACTTGGTATGATTATGACCAGGGATTATTCGGTATAATCATGACCGTAATGTTACAAATGATGTGGTAAAAGTCCTCATTGGCCCGTAGTGCATTGGTGGACAGTTGTTGGCATGATCATGACCATTAATGAATACACAAATATTCTTGGCCCGTAGTGCATGGATAATTGTGGTCGTGATACTAAAGAATATCCTTGGCCGTAGTGCAGGGGTGATTCGATGATGTGGATTATTTATTAAGCTAAGTTCCAGCGATAAAAGTGATGAAAAACCTTTTAAATCATAAAAGATAGTAGATTTTATTCTCTACTGGACTCTTTTAATGGATTGCTTGTTCCGCTGCAGTTAAACTTGATGTTTGTTATATTGTATCAGTTTAACACTGTTTAAGGCTAATGATAATTTATTCTGCATTATCTTAGTCATAATATTTCTTACTGGACTAGTTGAGCTCACCCTTTCTTTCATTGTTCTCTTCAGGAAATGAGAACGTAGCTGGGACTAGTCGGGGAATAGAGTGACGATTCAGATGATAGTATTAGTAGTTCTCACTATTCTGTTAAATAGTGTGACAATAAATATAATGAGGATTTTATTTGAGTTTTTATACTCTCTATGAGACATTATTAGTGTTGAAAATCTCAGCTATATTTTGGCGTATTGTACACATCAGTTGTATAATTAAGTTTGTATTTAAATTTTTGTACCATATATTTGGCGACCCAAGATGGGTGATGTATACATATTTTGGGGGCGTCACACTGATCACCTTCATTACTAGTTGGTTCAGATATATTTGTTCATGTATAATACTTGTTCAGTCATAAATTTGCTCCTGCTAGTTCATAATTATATTGTTGAATTATAGCCAGCTTATTGTTCAGACTCTTCAATCATGATATATCGTTATATTGTTGAATTTAAACTTGCTGGGCAATCCTTATGCTCACCCTTGCTATATCATGATAAAACATTGCAGATTAAGGCGAATGCGTCGGATACAAGGACATGTTAAAGACAGTTCCAGCGTTAGGATATGTGTGCAGCTAAATTGTATAAGTATTGTATGTTAATAATGTTATATGTTAGAAAAGTTATGAAATATGTATTAAGTTAATGTTACTCGACCTTGGAGAATAGTGTGTAAAATGTATTGTATAAACAATTTATGTTTATATCTTCCGCAAATAGTAATAGTTGTATAGAATGATCGAACCGGATCTGAGGTAATTTAGGACCTGGATTTGGGGCCCTCACAGTTGGTATCAAAGCTGTAGGTTATGAGCCTTAGGTAGGAATACCTGAGACTAATAACCGCAGTGATTAGGATAAGTACTAACTCAAATAGAGTTAGTTGGTCGGTAAGATTCAAAGACGAATCTCGACGGGTTATAAGATACAGAGTTCCCTAACTCTGATAATAAAGTTGAACAGTTGTGGTGAATAGATAAAGTCTAAAAGACTAAAAGTATAGTGATAGAAGATTGTAAAACAAAACGATCATAGAATATAAATGAATCGTAATATATACGATGAGATCACCCCGTGATCTGATAAGGTGATAGTAGGAAGAAGGATCAAGCGAAGGTATGAAAAGTTTACAGCAAGATTGCTGGGTGTCAGTTGTACTATGAATTGGTACAGATTCAGGAAAGGATTATGAATACGGATTAAATGAAATTTGTATGGAGAAGGGAGTTAAGATTAGGTGGGGATTTCAATTGAGGACTCGTGTCAGCAGCTGAGTTGTATGATTCTTCGTATGGGAGCTGAATTGTACTTGGTGTAAAAACTACTTAGTTCTGACAATGATAAACATTGAAATATTTGTGTCGCGCTATTTGTTATATGCATGTTAAGAGGATGATTCATTTCTCATGTGTAGAACAGATAGATAGGTTATAGGTAGAGATTATAAGGTTAAGTACGAGTTCTTAAAACTCATACTTATGTGACATTCTTGATTCATAGTTATATGAAATGTTTATGAACCCCTCAGCGAATGGACGCCAAAGGTCTGAATAGGACAAGTTCTTAAACTCATATGATTGTGGCAAGTAAATGAACTCATAAGTGTGGTTTTACGAACTGGGTATACTTGTGTGTAAATGGAGTATTAAGGATAATAAGAATAGATAGACTGTTTAATAAAATGATTATTAATGAAGAATTAAGTTTTCCAAAACTCCTAGCTATGCTAGACTTCGAAAATTTTGACATCAAACTAAATACGCACTATGTGCTTTTGATATATATATATATATATATATATATATATATATATAATATAATATATATATATATATATATACGTAGACTCATAATCATTTTTGAAACGGTTTAAAGTATAGTCTATGCTACTTATTTCGGCTAGATGCAAATGATTTGAAATATCAAAATATATTTTTATTTATCATTCATGTACCATGTAACCTGGTGCAGAGATGATAAAAGTTGATGGAGTTGTAAATACAAGAATACTTAGTGTGAATTTGACCTAAAGTCGTTGTTCCACTATTGTATGATGTGTTATGACAAAGTCATATAATGACGGCATCCTCAAACGGACTGTTAATACAGTACGGCATCATGACGTCATTCTCGAAAATATTTTTAAAAAATTTTAATTTGCCAACGAGGTTTGGCTACACTTGAATAATTCGATTGAATTGAATTATTGATATGAGTCTATGCTATTCTATTCAGCTAGACAAACATTTATGAAAACTCTAAGTGTTTATTGAACGAAATTTTTCCGAACTAAATTATTTTGGTGCGGAATCCAATAAGACTGAGGTAGAATTTTGTGCCTATGGCAGAGATGAGAAACAGAGTCGACCAGCAGTACTTAATAAGTACAGGACATATTGGATTAATTACCCACTATGTCTGTAAGTTATGACGGTTTTCGGATGAATTTCCTATAACCTTTGCAAAAATGACAGACAATAGTCTGTAAAACCCATCAGCACAATTTGAAAATTTTTTACTCTTGTGAGTGATGTAGTGGGTAGCAGGTGATGCTGCGTATGTATGGTGTAAGCAGTATAGTGTAAGGTGTAAGGTAAATTTCAGGGACGAAATTTTTAGAAGAAGGGGTGAATGTGACAACCCGAGAATTTTGAATATTTTTAAAATTTTTATTTATTGATTTAAGGTTCAATATTAGAACCTATACTGAAAATAAGTGTATGGAATTGTTAGTTCTGTAAAGAAATTTCAAGGATTTCAAAATTTTTGGGACGAGGCTTGACTAATTTGGTAGACTGTAAGTATTAGTATGGTAATGAGGTAAAAGATTCTGGTGAATTTAAAATCCTTATGAAGAATTATCAGGGTTAAGTATCTAAGTGTATACAAGTCGGTATATGTGAATATATATGTGCACAATAAATTTTTATGTGTATAATGTGTCGCCCCCAAAATAGGTATACAACACCCATTCTGAGTCGTCAAAATACATGGTACAGATACAACTACAACTTTATTAATACAACATAAAAACTATGAGTTTAAATACAAATATTATCATCTAGACAATATCCACACTCAAATAAGTTCTCATTACAATTATTGATACATTATTATACAAAAATGGTGAGGACTACTAAAATAACTTCTAGAACCATCATTCCACACCCCGACTAGTACTCGCTACATTCTCGCCTCCTGAGAAGAAAAATGGAACAACAAGGAAATGGGTGAGCTCAACTAGCCCAGTAAAGAATATTATAACTAAGATAACATAGAACAAATTATCGTTAGTCTTCAACAGGAAAAAATCTAATAGAATACAATAGACAACCAGTTTTAAATCAATCTTCGCAGCAGAAATAATAATTCATTAGAAGAGTTAAGTAGAGAATGCAAACTACTATCTTCTATATATGAATTTAAAAGTTCGTCGTCGATATTTTATCCCTGTAACATCAATCAATATATATCTGAAATTAAATATTTATCTTTGCACTACAGGCCAAAGATATTCACCAGTTGGTCATGTTCATCTAAACACATGTTCATCTTTGCACTACGGGCCAAAGATATTCATCCGAAATCATTCATCTTTGCACTACAGGCCAAAGATATTCAGTTATGTCATCATTTAGGACCGAGGATGATGAAAAATATTTTAAAGAAAACGAATCTAGTGAAATAAAAGAATAAATATTAAGGATTCGTATTTCAGCTATTCCATGTCCAAAAATACCTCATAAATAATCATAATGGAGTAAAATTCAAGAATGATCAAAACATGGATACAATCAAAGCTAGTATCCAGAATAGATATTTTGGACAAAAAATATATATATATTTTTCGGTGAATAGTACCGTATTCGTGAATAGTACCGTATACGTGAATAGTGCCGTATACGTGATAGTAACTCCGACACTAAAAGATAAAAATTTCACAAAAAAATCATCATGCTTTATGAATAGTATTCGTGAATAGTAACTCATGAATAGTAACCCCGACATGAAAAAGTTCTAAATTTGATAAAAAATTCCAACCAACATTTTGGCATAATGATATTGAAGAAATAATATCATTTAAGAAGAAATAATAGCCCTTACCTTGTAAAGACAGTACTTCTAGTTGAAACACCGGATATAGGCTATGACTTGAACTTGCACCGTATAGCAACACTCGAAGTTTTAAAATACTCACAAGAATACGCTCACTAATATAGAGAGAGAATATTTCTGTTTCTGGTGTGATTTTCAATTCTAACCTAAGCACCCTATTTATAGGAAAATGCTTAGAACTCCAAAGCAGAAAATTTAATATAATAATAATATATTTATAAAATTTTCCTTAGCCCACCTTGACCATCTGAATTCAGCCACCAAAAACTAAAAAAAAAACGTTTTTGTAATTAAAAATAATTAAAACTTTCAAAAACCAATTATTTCGGAACTTCGGAACTTCAATAATTCATAATAAATAGCTCTTTTATCAGAAAATTCGAATCTCATGACTTATTATAGGAAATTCAATTCTCTACAACTTTACAGAAGAAAATTTTTCCAAATTCCAAACAGAAATTGATCGAAATTCATAAACGGACGATTTTACAAGCTATAATCAAATTTCAGTCAAGAAATGGGGTCCACCGACACACAAAACATGTGTTAATTATTTAATATAATAAAATATTCTTTCTCCTCATATACTCATATATCCCCCATTCATTGTAAAAATATCATCATTATTATATTATAATAATATAATAAAATATTATTTTATCAGAGAAGATAAAATATCAATTTTTAACAATTGTCACTTTAAAAATTTTCTCCATCTATATTCACATAAAATCAATATTTTCCTCATCATATAA
Source organism: Panax notoginseng (assembly GCA_016801055.1). Classification (NCBI taxonomy): domain Eukaryota; kingdom Viridiplantae; phylum Streptophyta; class Magnoliopsida; order Apiales; family Araliaceae; genus Panax; species Panax notoginseng. The sequence goes on from CM029016.1 coordinate 21,720,560, forward strand.
ATCAATAATTAATTATTCACAAATAATATTATAGAATAACAATGTTGACAACCAGGTTGTTCCCAGGAAAGAGGGGATTTTCCAATAAGAATTTCTCCTTACTGGCACGTAATTAGGTGACCAAACCTCTCTTTAGACAGAATTTTCTAGACATTACCAATAATGTTATCTAATAATATTATTCAGATAATATGAATTATTTCTCTGATAATGAAAAATATTGTGTAGTGACAATTATTGAAACAACAGTAATATAAAATATCCACGTAGCAATTATTGAATCAATAAAATAAAATACTGAACAGTAATTACTGTAACCATTATTGAGTAGTTTCTTCTTATGTAAGAATCAATAATTGGTGCAATACCGTGTGCTACTGTGCAACGCGTATTACTGTGTTTTAACCACCGGGTATTCCAACAGTATTAACGGTAACAACTACGTCGTTATTTATAAACAACTTATACTTGTCATTTTCTTCATCCAATCGCTTTCCGTTATGGGGCCCATAAAAGACTACGCCGTCGTACGAATATTCCCCGACAGGAAGAATATTCCACGACCAAACGAGTATTCCCCGACAACAATGAATATTTTATAACCACTTGCTTATTTGAAATATTTGCGCATTTTACCCATAACTAACCTCATTAATCAATTCAACCCTTACTATTTCAAAATAATAAATAGAGGAAATTAAAATTTATTTATTAATAATTTGGGGTCTTACATATAATTTGTGATTAAGGATCAAATCTTGATCAGATAAGTTACATAGGTTACAAACCCTAAAATTTTAATGAGAATGTTAAGGTTAGGTTATGAAACCCTAATTAGTAATTTTATGTGTTCAGTTGGTGCTTAAGGATCAAGGATTGATCGGATAAGTTGTAACTTTAGCAAACCCTAAAGTCATGTTAAACATATGTTTATTAAGTTAGAAAACTTTAAAGAATTGTTAGAAACCCTAACGATCGGATCGAAAACCCTAATTTTAGTTACGAAAGTCTGAAACCCTAATTCGGATATTCAAAACCCTAATTGGGAAATTCAAAAGTTAATTTTAAATGGCTAAGTGTAAAATGTTATGAGATAAAATGGAAATGTCCAAAATACCCTTTAAGTTATAGGGGAAAAGACCAAATTACCCTTAATAGGTGCGAAATGACCAAAATGTCCTTTTTCTTACTTTTTAAGTAAAAGATTTTGCAATCTTGTGAGTCATCACTCCAAGACTTATCCCATGTGATCTAAATCTTTGCAAGATCAGATTTGTTGCCACCTTGCAACATCTATATACAATGAATCTAAAAATCAAAGATTTAAGTAAGTAAAAATCTTACTTTACTTATCATTTGCTCCAAGACCATTATCTCTCTACAATTTCGAAATCTAGAGTGATATAGAGTGAGAAACAAAACCTTTATCAGCTCTTAGCCTTCCAAGAAACATATCAAGAGTCAGAAATCAAGATCAAAGCATAAAAGGTATAAAACCCTAGCCTTATAAAAATCATGTGATTTCATGTTAGATGTTGTTGTTTGTTGGTTAAAGATGTGTTAAGGGATGTTATTTAGTGATCCAAGATGTTATATCAAGGATCCATAACATCTAGAAGTCAAAAAATCAAGTTTTGAAAACTGACCAAGAACTCTAATTTTTAGGCCTGACAGCCATATGTCAGGGCCTTTAGATCTGTCTGTGTTAAGTGTTAGGTGTGTTAGATGTTATAGACTTGTTCTTTGCCATGAGGAGAGTAGACTGGAAGTGAAATCAACTCCATACCAGGTCTAGATCTCAAGTTATAGGTGGTCAAACCTAGTTGACCGACCACGAAAACTGTTTCTGGAAAACCAGAAAATGATCAGATTTTCCAGAATTTCTGACAAGCTTTTTATGGCCTTTGATCTTGCAGCTGTTTGCCATTTTGGTCAAGTTATAGTTCGTTTGTTGTAGTCTGGTATATATACTACTTATTAAAGTCACTAGAACACTTAGATCGTAACTGGAATGAAAATTATTCCCAGTCAAACTAGCGTTGACCAACTGACTGGGTTCCATTTCTGGAAAACCCAGATTCTTAATGAGCGAGTTTTCTGGTAAGGTTTGACCGGCCTACATCTTCGGTTGATGTTGTTGTTTGACTGATGTAGTGTTATTATACTGTTCTATGACATTTATACTACGATCTAGTATCATAAAATCACTTATAGCAGCACTAGACACCGAATTAATTAAGGCACGAAAAGAGACCCATGGAGCTCCTTGAGTTTCTGGAAAACCCATAAACTCAAGAACACGCCTGACAGCAAATTTAAAGGCTTAGATCTTGCTGATTTGTTGTTGGATAGCCATTATATTGATTGTTAATCATAGTATTATACGTATACTACATTCTAGGTATCATTAGCTGCCCAGAAAACATAATGAACATAGATAAAATAGTGGTCAAACGTACACCCTTAAACACTGCCTTGTCAGTGTTCTTGAGGCCAAGAACACCTACAGCGACAGAAAGTGACGCTATAGCCCTTTAGCGACGGTTTTCTATTTATTTTATTTTCTAATTTTTTAGAAATTAATTAAAAATAGAAAAAAAATAGATTTTAATTATTAAAAATACTAAATAAATTCCGAAAAATTATTTTAAATGCTAAAAAATAGTTTTTAATTATTTAGAGTATATTTCATAAATATTTAATATTTTTAGAATATAAATGGTATTTAATTTATTTAATTATAATATTAAATAAATAATTTAAATACATGAAAAAACATGAAAAATCATTTTATGGCATAATAAAATATTTTAAGTTATTTTGAGTGACTTTTAATATTTTGTGATGAAATTCATTAATTAATCAATATTAATGATAATTAGTTTATTTAATAAATATATTAAATAAATTATGAAAAAATAGAATCAATGATTTATAAATCATATAAAAATGATTTAAATGTTAGAAAAATATTTTAAGTTATAAACTATAACTTTTGATATTTTGTCATGAAAATATTATAAATATTTATATGATTTTTAAGGTATTAAAAATACTTTGTTATATTATAAATATATTATAATATTATGACATGTATTTTATTAATATTTGATAATAGATAAATATTAATGATAAAAGAATTATGTGGTATTTAATTTATTTAAATACGTTTTTATTGATTGAAAATACGCGATAAATGATAATAATTATGTGAAAATTATTATGAGACTTAGAAAAATATTTTGACTATTTAGAAAATTGTTTAAGTTAACTGTTAAGTGATAATCAGAGTTTAATTGAACTTAGACTCGATAAAAGTCCGACTAGACCGTCGGGACGTCAGAATTGTGTCGGGTTCAACTCAGACTGTAATAGTTTGACTTGATACCGAGTCTTATCTATGTTGTAGACTGATAGGGTTATGTGTTATGTGTTTAGGTTATTCCATGTATATCTATATATAATAGTATTATATTGTGATGAGATTATTCTAATATTGGAGATCTATATTACTAATATTAGGTCCTTGGATAAGGCGATATAAATTGCGTAGCGGTAATCAACGGTTCAGGCAAGTTTATTTTTACTTAACTCTAATAAGAGTTGTTTCATTCGGATAAGCTTATGGTTAATCATTGTTAATTGCCATGTATAATTGTACTTTGTACATATTGCATATATAAGTCAGGTATGAAAGGCTGATCACCTTCATTACCAGTTAGTTCAGATATATTTGTTCATGTATAATACTTGTTCAGACATAAATTTGTTCCTGCTAGTTCACAATTATATTGTTGAATTATAGTCAGCTTATTGTTCAGACTCTTCAATCATGATATATCGTTATATTATTGAATTTAAACTTGCTGGGCAATCCTTATGCTCACCCTTGCTATATCATGATAAAATATTGCAGATTAAGGCGAATGCGTCGGATACAAGGACATGTTAAAGACAGTTCCAGCGTTAGGATATGTGTGCAGCTAAATTGTATAAGTATTGTATGTTAATAATGTTATATGTTAAAAAAGTTATGAAATGTGTATTAATTTAAGGTTACTCGACCTTGGAGAATAGTGTGTAAAATATATTGTATAAATAATTTATGTTTATATCTTCCGCAAATAGTAATAGTTGTATAGAATGATCGAACCGGATCTGAGGTGATTTAGGACCTGGATTCGGGGCCCTCACATGTAAGGGTTATTATGTTTTTAAATTTCAAAATTTTTTTGAACCTTCAAAAATTCTGAAAAAATTTGAAATGATATTTTGATGAGTTTTGTAGATTGTGTCCAAAAATGGCGATTTTTGGATGTATAGATTATGAGTTATGAATTTTATGGGAAAAGACTATTTTAAAAGTAACCGCTTATAACTCCTTGTGATTAACTCTAAAATTGATAAAAATTTTATTGGGAGTACATCTATATAATATCAGTATACTCTGTAAATTTTGGAATTTTTAGATAAAAGTACAATTTATGATAAATGTCTGAATATTCGGTGGTTTTGTCCATGTGAAAAATAGTAAATGAATTTTAAAAATTTTGAGAAAAATATATGTTCAATATGGGCCTATATTATGTTAAATTCCAGAATGGAAATATTTTTGGAACTGATTTGGTATTTTTTATGAAAATGTTCTAGTTATGAGTAAATGAATTAAATATGTTATGTGAAGTAAAAAAATTGAAAAAATGATTTTATAGCTTCAGAATCATATATGAGGTATATGCAGATTTTTGATGAGGGTTTTAGTTATTGGTGATGAAATCTTATGAGTTTGGCATTTTAGGATGATTAAATGCATTTATTAGTAAAGTGTAAACAATTAAAATAAATTGTTTATAAGTTTAAGAAATGATTAAAATATTGTGGTAGTATTAATAATATTAGATTATGAGATTATTAAGTGATTTATAACATTTTGATTAAGGTGTTATGAGATCATTGATTTATGAATCTTACTCTTGAGATTAAATCTATATGTTGATTATATTGTTTTTATTATCATATATAACATTCTTATAACCCTAATAATGATATTTCTCTTTGACTTGAGTGTAAAGATGGGTAGATTATTGGTATGATCGTGATTATAGGTTCTCTTTGGCCAGTAGTGCAAAGTTGAATTGTTAACTGGTATGATCATGACCATTAAATTTATAATTGAATATCTTTAGCTTAAGTGCAAAGGTGAATTGATCAACATATATGGTTATAATTATGGTTTATATAAATTCTAAAATGATTATGTATTTTTTTGAGATATGAATATCTTTGGCATGTAGTGCAAAGATCAATTAATGATGAATATCTTTGGTCCGTAGTGTAAAGATGACCCGTTGTTGAATATCTTTGGCATGTAGTGCAAAGATGACTTGTTGTTGAATATCTTTGGCATGTAGTGTAAAGATGAACTGTTGATGAATATCTTTGGCCCGTGGTACAAAGATGAATTTATTAGTATGATTATGAACATGAACTGTGATTTGGTATAACCATGATCTTTGATGTTTCAGGTAAAGACAGGTGATGAAAATTATCTTCGTCTTGGAAGCGAAAAGGAATTTAGAATCACAATTATGATTATGAATTATTCATATGATTGTGAAAAGGAAATGTTGATTGATGTTACAGGGATAAAATATTGTTGGTGGGCTTTTAACGTGGAGAAGATACTAGACTTTATAGTCTATTTGACTCTTCTAATAGATTACTCGTTCCGCTGCAACTATGGTTGAAAAGTTTTATTATCTACCATATGTTCTAAATCTCTGATTTATTAGTGATGAAGTCTATTGATAATGTAATTATCTTTAGTTATGATATTGTTTACTGAGCTAGTTATGCTCACCCTTTTGTTTCACAATTCCTTTCAGGTAATAAGAGTGTAGCTGGGTCGAGCGGGAATAACAGGGGAATAGTGTGATGGTTTGGGTCTGTCAAAGTTTCTCAACATATTATAAAACGGCATGACATACAATATATAATTGTATTGAGGACCTAAGATGTGTGTGTCGTATATTATACGTCACTTAATAATTGATTTTGGTGAACAACAATAGAGTGAGGCGAACCCAACTTTGGAATGGTATTTTATCACTATCATACAAGATGTCTAATGACATACAACCTCGCGTTATCATAAGACAGGGTTATGCAAATCCACTCGCTGAGTATATCTACGAGCACTACCTATATGATCTTGGAGTTTATTTGAAACATAATGTTCAATTACAGACGGTGGAGATAGTTATATGTCAAGAGAAGACTCGCCATTGGAAAGAAGATGATAGTAATCTTCTCGTTTTTCTTTGGGGTCTATTGGGTCAACCAAGGATAATTCTGTGGGCATATGATATCTATCATAGCCTAGACGCATGGCCTCCCATGTACGAAGGTTTCCTTGAGCACTTCCCAAATATTTTAATTTCTAAAACAGTTCTAGATTGTACCTTTATGTAAGGTATCACTGTGAGGTGTTGTCCATAGTTGGGACATGAGTCATAGTTGGTATTAAAACTCACAGTATATGTGTTGTTGTATTTTGCACGACAATTGTAGTAATAAAGTTGTAGTTATTTTCTGTACCATGTATTTGACGACTCAGAATAGGTTGGTTGGATTGGACCTATTTTGGGGGCGTCACAAATTCCACTAACACTAATAATCCCAACACAATGAAACTATCAATCTCATCTTTAATCAACACGAACTTATTCATCATTAATATTATAATTCACAATATTTAACAACCAGGTCGTTCCCAGGAAAGAGAGGGCTTTTCGATAAGGATTTCTCCTTATTGGCTCATAATTAGGTGACCAAACCTCTCCTTGACAGAACTTCTAGACATTGTCAATATTATAAATAATAATATTAATAACTTCGTCGTCTCAATTATTGATTTAATAATATAAATATTATGCAAATGATCCTGTGACAATAATTAAATCAATAATATGAGATATATGATGCAACAATTACTATAGCAATAATTGAGTATAACTAAGTGACTTCTCACGTAAGTATCAATAATCAATACCGTGTGCTACTATGCAACCACGCGTATTACTGTACTTTTACTACCGGGTAGTTCAACAGTTTTAACGGTAAAACTTTTGCCGTTACTTTTATAAAAAGATAATTCTGTCATTTTCTAACTACGACAATACTTTCGTTGTGGGGTCCACCAATGATTGTGCCGTCGTACGAATATTTCCTGTTAAAACGAATATTCTCCGACCAATCGAATATTATATAACCGCTTGCTTACTTCGCAAAATTTATAAATATTACCCACAACTATAACATTATATCAAATCCACACCATAATATAAAAAAAATATTTTGAGAAAATTATTCTTTATTCATAAAAGTTGGGGTCTTACAACCATCCACACAGCAAGTAGTAATGGTTTGTGAGTTATGTGCTGCGAGTCATGCTACAGATCAATGTGCCATCAATTCGAAATCAGCTCAGTTAATAGGGAGCTATAATCGATCTACCCAACCGTATCCGAATCAAAATGCATATAATCCAGGTTGGAAAAATCACCCGGGATTTTCATGGAGTAACAATCAAGCTCAAGCACCTAGACAGCAAAACACGGCCGGATTTCAAAATCAGACTCAACAACAGCCAGAGAGGAAAACAAGTTGGGAAGAAGCTTTGGAAAAATTCATTTCAGCTACTGGCAAAAGGATCGGTAAACGAGAAAAGTTATTGAATCAAGTAGTTATGAATGTGAAAAGCCAAGGTGCGTCGATAAAAAATTTGGAAAATCAATTGGGGCAGATAGCACGTGCTTTGAATAACCGTCCACATGGAACACTCCCTAGTGATACAGAGATAAATTCGGGCAGAGATGAGCATTGTAAGGTTGTGACTTTACGTAGCGAAAAAGAATTGCAAGAGACTCTCAAGGACACAGAAAAAAGGGACAACGCAACAAAGGAACAACTAATCAATGCCTCGAACATTTGTCCTCAATACACTTGGCTCTATGACATGGATTCCGAGACCGATGGAGAGCCCGAACAAAATCTGCAACTAGATGAGCCACAAGATGTTGAAAGAGAGGAAATAATTGGGAACCAAGAAAAGGAGATCGACAAAGATTTAACTGTAAGATTCAACGAAAATGAGCTGATTTCATTAGTATCCCATGTGCCTCATCCACTAAAGTTCAAGAATCCGGGCAGTTTTGCAAAACCATACCTAATTGGCAGTCATGTCGTAGGCAAAGCTCTTTGTGACATAAGAGCTAGTACAACTGTGGAGTCATGGTGGGTTGAAAAGGAGAAGATAGAGGAAGAGTCCATTGTGTTTGACAAGCCTCCATGCCATAATTTGATCATAAACACAATAGGGAAAGCACCTAGTGGTTTGCCGTACTTAATGGGGATCCTATCTAAAAAGATCATGCTAGGTGACTTAAACTCAATGGCCATTACAATTGGGAACCTCCCAAAAGAGACATTGCTTCTGATGAATGGAGGGTTCCTCAATTTTTGTAGGAAAATTGGATAGAGAATTGAAGAAGTCGGGCTGAGACTATAAAACAAGCGCTTATTGGGAGGCAACCCAAGTTTAATTTTTATTTTTAGTTTTTATTAGGTTTTATATTAGTAGTTTTGAATTTACATTTATTTAGAATTTAATAAAATTGTTTCTATCGTGGTTTACAGGTTATTCAAGTCAAATTCAAGTGTGGTGCCCAATTTGTTCCACATGCTTAGCCTATTCTCCAAACTTAGTGGACAAGGAGGAAGATTGTTATATTTTCAGGGAAGTCCTCTGCTTTAATTTTTTCTAATTTAGTCATTAAGGACAATGTATAGTTTAAGTTTGGGGGCATTTTAGTGTCGTACTGCATATAGTTTGTTATTTGCATTGTAGTTCGTTATTTTTATATGTTAGCATTTTTTTTTGGTTGCATATAATACATGGTAGTTAATTGCATATGTATACATGGGTTATATTAGTATGTGTTCATGTAGTATAATTGTATTTTTTTTTATTATTATTTTTTTGCATGAATCTGTGCGATTAGTAGGTGTGGTCTTAGCTCGGCCTATGATAAGATTGATATTAATTGTTAACTTGAACAGTGTTGATGATGAGTTCTAATTTTAAACATGAAGAAAATCTGAGCCTGTCTGAAACTTATGTAACCGGTTAGCACTTAAATTTTAACTGTTTTAATCCACTTGGTTTAAGGGTTTCATAATTTTTTTCTGAGGGAAAATCTTGGTTAAAATTTAAGAAAATTAGTGAACTGGCGGTAAAAGTTGAAATGACGTAAAAGCTTGAGTTTGGGGGAATCTATGGGGTATATATATACAAAATAAAAATGAAAAAAAAGAAAATGAAAAAAAAAGAAAATGAAAAAAAAAAAGAAATGATGAAAAGAAAAAGAATAGAAAATTCAGAAAAAAAAAATTAATAAACACAGTGGCATGCTTGTCTAGTTTTGTGGCATTTGCTACTTGAGTAAGTAAGCCCGAGGGGATTGTCTTTACACCTAGCGCCCTAAGGTCTTAATGGCTTGGGAGTCGTTGGTCGAAAGCTCGTTAAGGTAGCACTGAAAAGCCTAAGGGAATAAGACATTGCACAGCCATGAGAAAAATAAAAAAATGAATAAAACACGAGAAAGAGCAAAAATGCCCTCGTGGTTGAATAAAAGTATAAATAAATCTTGTATTTACCCTTAGACATGGTAATTGCTTAGTTTTAACTGGAGTTGTCATGTTCACAAAAGTAATTGAATTGGAACTGAAATTTTCCTTCTAAGAAGTTTGTTATGTGATTATCTTGAACTGTGGTTGGTTAAAATGGTTAACAAGCACACACGCACAACATGGGTGATGACATGTTTAGATTGACTAACTGGTTAGAGTTATGGACTTTGATTTGATCGAATAAATTGTTTGAGTATCTTGGTATCTTTAAGGTCTGTTGCAATATATCATATTGATTTATTACTGGGTTCGTAGGTATATTAGGAAGTAGATCATGCATATGCATTCATGTAGTTGAGTTACGTTGTTTATTTTTAGTTCTTTTGTGTTTTTACTTGAAGACAAGTAAAGGTTTAAGTTTGGGGGTATTTGATGAGTGAGTTTTATACCCATGAATTGAGTGCATTTGATCTTAATCTTTTAGAAGTTTTTAAGTGTTTGTGTCTATTCATGCATATTTTATGTTGTTTTATAGGAATTGGGACAAAAGTTGCGTGGATCGACGTTTGGGGTGGCTAGATGCACGTTTTCGGCTTATCATTTACATAGTAGCCACTTCAAAGCCAATTTCAGCATTGTTCTAAACCTTATTTCAAAGAATTTAAAGAATGAAAGTTGTAGATCTACGTCTCCTCTTTCCGGAACATCTTGAATCATCGGAATCAGAGTTCGGACGAAGAAGTTATGGCCATTTTCCCAAAGGACGTCGGAGCAAAAAATTGACAGAAAAGTGGCCAGCGTCGGGGCGCCCATTTCAGGCCTATACCTAGCGTCGGGGCGCTAGGGGGCAGAATCCCAGCGCCGTGAGCAGCGCTGGGGCGCTGGGGAAGAGGTTGGGCAAGCTTGGACGCTTTTTGGGACGAATTTTGACACTTTTTTTACTCCAAATAGGATTGGGTTTGTTTCTAAACTAAAAATTAGACTTGTAACCTATAAATACATGATGTAAGGCATAAAATAAAGTGAGATTACATATATTAGATTAGAGATACACTCCATTAGATTAAAACATAAACCCTAGTTTTTATTAGTTTTAGAGATTGAAGTAACTTGGAGATCATTGAAGATCAAGAGCAGAAGCAAGAGGGGAGCATCAGATTTGCTGACAACAGATTCTATTCTCTTCTCTTATAATACTTTTATCTTTTAATGTCTATTCAGTTGTGGATTCTTGGTTTTAATTCATTAATTATGAACTAACTCTTTTATTAAGATTTCAATTGAACCTTTTATGTTTATAAATTAGTTATTCGATTTATTCCAATTATTTGTGTCAAAGTGAATTGTTTATCTTGTCTTGTACTTATTGCTTAATTATTTGGCCAATAATTACCTTGTTACTTTAGAAGGAATTGAAAGAGAAATTCTAGGGTTAGAACTGGGCATGATAACATGTGACTTAGTTATTTGCATGATGAATAATTAGGTTTGAGAATTGAATGGAAATATCTGTTCACCGCATATAACACATAAGGAATTGGAATTGAAGGAGTTTAATTCAATTGTTTTGCATGGGAATATAGCAAGATTAATCTGGATTAAATAGAAGTCAATTGATCACTTGAAAAAGAGCTTTTGGCATTTGAGAATTCCTGTTAACAATTCAATAGGCATAATAATTGGGATAATTAGATAATTGATTTATAGTTCATAATTGGGGATATTGAAGTCTTAATCTTTATTTATCTGAATTCAGTCATAAAGCAATTCAGTTTAATTTGTTAATTTAGTTTTCTTAATTAGAAAAATCACGATTTGAGATTGTTTAAATAAAATTAGTTTGGTTAAGAATTAGTACTTGGTGATTTTTATTAAATAATTCTTCGTGGGAACGATACTCTACTTTCACTTTATTACTTGTTGACCGTGTATACTTGCACGTATTCATTGATTGCAAAATCGACCAACAAGACTACACCATACTTATTAACACATCTATACTCTTAATTTATCTGATGTGAGATTCATGCAAAATATCCAACAGTATAGTATATAACAAAAACTATTAATAACAAAATTTATTTCATTGTAAACTTTTATGAATCATATCAAATTTGAAGTTTATGCTACGTTTGGATTGAAAGAATGGAATGAAGAGTGAAACGATTCATTCCATTCTAGTTGGAATGAATTATTCCATGTTCTCCCTCCCCCAAAAAACCAAACACAATTTTTTTCATTCCACACGAATCAGTCATTCCATTCCCTCTCTCATTCCACCAATCCAAACGTAGCATTAGTATGTTGTCGTTTGACCTTAAAAATCAAAATGTATCTCTAATTTTGGAACCGTTAGATGGAGTAATAAGAAGAATTCAATATTTGTATTTTCAGAACAAGCAACCTCCAAGTATAAGGACTTTTTAGAAACAAAAACAGCTAGTCAGTAACATAGTGATTAAATATGAGGCAATGTTTAAGCTAGCCAAAAGTAGCAAAGGTTTTGTTGATGTAATGTTAAACAAGCATACTCACATTTTGCCTGGTTCAAAATCAAGTGTACATTTTCAAACAAGTTAAGGACAAGTACAAAAACAAAGCTAAATTGGCATCTAGAAAAACCAGCTATATAAATGACCTAATTTAAGATGTTCTTAGATCAAATCCAGCTACCATTAATTTGTTAGAACAGAACAATCAGTTAATATCGTGTGCACTGCTTTTCACTTACTAGATGCCATATGAAATTTGAAAACGTCGTTTCAGTTGTTAGCGATAACAGAATTTGCCGAGTTAATGGTAAAAGTTGAATAAAAGCACTATGCAGGAGACACATTTAAGCCAAAACATATAAGCTAATCTGTTTCAGCTCAGAGAGATGCAAGTTGTCCAAAGGGCTGCAAATATACTACACATTCTCAACAAAGGATGATGCTAAAATCATTGTACGCAAACAAATGAAGAGAAACTATAAGACTAAGAAATGGAAAGTTCTACTTCTTCCATAATATGTGTGTTTCATCTCATGCCAAATCACAGCACAATTAGTAATATTGTTAGTCGAAAAAGGTTTCTGCAAAGCCTCCCCTGAGCTAAAAACTCGCGGAAAATCATCCGTGTCACAATCTATGTTCATGTCAGCTGTCAAAGAATTCATTCCTGCTGGGTAAATATTGCATATTGAAGTTTCATCATAATTGGGAACCGTAGAGCTCCTTTCGCGTAAACATTTCATTCCCCTCGGCTGAATCATTTATCAGCCATGAAATCTACTCGCTGCATTTAATATTATTTCGAATTAGAAGAGAGACTTGAACATGGCTAAGCAAAGTAGGGACTATGGTTGTTGCTACTGCTGCCAAATAGCTTTCTCTTTGTTAATATGGAACAAGAAATAAACTACTGGCATTAATATGTAGAAAAAACCAGAATCATTTCGTACTACTGGTGCTATGAGAATCTGAATGCACTTCAAATAATTCATGAGTTATTTCCAAAGATTGATAGAAATCGTTGTGATTACAATGAGGACTAAAAATCAGTTTCAATAAACAATTATATAGGATATTCATTTAAGTAATCACATCTTGTAAGTTTTCTTGTAACCGAGTCCAAGCAAGTCTAACATAATAAAAACAAAGAATGCAGTATCGTGTAATTAGAATCATTATAAAAAACAACCATGTTTTATTGTTTTAAGTAGGAAATGCATAAATTGAATTATCTGTAAGACTGAAAACAAGGTACAAGCGTATCGTTGCAAGTTAATGTGCACACTTACATTTTGAATCAACAATCTTTCTTCAACTAGCACTTGCTAAAATGAGTTCTAGGGGTTGCCCATGGTGTCTCATCCAACTCTTCACCAAACCTCAGTATTTCTTCAGACCCCTCAGGCAAAATAGACCTGATCCTCAAAGTTGGTTTCTTTCCTGGCAAATTGGGGAGTGGCGCTTCGCCTTTCAGCATCCGTGCTGCTTCCTTCACCGTAGGCCTCTTCTCACAATTCGGGTGCACACAAGAAAGTCCTACCACAAGAAACCTCTTCATCTCCAGCCTATTAAAATGCCCCATCAGTTTAGAATCAACAGCCTCAACTAACATCCCCTTTTCCCACAAATCCCATACCCAATCAGCCAACACAACTCCATCTTCATCAACAGGCCGCCTCCCTGATACCACTTCCAGAACCACCACGCCGAAGCTGTAAACATCTGTTTTCACAGTTGGAACACCAGAATACACGTACTCAGGAGCAAGATATCCCATTGTTCCAGCTGGTAGAGTAGCGTCTCTTGTCCTACAACTATGCTCATAAACTTCTGCTAAACCAAAATCTCCAAGCTTAGAATTGAACTCAGCATCAAGCATTATATTACAAGTCTTAACATCTCTATGAATTATCTGTCTCTCACACTCCTCGTGTAGATATATGAGAGCACAAGAAACGCCAAGAATTATATTTAGTCTTCGCTCCCAAGTGAGCAATTTTGTGGCATGGGCGCGTGTGTGGAGGATTCTGTCAAGGCTTCCATTGGGCATGTATTCATAAACTAGAACTAGCTCATTCCTCTCACAGCACCATCCCTGGAGCTGAACCAAGTTCTTATGTCTTAAACAACCCACCATTGTCCCAAATTCATTAGCAAATGGGTTACGCAAAGTACCAGTTGGTTTTACCTCATTGAACCTCTTAACTGCCACAACTCCACAAGAGGGGAGGGACCCTTCATAGACAACTGCTGATGCACCTTCACCAATAATCCTGTTCTGGTTGAATCCCTTTGTAGCTGATCTAATTTCACTTAGTGACAACTTTTTTGGTACTTTGTTCCCCTGAAGTCTAAAAATTTGGCCTTCATTGCATTTACTACCAATTACTCTTTTCCTCTTAATGACAAAAACATAAAATAAACCAAGAATTGCAAGCACAGATATTACAAATAGAGCTAGTCCCCCTAATCCAAGACCAATTTGGAGTACCCTTTTATTCGTGTGATGATTATCCGAACCGTCACTTTCAGTACTAGAATCCCCAGGCATGCAAATCAAACACTCCACCTCTTGAAATGTATCACTTGGCAATGTTGAAGAGAGAACTCCAGAAGTTTTGAATCTCCATCTATTGACAATATGACCGGCTGAGCCTCTCCCATTAGAAGCTGAAAAACCAACATGCATAAATTCTTTCAAGTGCTTGGAAACATCAATTTCAGTCACCAGGATAGGATTTGAGGGCCTGATTTCGGAGTATCCAATCCAAACCCAAATTGTTTTCTCCGAATCATTGTACTCAATCCAAGCATTCATTTCCCTCCCACTCTTAAGATCAACCCCATTTGATATGACATTAACAGAAGCAAGAGATACAATTGTGCTAGCATCAACACCTACATGATTCCCATTAATATCCCCAAAAGATGGGTCAAAATTGGTATCAAATTCAACAGCAAGAAACGAATCTCGTGAATTTGAGGCCTGTTCTGGGAGACCCATGTAGCCATTAGAGGGGCTGAAGAAACCTGCATTTGATGTGATCAAAAAAGCAAGTCCATCCCCAAAAGGGCAAGAAGGGGAAGAAGGAGTGATTGTGAAAGAGAAGCTACAAGAAAAAGAAGCTGTAATATTGGTTGAAGAATCAAGAAATCGAATTGGGTATCCATAAAAAGCTCTTCCAACCCCAGAAAAAGAGGAATTTAAAGGAATTGGACAGTTGAGTTCATGAGTGAGACTAATGGAATTGTTTATGAAATGGGCATCACCGGATAGGGTTAAATTTTTTTCTGGGAAAAAAGGGACAGAAAAAGATGGGGGTATGAAATTAAGAAGGAAGAAGAGAAAAGCCCAGATGAGTTTTATAGAAGATGAACGCATTGCATTTGATTCAACTATGGAGGTTTTTGATTACTGGGTTGAAATGGGTTTTGTTAAAAATGGGAATTTCGCAGAGGTTTTTGGAAGAAAGATGGAGAGAGTACTAAAATTTCTATGGCTGATGGGGTTTGATATTTTTTTTGAACGGAGAACATTGAGTTGTCTCTTGCATCTGAAAACCCAGATCATGAAAACCTTGAACACAAGAGAGAAAGAGGAGAGGAAAAGAATTTGGCGGGAAATACAAATCAAGGGTTAGAGAAAACAATGAACACAAAACTTTATTTTATTTCCATCTAATTTTTTGAGAACGGTTAATATTAAATTAACTTTGATCAATTAATTAATATAATATCGACACGTAAATCGAAAATTAATCTCTGTTTATGTTAGTACTATATTACCATGAAATTAAATCTGGATCCTAATTAGATTAATTAGATATAGTTATTAATAGAACCGTTAATACCACCATGGTTTGAATTTTTTTTTAAAAAAAAATCCAACTTTAGTTTCCTCTTTTGTGGCTGATTTAAAATAGTAATTCTTATGAATATGAAAGAGAAAGAAATTAGGAAGTGAGACTTGTGATCGAATGTTTTACATATTTTTATTGATAAATAATATAGGAGTTTTATTCTTTTTGCACAATTTTTTGAGTACAGGACAAAAAAAATGTTTACACTAGTGTAATTACGTTTTTTGCAATAATTTAACGAATTTTTAAAATTATAATTATTCGATTGAACTAATTAAAATTGTGAAATTATACTCATGTTCTTACGTGGCGGCTAAATCTTTTTTTTATAAAAATAATAACAATTACGTGAAAAAAATAGAATAAAAAACTTGAAAAGGGGGATTTTTTATATTAAAAGATTAATAGTTTCCGACTCATTTTCTTTTTTATTTTTCCCTTGCTATATCTTTTATTTCTTTCTCACTCATCTACTTCAGGACTGCCATGGCTACCATGAGTTGCTTCCTATTTCTTTAACAAAAATTCAACAGTAATACATAAAACAAAAGTTTGATTCCATCATGATGCTAACCCCAACTTTGATTTTGCCTTCATGTCCATCAAGTCAATCCTTATATATAAAGGATGTAAGCCGATCCTTCTTATTTGAAAAATTTGTGAGTGAACTCTTGATTAATTAAGAGTTAACTCGGTCAATTTTATTTGAATTGGTCTGATCAATCTTCAATCTCTTCGTCTCTTTATCTTCATCAAATCATCTGCGGAGGGAGCTTCTTTTCCTCTTCATCTACCCATCTCTTCGTCTTTTCCTCCTCTTTTAAAACATATATCCAGAATTGTAGAATGAATTTGATAATAAAGAACATAGATGAAGAATGGAAAAAAGCACTTTTATCCATTGTAGTTGTCGTGTTTTAAGTAATTAGCTACTGTGTTTTAAAAATATTCAATTGACTCACTGTGATTTTTAAAAATATACAATCAAGTTATTCCGTCTAATTTAACTACTACTCGGCTTTTTTTAGAAAAATAAATATTACGTATAACACATCTTTCAGGTAACACATCTGACTAGATTCTTTGAGCCGAGTGTTGATGTTCCGCCGGAGACGGAGAAGTCAGTTGGATCGCCGGAGATTTCGGAGGAATAGGAAAAGCAACAACCAACGAGATCAGTGACGACACCAAGTCCAGACCGCTATAAACCACCCCAATCAACTGAGTTCCGTTCACCGGCGTCGGTTTATGCATCGTCGAGTGAAATGCCGCCGAAATCTCCAATCCCTCTTCCGCTATTTGAATTAAAACAAGGGGCAAGATATTCATGGAAGTACTGCAAAGAGACTCTGAGGCTCTCACTAGACAGCAGATCAACATTTGATGCTGTCAAAGGAAACCTTTACGTCAAGCAGATCCGATCAAAGTCAGGCGATGGGGTTGACGATAAGAACCGACAATCATGGCCGGTTTAAAAAAATCATGGCCGCCTCGGAAAATTACTTTTTAAAATTAATATATTATTTTTGTTTTTAAAATTAATATTTTATTTTTATTTTTAAAATTATAATATTAATTTTTATTAATATTATACATATTATAAATATTTAGGTAAAGAAAAAAAATGAAAATAAAATATAAAAATATTTTTATTTTTAAAAATTTTATAAGTATTTTAAAACATAAAAGTATTTTTTTTTTTATTTTTGAAATAAAACATACATATTATGAATATTATAATATTAATTTTTATTAATATTATACATATTATAAACATTTAGGTAAAGAAAAAGAAAGAAAATAAAACATAAAAATATTTTTATTTTTAAAAAATTTATAAGTATTTTAAAACATAAAAGTATTTTTATTTTTATTTTTAAAATAAAACATACATATTATGAATATTATAATATTAATTTTTATTAATATTATACATATTATAAATATTTAGGTAAAGAAAAAAAAACATAAAAATATTTTTATTTTTAAAAGTTTTATAAGTATTTTAAAACATAAAAGTATTTTTATTTTTAAAATAAAGCATACATATTATAAATATTATAATATTAATTTTTATTAATATTATACATATTATAAATATTTAGGTAAAGAAAAAGAAAGAAAATAAAATCTAAAAATATTTTTATTTTTAAAAATTTTATAAGTATTTTAAACATAAAAGTATTTTTTTTTTAAAATAAAACATACATATTATAAATATTATAATATTAATTTTTATTAATATTATTCATATTATAAATATTTAGGTAAAGAAAAAGAAAGAAAATTAAACATAAAAATATTTTAAAAACCACAGTGGGCTAATTGAATTTTTTTTAAAGTGTAGTGGCTCAATACTATTAAGAATTTGGATGACTGGCTTGCCACGTAGGAAATAACTTATTTTATTATTTTTTTCGAAAGCCACATAGGAAAATCAGCCCAATTTTTTGACGTTCGTCTTCAAAATTGAACGGAATGGGTTGATTGAACATTTTTTAAAAGTACAGTGGGCTAATTGAATATTTTAAAAGCACAGTGGCAAATTGCTTAAAACATTACAACCACAGTGGTGAAAAAGTATTTTTTGCCAATTATGTTATGCATTAGTGAAGGTTGAGAGAACATGGGAGGAGGATGTTTTGCTATATTATAAATGAAAACCTTATATCTTATATTATTTTGATATGTGTTGATATTTAGTTATAGAATGAGTTGTATTATGACGCACCAAGTTCGAGGTAGAGGTACTTGAATTTGAGAGCGTCACAACACGTAGGGGCATGCGGGGGCGTGGGGGAACGCGGGGGAGCGGGGGCTCGCGAAGGCAACAGAGGCGCGAGGGTGCGAGGGGTGCGGGGGTGCACGAGGACGTGGTACGATGCGTGGGCGCCACGCTAAAGGTGTATTAGTGATTTTAATTCAACACTAGAACAAGATTCTCCTTCTAGTGCCAATGTTATCGCTAAAATCTGTTCGTCTGAAAAATCACTAAACAATGAGTGGGAAACTTGCACTTTGAACAAACTATTACGTCCGAAAAGTTTGACGGCTGGGGCCATCGGGAGTTAGTTCCGGTGTGAGAATCAGTACAGTCCAGAAACGTTAACAATGGAGGAATATAATTTCTCTAGTGCGTAAAAGTAGATATTATGCGAGGATAATAACTGTGTAATATGGTATAACCTTGTATTTATAGTTGATTACACCACATTTATTGTCTTGTCCGCGAATTAGAATAAAATTCCTTATCATAGTAACTACCATACTAGGATATGAGTCAATTTCCTTAAAGAAAGGAAGTCGATTCTAATCTTGACTCTTTCCTTAGGAATTTGAAGTCAAATAGAATCAGAAATGTAAATTCCTTACAATCAAGTCTTCTAACTAAAATATACAGCCACGTGAAAAAAATCCTTCACATAAGATATGTCCTGCCGAATCAACCGGGCCCACGAAATCATGTGTGACGCTCCCAAAATAGGTATACATCACCCATCTTGAGTCGTCAGATACCAGGTACTGAATACAAATACAACTTAATAATACAACTGTTGTGTACAATACGACCAAACATAACCTGTGAGTTTGAATACAAATATGGTCTACTAGAGAGTATAAAAATTCAAAAGGAGTCCTCATTACAATTATTATCACACTATTTCATAGAATAGTGAGGACTACTAATACTATCATCTGGTCCATCACTCCGTTCCCCGACTCGTCCCAGCTATATTCTCATTTCCTAAAGAGAACAGTGAAAGAAAGGGTGAGCTCAACTAGCCCAGTAAGAAATATTATGACTAAGATAATGCAGAATAAATTATCATTAGCCTTAAACAGTGTTAAACTGATACAATATAACAAACATCAAGTTTAACTGCAGCGAAAACAAGCAATCCATTAAAAGAGTCAAGTAGAGATTAAAATCTACTATCTTTTATGATTTAAAAGGTTTTTCATCACTGTTATCGCTGAGACTCGGCTTAATAAATAATCCACATCATCGAATCACCCCTGCACTACGGCCAAGGATATTCTTTAGTATCACGACCACAATTATCCATGCACTATGGGCCAAGAATATTTGTGTATTCATTAATGGTCATGATCATGCCAACAACTGTCCATCAATGCACTACGGGCCAATGAAGACTTTTACCATATCATTTGTAACATTACGGTCATGATTATACCGAATAATCCCTTGTCATAATCATACCAAGTCTATCTATGCACTACAGGCCACAGATGACTTTCAACAAAATATAAACATGAGGATGATGACAATGATATAGGAATTCAATAAAATAAGTTCAAGAATTAATTTATCCAGGAACCAATAACGTCCAAATTGTCAACATGATACTGCTTTGTGGAGTAAAATTCAAAAATGCTCAGAAGAATATTTTCATGAAAAGATACTGGATGAAGCGCAAATATCAAGGATATTCCACTAATTTCATGGAGTATAAAAGTCAAAACTTTAACCAACTGAATATAATAAAGAATGGAATAACAAAAGAAATCACCATGCATGCGATAGACCGCACAGACAGGTTATTCCAACAGGAAAATAAATAATGGAACCAGGTCATGCGTAAACGCACCGACAGGATATTCCGACAGAATAATAAATAATGGAACCAGGTCCGGCGTAAACGCACAGACAGGATATTCCGACAGAATAATAAATAATGGAACCAGGTCCGGCGTAAAGCACAGACAGGATGTTCCAACAAAATAATAAAAATGTAATAACAGAAGAATTTTACCACGTATAGGGTAGCCCGCGTATACAGGTTATTCCAACAAAATAATAAAGAATGGAATAACAGAAGTTCCCTCGTTCCCAGGAAAGAGGGGGCTTTCCAATTAGGATTTCTCTCTATTGGCGCGCAATTAGGTGACCAAACTTCTCCTTGACAGAACTTCTAGACATCGTTAATATTGCAAATAATAATATTAATAACTTTGTCGTCTCAATTATTGATTTAATAATATATAAAAATATCGACAATAATTGAATCAATTAACGTGAAATACTATGCAACAATTACTATAGCAATAATTGAACAAAACTGAGTGACTTCTCACGTAAGCATCAATAATTTATACCGTGTGCTACTGTGCAACTACGCGTATTACTGTACTTTTAATACCGGGTGTTTCAACAGTTAACGGTAAAACTTCCGTCGTTATTTTCATAAAGTATTTTTGTCGTTTTCTCAATCCGACAATAATTCCGTTGTAGGGTCCACCAATGATTTTGTCGTTGTACAAATATTTCCTATTAAAACGAATATTCCCCGACCAATCGAATATTATATAACAACTTGCGTACTTTGTAAAATTTATAATTATTACCCACAATTATTATATCAAATTCATTCCATAATATTCAAAAATGATAATTATAGAAAATTCATCTTTATTTATAAAAGTTGGGGTCTTACAACCTCCCCTTCTTATGAAATTTCGCCCTCGAAATTAGGGTACGTACCTGGTATGTCGAAGAGGTAAGGATATCTTGATTTCATTTCAGATTCTAACTCCCAAGTCATTTCCTCAATATCGTGGTTTCTCCACAAAACTTTGACTTGAGGTATAACCTTGGAGCGTAAAATATGCTCCTTCTTATCCAATATTTTAACAGGAACCTCTTCATACGTTAAATCTTTCGCTATTTCGTCCGGTTCTAACTCAATAATGTGGTTCGGGTCTTTCACATATTTACGTAACATAGATATGTGAAAAATGTTATGAACACGAGACATACTTGGCGGTAAAGCGAGTCTATAAGCGACAGTTCCTACTCGATCGAGGATTAAAAATGGGCCGATGAATCGAGGATTGAGCTTTCCTCTCTTTCCAAATCTCGTAACACCTTTCCATAGAGCAACACGTAAGAACACATGATCTCCTATATCAAATTTCACGTCCTTTCGATGAAGATCAGCATAACTCTTTTGTCGATCTTGTGAGGTGTTTATACGTTGTCAGATCGTTTGAATCTTTTCTGTAGTCATACGTACCAACTCCGGTCCTAACAATGTTGCTTCACCCACCTCATCCCAGCATACTGGAGAATGACACTTTCTTCCATACAACGCTTCGAATGGAGCCATGTCAATACTTGCTTGATAACTGTTGTTGTAGGAAAACTCTACCAATGATAAGAACTTGTCCTAAGTTCCCTTGAAGTCAAGGACACAGAGTCTTAATAACTCTTCCAGAGTTTGAATAGTCCTCTCTGATTATCCGTTCGTCTGAGGATGATATGCCGAACTAAATCATAAATCCGTGCCCATAGCTTTTTGCAAACTAACCCAAAATTGTGAAGTGAATCTTGGGTCTCGATCAGAAACTATGGATACTGGCATACCATGCAGTCTTACAATCTCGTTTATATACATACGAGCAAGACGTTCAAGTGTATAAGTTTCTTGTATCGGTAATAAATGAGCAGACTTGGTCAATCTATCAACAATGACCTAAATCGCATCTATACCTTGAGAAACCTTAGGAAGACCGGTAATGAAATCCATGGTAATGTGCTCCCACTTCTACTATGGAATTTCAAGTGGTTGCAATGGACCTTTTGGTACTTGATGTTCTGCTTTAACTCGTTGACAAGTTAGACACCTTGAGATAAACAGCGCTATCTCTCTCTTCATATTGCTCCACCAAAATGTATGACGAATATCATGATACATTTTAGTACTTCTAGGATGGATTGCAAACGGTGTGTTGTGCGCCTCCATCATGATTTCATACTTTAATTCAGGATCGTTAAGAACACAAAGTCTGGAGTTGACTTGAAGTATTCATTCTTCATCCATTCTTCCTTCCAGCATAGCACCTTCTTGCACTTTCTTCCTCATACGCATCAGCTCCAAGTCTGTAGTTTGAGCAGCTTTAACTTTATCAATTAAAGTCGGTTCTACTCGTATATTCGCCATCATCACATGGGTCCCTGGAGTCTTTAACTCTATCTCCATCATTTTTAAGTCACACAAAATGGGCCTTTGCGTTGACAACATCGCATTCGTACTTGCATATGATCTTCTACTCAATGCGTTAGCTACCACGTTCGCTTTTCCAGGATGGTATTGGATGGTATGATCATAATCTTTCAACAGTTCAAGCCAGCGTCGTTGTCGCATGTTGAGTTTCTTTTGAGTGAAGAAATATTTGAGGCTTTTATGATCCGTAAAGATCTCCACCTTCTCCCCATACAAGTAATGCCTCCAAATCTTTAGTGCGAAGACAACAGCTGCCAACTCTAGATCATGAGTAGGATAATTCCTCTCATATTCTTTGAGTTGTCTTGAGGCATAGGCTATGACTTTTCCATGTTGCATGAGAACACATACCAACCCTTTGCCCGAAGCATCACTGTAGATGACAAATCCCTCCGAGCCAGATGGTATTGTCAGAACAGGTGCTGAAATGAGTCTCCTCTTGAGTTCTTGAAAACTCTCCTCACATTCTTCGCTCCAACCGAACTTTGTATCTTTCCGAGTCAGCTGAGTTAATGGAGTAGTGATTCGAGAAAATCCTTCCACGAATCTCCGATAATAACCAGCTAAACCGAGAAAGCTACGTACTTCGGTCACTGATTTAGGTTGCTCCCAGCTTTTAATAGCTTCAATCTTTGCTGGGTCAACAGATATTCCATGACTTGATACCACGTGCCCAAGGAATACTACTTCCTCAAGCCAGAACTCGCATTTCTTTTACTTGGCATAAAGCTTATATTCACGAAGCTTTTGGAGTGCCAGTCTCAAGTGTTGCTCATGATCTTCACGGCTTTTGGAATAAATAAGGATATCATCAATAAATACAACCACAAAGTGATCCAAATATTCCTTGAATACTCAGTTCATCATATCCATGAAGGCAGCAGGAGCATTAGTTAATCCAAAAAACATGACTAAGAATTCATAATGCCTGTACCGAGTTCTGAAGGCAGTCTTTGGAATATCCTCCGTTCTAACCTTCAGCTGATGATATCCAGAACGAAGATCGATCTTTGAAAAGAATTGTGCTCCTTGCAACTGGTCAAACAGGTCATCAATACTTAGCAATGGGTACCTATTTTTGATGGTGACATGATTCAACTCCCGATAATCAATACAAAGTCGCATACTCCCATCTTTCTTCTTCACGAATAGAACAGGAGCACCCCAAGGAGAAATACTAGGACGAATAAAGCCAATGTCTAACAATTCCTGCAGTTGGGTCTTTAACTCCTGAAGTTCAATAGGAGTCATTCGATATGGGGCTTTGGAAATGGATTTTGTACCGGGTTCAAGGTCGATACAAAATTCAATTTCACGCTCTGGGGGTAGGCCAGGAAGTTCATCAGGAAATACGTATCATTCAAAACTGACGTATTTTTGTTTAGATCCGTGACATGAGCTAAGAAAGCTTGACATCCTTTTTTCAATAAACGAATAGCTTTATGGCTTGAGATGACCGTGATTGATTTTAATGATTTGGTAGCTTGAATTCTCATAATAGTTTGATTAGGAATATGAAAGCTAACAACCTTACAAAAATAATCAATTTTAGCATGATGAGTAGTTAACCAATCAATCCCTAGAATCACGTTAAATGCAAGTATTTTTCAATGAAATTAGATCGACAGGTAATATGAGGGTACCAATTTGAACCAAACAAGACTTATAAACAGTGGATGTAATGAAGGTTTCTCCCAACGGAGTTTCCACAGATAAGTCAAAGTCTAATTTTTCCAAAGTCAAATTTAATCATTGAGCGCAAGTAGAAGAAATAAAAGAATGGGTAGAACCGGTATCAAATAAGGTATAGACTTCGCTAGAATTTATGATAAGCTTATCCGTGATGACCTCATTCGGGATCCTTGCTTTCTAGGAGGTCACAACAAACGCTCGCCCTTGCACTACCGGTTTTGACTTTTCTGGGACGGCCTTTGGTGCCTCCATCCTAGCTGAACTTGTTTTTGGTAAACGACAAAATCGAGCTAAATGACCTTCTCATCCACAATTATAACATGCTTTGGACGGCATCGCGCAGTATGGACTGATGTGTCCTTCCTCTCAGCATTTGAAACATATGATAGGTGGTCGTTCTCCTTTCTTAACAACGGGTGCTGGTGCTGACGTCTTTCCATTATTGTTGAATCTCCTCTTCTTGAAATGTCCATTCTTATTATTTTGGCCCTGATTACCACCGAAGTGGTTACCATTTCTGGCCTGTTCATTCCCTCCACGCTTGTTGTCACCGCTTCGATGACTGCTCTCTTTTGGTTGCGTTGACTCGTTATCGCGCTCCACTAACTGAGCCCTATTCACAACATCCGAATACAAACACAGTTTATGAGAAATAAGATGTTGACGTATCTTTGACTTCAAACCTCTTAAAAATATATGCATCATTCTCTCTTCATTATCCACCAAGTGGGACGCAAACCGGGATAACTCGGCAAACTTGGCTTCGTACTGCGACGCGGTCATATTATTCTGCTCCAACTTGATGAACTCTACCTCTTTTATGTGACGTATACTTTCGGGAAAGTACTTGTCGTTGAACAGTTCTTGGAACTTCTCCCAAGACATCTTCAGTGCAGCAGATTGAGTACGCTTTACCGATTCCCACCAGTAATCTGCCTCTCCTCGCAACATAAAGGTGGCAAAGGAAACCTTTTGCTCTTCGGCGCATCCCAAGACATCAAATATCTTGGTGATCTGCTTTATCCACGTCTCCGCTTTAAGTGGTTTTGGCTCTCCAATAAACTCCGGTGGTCCCAGCTCCTTGAACTGTTTAGCGGTGACCGTCCGAGAGTGTTCAGTGTTTCCACCTACATTTTGGACAGGAGCCGATCTCTCCTGCTGTTGCATGAACTGCATAAAGCTTCTAAACATTCCATCATTCATCATTTGGTCAGTGCTGCTGTTTGCATGAGGATTGTCGCCTTCCTGATGCACATTATCCTGATTATTGATATGTGGTGAATTAACGGTCGCCTGTGCTCCATTGCTATTCTCAACATTCTCAGATGCCATTTTCAGATACTGCCACAAAACAAAATGTTAATTAACATATAACATATTATTCCTATACTCTGACCGACCAATTAAATACCAAATAAACTTAGGTAGGTCATACTAGCGAAGGAATTCCCCGTCTCTCCCCTCCTAGTTCTATTCTCACATCATAGCCAGGGATCATATCCCTAAGCTCTGATACCAACTGTGACGCCCCCAAAATAGGTATACATCACCCATCTTGAGTCGTCAGATACAAGGTACTGAATACAAATACAACTTAATAATACAACTGTTGTGTACAATACGACCAAACATAACCTGTGAGTTTGAATACAAATATGGTCTACTAGAGAGTATAAAAATTCAAAAGGAGTCCTCATTACAATTATTATCATACTATTTCATAGAATAGTGAGGACTACTAATACTATCATCTGGTTCATCACTCCGTTCCCCGACTCGTCCCACCTATATTCTCATTTCCTGAAGAGAACAGTGAAAGAAAGGGTGAGCTCAACTAGCCCAGTAAGAAATATTATGACTAAGATAATGCAGAACAAATTATCATTAACCTTAAACAGTGTTAAACTGATATTATATAACAAATATCAAGTTTAACTGCAGCGAAAACAAGCAATCCATTAAAAGAGTCAAGTAGAGATTAAAATCTACTATCTTTTATGATTTAAAAGGTTTTTCATCACTGTTATCGCTGAGATTCGGCTTAATAAATAATCCACATCATCGAATCACCCCTGCACTACAGCCAAGGATATTCTTTAGTATCACGATCACAATTATCCATGCACTACGAGTCAATAATATTTATGTATTCATTAATGGTCATGATCATGCCAACAACTGTCCATCAATGCACTACGGGCCAATGAGGACTTTTACCATATCATTTGTAACATTACGGTCATGATTATACCGAATAATCCCTTGTCATAATCATACCAAGTCCATCTATGCACTACAGGCCACAGATGACTTTCAATAAAATATAAATATGAGAATGATGGCAATGATATAAGAATTTAATAAAACAAGTTCAAGAATTAATTTATCCAGGAACCAATAACGTCCAAATTGTCAACATGATACTGCTTTGTGGAGTAAAATTCAAGAATGCTCAGAAGAATATTTTCATGAAAAGATACTGGATGAAGCGCAAATATCAAAGATATTCCACTAATTTCATGGAGTATAAAAGTCAAAACTTTAACCAACTGAATATAATAAAGAATGGAATAACAAAAAAAATCTCCATGCATGCGATAGACCGCACAGACAGGTTATTCCAACAGAAAAATAAATAATGGAACCAGGTCATGCATAAACGTACCGACAGGATATTCCGACAGAATAATAAATAATGGAACCAGGTCCGACGTAAACGCACAGACAGGATATTCCGACAGAATAATAAATAATGGAACCAGGTCCGGCGTAAAGCACAGACAGGATTGTCAGGAATAAGCATGTGAATGCTATTCCTACTTATATATGATTTGATTATGATATATATATATATATATATATATATATATATATATATATATATATATATATATATATATATATATATATATATGAATGAATAATATGCAAGTATGCTTGCATGAAGAAAAGCTGTAAAGTCCTTTGATAGATAATAGAAATATATGTACAAGGACTTAGAATGAATTGATCAAATATGTTAGGTTGAGCCTACATAAGCAAAACAGCTTTGTAAAGTCCTTAGAAAAGAAATGATGTACAAGGACTATAAATATAGAAAGATCAAGCTTGTTAGGTTATTCCCATGTTGTAATAGATAGGCTTGTCTGATCGTCGAGCACTGCACCAGAAGTCGTAGTCTGCCAGGAGAGTCAGAGTTAACTCGGGAGCTATCGAGGCAGAATAGGAGTATGCAAGATAGTGAGATCTCGGAGTTCGTAGACTTCCAGGGAAAACGAAGAAGGATCGTAGTGTGTCGAGAAGAGCTTTCTCGGGATCGTAGTGTGCTGAGGAAGTCACGTTCAAAATAGTAGAGACAGTCTGTCTATAAGCCGAACGATCATCTGCCAAAGCCAAGTATGAAATGAAGACTACGATCAGAGTCGTAGAGTCTAGCAATGCCAAAGCCAAAGACAAGGATCGTAGACTACACTCTGAGATCGTAGAGTCCACTGAATGAATGCAGAGATCGTAGTCAGGCAAGATCAGATGAAGACAACAAGCACAAGGCAGAATCGTAGAGTGTCAAGATCTGATCTCGGGATCGTAGTGTCTGCAAAGCCAAAGCTGAATCGTAGAGTGCAGGACTACATCTCGGATCGTAGAGTCTGCACAGCCAAAGCTGAATCGTAGAGTGCAGAACTACATCTCGGGATCGTAGAGTCTACACACCAAAGCTGAATCGTAGAGTGCAGAACTACGACTCCAAAAGAAGTGCTCACAATGCTAAGTCAGAATCGTAGAGTAGATATGATTCTCAACAAATGAGCACTCCCAGAATATCCAAAGGTACGAAGCCTCTGGTTGGCACTGCAAAGATGAAATCCACAGTAAGGGAACCAGAGAGCACTCAACGAATGGCATGCAGGCTAACAGAAGAACTAAGCAACAATCCAATCAGCATCAAGATTGAGTTGTAAGGCCATTTGTGATGAAGTCTTCCACAAGATGATTCATAGAAGACTTCAGCAGCTGACTAAGAAAAAGTCAGCTAATGCAGTAGCTGTCAAGAGAACAGAAGACAACGATCATGGAAGCAACCAAGATCGTAGTGCTTGCCAAACAAAGAAGGAACTGATGGAAGGTGAACCGAGATACTGGTCAGCCTCTGAAGAGCAAGGCTAAAGTGATTAAGTGTGGGTCAGATCATTGATGATAAGTGAACGGGAGATCACAAGGAGAAAGTAAGCTGGACGCACCACAAATCTGAAGTGTCTTGATATTCAGAAGGGGACCAGAGCTAGGAATTAGGCCATCAGTATCTGAGAACAGTCGAAGCAAACAGAAGTATTGAAGCACTGCATAATACAAGGAAGAGGTGTTTTACATTGAAAATACAATTAACACTCTTCCAGATCGTAGTGTTAACTCTACCAGTCAACGAGCAACATTCAATAAGGCACTACGATCAGGTCCTTGAAGACATGCATCAGAATCGTAGAGTTCGAATACCTGAAGACTGAAGCAGTGGCAACGGTTCAATCTGAAGGATAATATTCAAACAAGTGCTTATTGAGAGCATCGATGCAAAAGGACAACCTCTGATCTAGTAATCAGAAGTAATAAAGTCTTCAACCTGCCCAAGACAGTAAAGTGATACATCTGACAAGGTAGGTGGAAAAAGTAGACTGCAGCGTCAGATAAAGTATGATAAGTCACATCAAGCAGTCTACATCAAGCAACTCGAGATCTGTGAAGACATTTGAATAGCTTCCAACGGCTACTTTCCAACGGAAAAATTGGGAAGGTGTATAAATAGAGAAGAGCTTCAAAGATCAAAGGCTTGCTGGAGTTGTGAGTTTTGGAGAGAAGGTGGACTGATCGAATCAAGTGATAGTGAGTCCAGAGGCTCACTCTACGATCCACCAAGAACACTCAAAAGTCAAATCAAGCAAGAAGTAGAAGTGTGAGTTCTACTATGTAGAAGTGAGAGTTCTACTACATGAAGAGTGTTCTGAACTGCCGAGAGAAAGAAGAGCATCATGCCATCTGGATGCCCATCATGGGAAGGCTCTAAGTACAATAGAGAAGAGCTTACAGTCATCTTAGCAAGTCCATCATGGGAAGGCATCGAGTAGCTAGAAGGGAGATCACAAAAGCCATCTTGGGGTAAAGCATGAGAAAACTTCTAAGTACCTTGCAGAAGAGCTTACAGTCATCTTAGAAGTCTCTCATGTGCAACCATCAAGTACCAAGGAGAATGATCTTCAAGGCAGTTCATCAAGGGGTCATCCGGAGTAGTTGAGCAACCTAAGAAGCTGAGCATCATGCAACACTCAACTGCTCTTCAAGGATGATCAAGCCAAGCTGCTAAAGATAGAAGATGTTCAGAGCATGAAGACATCTTAGCAGCTCAGCACCGACTCCAACAACAACAAACAACAACTCAACAAAGCCAGGGCCTGAGGGGTCCTTGTCCAGTGGGACTAAATGAAGTAGGGCCAAGAGGGTCCTTGTCCGGAGGGACTAAACAAAGCAGGGCCAAAGGGTCCTTGTCCAGAGGGACTAAACGAAGTTCCAAGCCTGCTGGGCTTGATGAGTTCCTAGGGAACTAGAGGAGTCCCAAGGCTGCTGGCCTTGAAGAGTTCTTAGTGAACTGAAGTCCCAAGGTTGCTGGCCTTGAAGGAATCGTAGAGATTCAGGGTGCTGCCCTTCCTTAGTGGAAATCCTGCTAGTTGAAAGCAGAAGAGTGGATTAGGAGCTTGAGTCTCTGAACCACTTAAAACCCCTTGTGTCTTTTACATTATGTCATTTACATTATGTCTATAACTGCTATAAATGCTATGTATGTTTTAACTGCTTACAACTAAACTAAACCAATGAACAATGTATGTATGAATATGAATATATCAATGAAGGGGAATCTTTTACTTATTCCGCTGTGCTTGAAAAGATTCTATGTTTGTCATATACTCTAATATGAACAATACATCATAAACCAGAAAAGTATTTTTGAAAAGAAAAAGGATCTATTCAACCCCCCCTTCTAGATCTATTGTGCCCTCTGGGAATTAACAATTGGTATCAGAGCAGGTTCTCATGCTATATTCAAAAGCTAATCGCTTTGAGTCTGATCCCAGGCACTAACATTGTTCTAAACCTAGTTTAGTAGTAACTAACTTGTTATATGCAGAAGAGCTCACAAGTTAGAAATATTGTGTATAGGTAAATGTGTGTACACCTGAAGCTGCTCAGATTGGTCCATATCCTCTATTGCTATATCAACAAGACCAATCCTAGCCTGCAGTCAATCTTGTAGTCTGAAGACCAGATGAGAGAAAGAAAGCAAGAGACATCACTGACAAAGAGTTAAGCATTCATCAGTCTGAAAGATGAAGAGGTCATGCGTGCTAAGAATTGCTGATCAAGAGGAGAAAGAAGATCTTCTCAAACTTATGAGTGATCTACCAACAACTGGGTGCTATCTCTGTAAACTCAAAGGTGTCAAAGATACTAATGCCACGATTCTCTTGGTCTACATCTTCAAGACCACTACTGATTGATGAAAGGATAACAAGAGCATTAAGCTGAAAGGAGCAAAAGTAAAAGCTATGCACATCAATACCTGAACTCAGTATATCTAAGGTAAATGACTGTTGAGTAACTGACAGTAAATAGGTACAATTCCTCACCATTATTAATGTTACATCATTGTTGCACCATCTTATGAACTATGACAGTATTCTGTCAAGGAGTCATAATCTACCTAAAAAGGTGAAGAGAGAATGTAGTCTGAAAATGGCTTTCTCTTTAACCAAGTTATAGGCTGAAGATGACATCTTGAAGAAAAACTGAAATAGATCATAAGAGTATCACAGACCAAATGAACTTCATGTTAAGTAATCATTACTGGTGTGCCAGTATGTATGTACAAGCTCATGTTCTAAGTATTTGACAACACACAGAGAATGATCAGTTATACGAGAGGATCTTGCTGATTTGTAGAAACTGATCACCTCCATGAATCAACCAGACACTCGTAAATCGTAGAGATGATTCTCACTCTGTGAACACTTAAACACTGTGAACATAACCCAGTAAATGATGAAACCATTATATATAAAGAGTGTGTCCTTAAGTGTCATTTCCTACACACACTCACCATCATGCATCTCAAAAATGTATTATCTCAAGATAGTTGCATGCATGAATATGTCTGTTGGTAACAAACTCGATGATTATCCTGATAAGAGGAATAGGGGTTTAGAAAACTAACCTAGCAGGACCCATTCAACAATGGGGACCAAAAGTAGAAATTACTTAAACCTGCAGGTACTTGGTCAGTTTGACCACACTAAGGAATGCTGAAGCAAAAAACTTCACTCATTAGGACTCAACCAGCAGAAGGCTAAGGACGATTCAGAGATGTATCTGATAAAGTTTCTATTTGTCCAAGCCTGTCCTTGAAGACCCTCTGAGCTAACCGGAATGGAGCTCACATGGCTGTAAATCTGTAGATGAAAGCATGCCATGCAACAGAAGAAAAAGAGGATTCTATGTGCCCATATCAAGACAGATATGCTTTATGAAAAGGATCCTCAAGGGAAGCTCACAACAGAAGATCATTGAGCTTAAGACAAAAGGAGTTCTCTATGTAGCAGAACTTCTCAAAACAAAGGACTGTCAAAGAAGACTACGTTCGTAGTGCTGTCGAATGATCGTAGAGTGATTAATCCTGAAAATATCCATCTCTACGATACAAGGAAAATTAAGCAAGGGTGATGATTCCAGTCAGAAGGAGAAGTGCTGGGCAGCTTTCAAATGAACATGCAAAAGGAATCACATCCATCTGAGATGACAACATCAACAATGGGGGAACAGTGATCTGTTAAGGAATAACAGCACTATTAAACCTGGAAGAAATGTACCAGCTACAGAGTCCCAAAACTTTGTGGTTGATGAACCAAAATGAAGATCCATAGTCAGTAGGAACGTCTCAAAACGTACTACTGATAACCCTTCAGCCACCTAATCCATAATCGTGAAGTGCCTACGATCAAACATACGATCATAGAGTAAGAGCAGGAGGACACCACGATTTCTGCAATGCAGATACTGAAAGTTGATAGAAGATCTTCCCATCAGAAAAGGTCTAATGAGATGTCATTGCAAACCACTGCCATAGTATTTCATCTGAAAAGCGCCTCAGGGACAAACCTAACCCTTAGCTCTCTCTAAGAGGTTGGCCCTTCCTGAGCTATCTTATCCCAGAAGGAATACTTGATCTATTTCATCTCAGAAGAATCAAGTCTGTCAGCGATCGTAGAGTTGAGTTTGACAAGGACTAAACGACCGTAGTGCAATTGCAGCGATCGTAGAAGACAACTCAACGATCGTGGTTCTACCCAAGGGTACTCTAGTTCACAAGGAGCATGAAGAATGAGACATCTACTAAGCCATTCAAGTTAAGGAGATAAGTTCAAATACATCAGTGATTGAGCTATGCTGCATCAAAGTAAGGAGGAAAGACAAAATCATTCACTGCAGCATCTCTCAGAAGTGGATCGTTGAGTCAACAAAAATCGTAGAGTCTGTAGTTATCTCATCATACTACTCTACGAACCAGAAGGTCAACGGTCAAAGCCACGTCAACTAAACGTCCACTTCTTTGTCAACTGAAAAGTAGTGGGAAGTTACAGCTCATTACTGGGCAACGTATAACCAATGAACAGTTGACACATCACTGAGTATGCAAAATTAGAAGGAACTGCCATAAAGACAAGTTCAAATCTGTAGACAGTTACCAAAAAGCTATCGAACCGTTCTCCCTCCCATTTTCGAAACCCTAGAAAGCTTTTCAAGAGCAAAATCAGTCAACCTTCAGAGCCTTACCAACCAGACAGCCATCTCGCGTAGATCTCTCTATATCTAACATCCACATTCTTCAAACTACTCAAAATGGAAAACTGGCAAGTAATCACTGGTATTCAGCTTGGAACCAAATCGTTTGTGAAATCTGAAAAGAAGTTCAGGGATATTCTCGAGCTTGTGAAGAAGGCTGGATTTTCAGAATGCCTTGAGGAAAATACTCGAGAGTCTACTACAACCTGATCAAAGAATTCTACTCAAACGTCTCTATAAATTCGAAAACCCTGACTACCAAGGTTAAAGGTCAGTCTCTGAAGTTAAAATCTTCTGACCTCAATCAATGCCTCGGGTTTCCTAACCAAGGGCTAAAGAACCTTGATAATGTCAACTCTGAACTAACAAAGGAAGTTATGGGGTATCAAAGAAACCCTAGTTTCAAGGACATGAAGAAAAAGGAGTTTCCTGAGCAATATGAGTTCCTTGCTGAAATAGTTGGAAAGTGCATACTGTGTAAGAACACTGCACATGACACAGTGATCGACTAGCAGTTGAAAATCATGTCAGCAATAGTTCTGAAGAAACAAATCGACTTTGGAGCTATCTTGTTTGATCAGATCACCAAGTGGGTAGAGAAGGCTGAGAAGAAACCACTGACCAAGGTGTTTCATGGAAGGTTGCTGAGTATCATTTTGAAGAAAAAATTAGGGGGAAAGATCAAGGAAGATGAGGGAGAAGCCCTGAATGTGCACAAGGTGATGTCTCCACAGTTATTTGAAAACTGGAAGAAGAACCCCAAGGAGAACAAAAGGCTGACAGTTGGGAGCAACAGTAGAGCCTCTGCTAAGAAGAGGAAGACAGTAAAGACAGAGAACTCTGAGTCTGATAACTCTGCAGAAGCTGAAATCACCCCAGCTAGGAAGAAATTAAAGGTGGTAAAGAAAGCTGGAAATGTGAAGAAATCCCAGGCCCCATCAAGGAGAGTCTCCTCCTTGAACAAGAATGAAGAAGAAACAGCCCAAATTGCTGAGACCACAAAAAGAAGAAGCAGCAGGTTGCTTCAAGGGCCAGTCAGCAAGAGAGCTAAGGTGAATGAAGAACCAGTCTTAGCATCTCGAATCAATACATCTACTGAAGAAAGGGACGAAGGGTCAGCAGAAGAAAAAGGAATTGAAGATGTAATCCAGTCCCCACGGTCAGTATCCAGCCATGATTATGAAGCTGATGTGATAAGAGAAAGAACAGAAATTGCTGATGAAGAAGAAAAATGCTCAAGCCCCATGGCCAATTCTCAGAGCAGTCACTCTGATGAAGAAAAAGAAAGTAGTGATGATCAAAGTGCATCCCCAAGTGCAACTACCCCAACCAGCCCAGTGAATGGGTCAGATAATGCTATAGAAGAAGAAGAAAATGATCCCTCAAACCAAAATGGCTCAGACAGTGATGAGGACAAGGCAGAAGAGTCTGCCCATGCTAGTGCTAATCCCCAAAGGAGTTTATCAGATGAGCAAGATGAGTCAGAGACTGAAGATGAAAAGTTTGTATCTCCAGTGGCTAAACCTCCACTAAGAAGGAAGAGTTACAGGCTACAAGCTCAGTTTGCCTTCAAGAGGAACAACAGTCAATCTAATGCCATCATTGAATTAAGTGATGATGAGTCTGTGTCCTCAGGAAAAGATGCTGAAGAAGAAGCCAGCAGTGAAGAAGAAGAATCAAAGGGAAGTCTTGCTGATGACAGCTCAGATGATGAATCTCAGCAAGAAGGATTTTCTGCTGAAGGTGCTCAAGAAGAATCTGATAATGAAAACCAGCTAAAGGAGTTCTCTGCTGAGAATAACCAAGGAAGCTCCGGCTCTGTGAGAAAAAAGACTAGAGGAGATTCTGATTCTGCACCTCAAGAAGCAAATGAACAAGATCATCCAGTTCCCTCTCCTGAAGTATCAAATGATCTGCCATGGTTGAAGGCCCTTGCTGAAAAAGATGAAAGCTACATCAGTTGGTGTTACAAGACCTTTCCAAGCATGGAACTGGTGGCTCAGAACTCTTCAAGGATGACGAAGTTTGCCACCAAACTGCTCACCAACGAGCCTCACTTCAAAGTCTACAGACAAGCTGAAAATCTCCACATACCCTACGATCGTAGAGTAGACTCTGAGGGAAGAAGAGTCATGACCAAGGAGCCGATCGTAGAGTCTGTTCACTCTACGACTAATGATGTTCAAGACCTATCTCAGACACATCCTAATGTTCAAACACTGCTGTCAGATACATCATCATCTTCCACAAGTGATTGGTACTCCACGATTGTACAGATCATCCACATTTTTGAAAATCTGTCTAAAGATAACAATCGTAGAGTCCAATTAATTGCTCAACCTGAAACTGCCAGTCAAGAGGATCAAACTGCTTTGGAGCAGGAACTACAGCAAAGCTCTGTTGATTTAAGCAAGAAGATATCCATGCTTACTGAAGAATCACAGAAGCAGACAGCAGCAGGAGATGACTCTTTCCAGAACAAGCTTCAAGCTATGGTGGCTAATGTATATCTCAAAATGCAAGAGAGAGATAACATCTATCAGAAAACCATCCAAGACCTGAAGGCTGCGGCTCTACAAGCTCAAAAGGCAAATGCAGAGCAGCTAGCAGCCCTCTCTGACAAGATTGATGATATGAAGCAGACCTTCTCAGTGCAACTCGAGCTCGGCCAGCAAGAGCTTAAATTTGAAGTTGCCAACTCCTCCTACCTGATGGAGCAGCTTAATTCCAACATGGAGCAGCTGTCTCAAATGATTGATGACAAAAAGGGGGAGAAAAAGAGGCAAAGAAAGAAGAGGAGCAAGAGGCATCAAAAGAAGAAAATACAGATAAGGGAGAAGAAGTCAAAGCAGAAAGAAGCAGCAGCAGATAAAGAATCATCATCTGAGGGGGAGCCTAAAGGTGATGATCCCATGGGAGCACATTCTGAGGGGGAGCCAGATAAGAAAGATGAAGAGGGCAAGCCAAGCAAAGATGGAAGATCATCATCTGAGGGGGAGCAAGAAAAAGAAGTAGGATCAGATGAGTAGCTGATCAACAAGCATCCCGGAAACATACATGGAGCCAAGGAGGTACATCTCTAGTCTATTAGTATGTTCTGGATCCAGGATGTAGAATGTCTGAATATATAATTGCCATATTAATATAAATGACATTCATGATTAACTGTTTAGAAATACAGCTGCTCACTGTATCTAAGATTCATTCATAACATGCATATGCACTTATTATTTTTGTCATAATCAAATAGGGGGAGATTGTCAGGAATAAGCATGTGAATGCTATTCCTACTTATATATGATTTGATTATGATATATATATATATATATATATATATATATATATATATATATATGAATGAATAATATGCAAGTATGCTTGCATGAAGAAAAGTTGTAAAGTCCTTTGATAGATAATAGAAATATATGTACAAGGACTTAGAATGAATTGATCAAATATGTTAGGTTGATCCTACATAAGCAAAACAGCTTTATAAAGTCCTTAGAAAAGAAATGATGTACAAGGACTATAAATATAGAAAGATCAAGCTTGTTAGGTTGATCCCATGTTGTAATAGATAGGCTTGTCTGATCGTCGAGCACTGCACCAGAAGTCGTAGTCTGCCAGGAGAGTTAGAGTTAACTCGGGAGCTATCGAGGCAGAATAGGAGTATGCAAGATAGTGAGATCTCGGAGTTCGTAGACTTCCAGGGGAAACGAAGAAGGATCGTAGTGTGTTGAGAAGAGCTTTCTCGGGATCGTAGTGTGCTGAGGAAGTCACGTTCAGAATCGTAGAGACAGTCTGTCTATAAGCCGAACGATCATCTGCCAAAGCCAAGTATGAAATGAAGACTACGATCAGAGTCGTAGAGTCTAGCAATGCCAAAGCCAAAGACAAGGATCGTAGACTACACTCTGAGATCGTAGAGTCCACTGAATGAATGCAGAGATCGTAGTCAGGCAAGATCAGATGAAGACAACAAGCACAAGGCAGAATCGTAGAGTGTCAAGATCTGATCTCAGGATCGTAGTGTCTGCAAAGCCA
Source organism: Panax notoginseng (assembly GCA_016801055.1). NCBI lineage: Eukaryota > Viridiplantae > Streptophyta > Magnoliopsida > Apiales > Araliaceae > Panax > Panax notoginseng. Next base: position 21,758,243 of record CM029016.1, read on the forward strand.
AAGCTGAATCGTAGAGTGCAGGACTACATCTCGGATCGTAGAGTCTGCACAGCCAAAGCTGAATCGTAGAGTGCAGAACTACATCTCGGGATCGTAGAGTCTACACACCAAAGCTGAATCGTAGAGTGCAGAACTACGACTTCAAAAGAAGTGCTCACAATGCTAAGTCAGAATCGTAGAGTAGATATGATTCTCAACAAATGAGCACTCCCAGAATATTCAAAGGTACGAAGCCTCTGGTTGGCACTGCAAAGATGAAATCCACAGTAAGGGAACCAGAGAGCACTCAACGAATGGCATGCAGGCTAACAGAAGAACTAAGCAACAATCCAATCAGCATCAAGATTGAGTTGTAAGGCCATTTGTGATGAAGTCTTCCACAAGATGATTCATAGAAGACTTCAGCAGCTGACTAAGAAAAAGTCAGCTAATGCAGTAGCTGTCAAGAGAACAGAAGACAACGATCTTGGAAGCAACCAAGATCGTAGTGCTTGCCAAACAAAGAAGGAACTGATGGAAGGTGAACCGAGATACTGGTCAGCCTCTGAAGAGCAAGGCTAAAGTGATTAAGTGTGGGTCAGATCATTGATGATAAGTGAACGGGAGATCACAAGGAGAAAGTAAGCTGGACGCACCACAAATCTGAAGTGTCTTGATATTCAGAAGAGGACCAGAGCTAGGAATTAGGCCATCAGTATCTGAGAACAGTCGAAGCAAACAGAAGTATTGAAGCACTGCATAATACAAGGAAGAGGTGTTTTACATTGAAAATACAATTAACACTCTTCCAGATCGTAGTGTTAACTCTACCAGTCAACGAGCAACATTCAATAAGGCACTACGATCAGGTCCTTGAAGACATGCATCAGAATCGTAGAGTTCGAATACCTGAAGACTGAAGCAGTGGCAACGATTCAATCTGAAGGATAATATTCAAACAAGTGCTTATCGAGAGCATCGATGCAAAAGGACAACTTCTGATCTAGTAATCAGAAGTAATAAAGTCTTCAACCTGCCCAAGACAGTAAAGTGATACATCTGACAGGGTAGGTGGAAAAAGTAGACTGCAGCGTCAGATAAAGTATGACAAGTCACATCAAGCAGTCTACATCAAGCAACTCGAGATCTGTGAAGACATTTGAATAGCTTCCAACGGCTACTTTCCAACGGAAAGATTGGGAAGGTGTATAAATAGAGAAGAGCTTCAAAGATCAAAGGCTTGCTGGAGTTGTGAGTTTTGGAGAGAAGGTGGACTGATCGAATCAAGTGATAGTGAGTCCAGAGGCTCACTCTACGATCCACCAAGAACACTCAAAAGTCAAATCAAGCAAGAAGTAGAAGTGTGAGTTCTACTATGTAGAAGTGAGAGTTCTACTACATGAAGAGTGTTCTGAACTGCCGAGAGAAAGAAGAGCATCATGCCATCTGGATGTTCATCATGGGAAGGCTCTAAGTACAATGGAGAAGAGCTTACGGTCATCTTAGCAAGTCCATCATGGGAAAGCATCGAGTAGCTAGAAGGGAGATCACAAAAGCCATCTTGGGGTAAAGCATGAGAAAACTTCTAAGTACCTTGCAGAAGAGCTTACAGTCATCTTAGAAGTCTCTCATGTGCAACCATCAAGTACCAAGGAGAATGATCTTCAAGGCAGTTCATCAAGGGGTCATCCGGAGTAGTTGAGCAACCTAAGAAGCTGAGCATCATGCAACACTCAACTGCTCTTCAAGGATGATCAAGCCAAGCTGCTAAAGATAGAAGATGTTCAGAGCATGAAGACATCTTAGCAGCTCAGCACTGACTCCAACAACAACAAACAACAACTCAACAAAGCCAGGGCCTGAGGGGTCCTTGTCCAGTGGGACTAAATGAAGCAGGGCCAAGAGGGTCCTTGTCCGGAGGGACTAAACAAAGCAGGGCCAAAGGGTCCTTGTCCAGAGGGACTAAACGAAGTTCCAAGCCTGCTGGGCTTGATGAGTTCCTAGGGAACTAGAGGAGTCCCAAGGCTGCTGGCCTTGAAGAGTTCTTAGTGAACTGAAGTCCCAAGGCTGCTGGCCTTGAAGGAATCGTAGAGATTCAGGGTGCTGCCCTTCCTTAGTGGAAATCCTGTTAGTTGAAAGCAGAAGAGTGGATTAGGAGCTTGAGTCTCTGAACCACTTAAAACCCCTTGTGTCTTTTACATTATGTCATTTACATTATGTCTATAACTGCTATAAATGTTATGTATGTTTTAACTGCTTACAACTAAACTAAACCAATGAACAATGTATGTATGAATATGAATATATCAATGAAGGGGAATCTTTTACTTATTCCGCTGTGCTTGAAAAGATTCTATGTTTGTCATATACTCTAATATGAACAATACATCATAAACCAGAAAAGTATTTTTGAAAAGAAAAAGGATCTATTAAACCCCCCCTTCTAGATCTATTGTGCCCTCTGGGAACTAACAAGGATGTTCCAACAGAATAATAAAAATGTAATAACAGAAGAATTTCACCAAGTATAGGGTAGCCCGCGAATACAGGTTATTCCAACAGAATAATAAAGAAATAGAATAACAGAAGTTCTCTTCATGAATAAGAAAGAAAGAAAACCCTTTACGAGTACAACAAATAATATCCCTTACCGTAAAAGAAGAGTATTCCGACTAGTAGGGCGAGGTTATTCTTGAAGAAAACTTTCTACGCTCAAAGCTTTCTAAAACTCTAAAATACGCTCAAGATTATAGAAAAAGAATTTCTATAGATTTCTGGTGTGGTTTTCAATTCTAACTAAGCATTCTATTTATAGGAGAATGGAAGGGCACTGTGTAAGAAAAATATCACAGATGCAATAATTATGCAACCAGGGATGATAACATTTTGTAACTTACCGATGCATATTTTCAATCACCCAGCCAATAGGAACAAAGCAAGAATATATATATATATATATATATATATATATATATATATATATATATATATATATATATATATATAATACACCCTTTTTCCACCATTTATATATATCCACTACCAATTTTCCTCCACTTCCGACACACACACACACATACACACACACACAGTAACATAGTGTGTGTGTATGTGTATGTGTGTGTCGGAAGTGGAGGAAAATTGGTAGTGGATATATATAAATGGTGGAAAAAGGGTGTATTATATATATATATATATATATATATATATATATATATATATATATAAAACAAACACTTCTCTCATCATTTCAATACTCCATCAAAATCCACTAACATATATAAATATATAAAATACCTCATAAAAATCACATTAATAATTTTAACAACATCTATCACCTTTATTATAATTCACAATATTAATCGACCAGGTCGTTTCCAGGAAAGAGGAGACTTTTCAATAAGGATTTCTCCCTATTGGCGCGCAATTAGGTGACCAAACCTCTCCTTGACAGAACTTCTAGACATCGTTAATATTGCAAATAATAATATTAATAACTATGTGGTCTCAATTATTGATTTAATAATATATAAAAATATCGACAATAATTGAATCAATTAACGTGAGATACTATGCAACAATTACTATATCAATAATTGAACAAAACTGAGTGACTTCTCACGTAAGCATCAATAATTTATACCGTGTGTTAATGTGCAACTACGCGTATTACTATACTTTTAACACCGGGTGTTTCAACAGTTAACAGTAAAACTTCCGCCGTTATTTTCATAAAGTATTTTTGTCATTTTCTCAATCCGACAATAATTCCGTTGTGGGGTCCACCAATAATTTTGCCGTTGTACGAATATTCTCTATTAAAACGAATATTCCCCGACCAATCGAATATTATATAACAACTTGCGTACTTTGCAAAATTTATAATTATTACCCACAATTATTATATCAAATTCATTCCATAATATTCAAAAATGATAATTATAGAAAATTCATCTTTATTTATAAAAGTTTGGGTCTTGCATCATGCCCCAACATAAAAAAAATGTTAAGCTCACCTGAATTATGTGAGTGCAATGACTGTGGGTACTTAAAAAGTGTATATATAAATTTATAAATATATTTGATTTTATAAGAGAAAATTATATAAGCCAATTTGTCATAACTAATTAAGTTTGATTAACAACTTAAGACAATTTTAAGTTTACCTATTAAAATAATAATATAAAAATTGTTAAAACTAAATAATTACATCTCAAAAAGTACCACATTTAACCCTGTATCACACATATTAAAAAAGAGAATAAAATTATAACCATTAATGTGAGACCCCAGATTTTATGAATAAAAATTTAAATTTCTCGAAATATTTTTTTTAATATTATGGTGTGGATTTGATATAATATTATTGTTGTGGGTAATATTTATAAATTTTACAAAGTATGTAAATTATTGTATTATATTCGATTGGTCGGGAAATATTCGTTTTAGCAGGGAATATTCGTACAACGGCGCAATCATTGGTGGACCCCACAACGAAATTATTGTCGGATTGAGAAAACGACAAAAATATTTTTATTGAAAATAACGGCGGAAGTTTTACTGTTAATACTGTTGAACTACTCGGTAGTAAAAGTACAGTAATACGCGTGGTTGCATAATAGCACACGGTATTGATTATTGATGCTTACGTGAGAAGTCACTCAATTTTGCTTATTTTATGGACCCCCTATTTTGCCCATTTTTCAAAATAATCGATAGAAAATTATTTTATATAATAAAGGTGGGGCCCACATATGGGGCCCACATGTGATGTATGAAATCTGAAAATAGGGGTGAGAGGAAGTTACGTAAAGGAGAGGTAAAATATATATATATATATATATATATATATATATATATATATATATATATATATATATATAATATAATGTTAATGGAGGATGGTGGAAAAGTGATAGTATGAAAGTGATGGGTGTAAGATATGCGTGTGTGTGTGTGTGATAGTGAAAGGTGTATGGTGTGTGTGTGTGTAAGAGTGTAGTGAAAATGATATGTGGGTGGGAAAGTAAAAATTGTGTGTGAATATAGATATATAATTGGTATATAAAGATATATGATGAAAGTGATTATGGGGTGGGGGGAACATGTGGGGCCCACGTGGGAGAAAATGAATTTGGGGAAAAGGAATCTAGCAAATGTTCACGGGTGGGAGTAATAATTCAAATAAACTTGTGTGGTTTATATATATATATATATATATATATATATATATATATATATTATATTCTTGTTTTGTTCCTATTGGTTGGATGGTTGAAAATTTGCATCTGTGAGTTGCAAAAATTCTCATCCGTGATTGCATGACTGTTGCGTCCGTGAGAAAAATCCTTACACAGTGCCTTTCCATTCTCCTATAAATAGAAGCTCATTCCTTCATTATTTCTTATGAATTCACTGAAACTCTAGAGAGAGAAATTATAGAGAAACTATAGAAAAGTATTCTGCTACTTCTCTACTCTTATATCCATATTTTTCTACGGTAAGAAATATTATTTGTTGTACCCGTAAGTGGTATTATTTCTTTTGTATTCATGAAGAGAACTTCTGTTATTCTATTTTTTATTATTCTGCTGGAATAACCAGTATACGCGGACTACCCTATACTTGGTGACATTCTTCTATTGTTCCGTCTTTATTATTATTCTGTTGGAATATCCTGTCTGTGCGTTTTACGCCGGACCTGGTTCCGTCTTTATTATTATTCTGTTGGAATATCCTGTCTGTGCGTTTACGCCAGACCTGGTTTCGTCTTTATTATTTTATTGGAACATCCTGTTGGTGCAAATTTTGCCTGACCTGGTTCCGTTACTTATTATTCTGTTGGAATAACTTGTCTATGCGAAATACCACATGCATGGTGATTTCTTTTGTTATTCCATTCTTGATTATACTCAGTTGGTTAAAACTTTGACTTCTATACTCCATGAAATTAGTGGAATATCCTTGATATTGGCGCTTCATCTAGTATCTTTTCATGGAAATATTCTTTTGAGCATTCTTGAATTTTACTCTACAAAGAAGTATCATGTTGACAATTTAGATGTTATTAGTTCTTGGATAAATTAATTCTTGAACTTGTTTTATTGAATTCTTATATCATTGTCATCATCCTCATGTTTATATTATGTTGAAAGTCATCTGTGGCCTGTAGTGCATAGATGGACTTGGTATGATTATGAGCAGGGATTATCGGTATAATCATGACTGTAATGTTACAAATAATGTGAAAAAAAATCCTCATTGGCTCGTAATGCATTGATGGACAGTTTTTTGTATGATTATGGCTATGGATTCTCTTTGGCCGTAGTGCAAATATGAATTGTTTTATGGCATGATCAGGACCGTTGATGAAAACATGATTATCTTTAGCCGTAGTGCATGGATAATTCGTGCTCGTGATACTAAAGAATATCCTTGGCCGTAGTGCATGGGTGATTCGATGATGGGGATTATTTTATGAAGCTGAGTCCCAGCGATAAAAGTGATGAAAAACCTTTTAAATCATAAAAGATAGTAGATTTTATTCTCTACTTGACTCTTTTAATGGATTACTTGTTCTACTGCAGTTAAACTTGATGTTTGTTATATTGTATCAGTTTAACTCTGTTTAAGGCTAATGATAATTTATTATGCATTATCTTAGTCATAATATTTCTTACTGGGCTAGTTGAGCTCACCCTTTCTTTCACTGTTCTCTTCAGGAAATGAGAACGTAGTTGGGACTAGTCGGGGAACAGAGTGATGGTCCTAGATGGTGCATTAGTAGTCCTCACTATTCTGTGAAATAGTGTGATAATAATTGTAATGAGGACTCCTTTTGAGTTTTTATACTCTCTAGTAGACAATATTTGTATTCAAACTCACAATTTATGTTTTGTCGTATTGTATACGACAGTTGTATTATTAAGTTGTATTTGAATTCTGTACCATGTATCTGACGACCCAAGATGAGTGATGTATACCTAATTTTAGGGGTGTCACAATTAAATCATTTAACACTATTTTCAACTCTAAGCATTTTATTTATTTCAAAGAGTCATTATAACTTCTCATTGTATAATTTTTTATACATGACAAATATTACTCTATAAATATGTATAGAAAATATAAATATAGAAACGTTAATATTAAGGGTATTATAGATTTTTTTTTACACATTTAACTTAATACTACTCAAAATAACAATAATACGGAGGGAATATAAAACATAATTTTATATGTATAATAATATTCTATTATAATATGCATGTGCATAAGATAGTTTTTGACTTACAAAGAGTAAAAGTGTTTTTTTTGTTATTTATATCACATCATATCATAATTGTAATTTAGTATTAACCTTTTTAATAAATGCCTTTATACTAAATTACTAATATTAACCAGCCAAATATCAAATTAGTTTGGTTGATTTGATTCAACTCAGCAGTTTAAATTTGATGACTTGGTTGCAAAATCCTATTTTTATTTTCATGATTTTTTGGTCATAAATTTTTATATTCCCAAAAGTCAACTCAAAAACTCAAAGGTTATAAAATTATAGTACACATTTATTATTAAAGATACAATATATTATTTGTCACTAAGAAATGAGTAAAAGATTAAAAAAATTAAGCTATCAAATCACTAAATTTGAACTGTTGATTTAGCTTAAGATCAACTAAAATGTCGCTCAAAAATGTCATTCAAAAATGTCATATATAAAATTTATGTAAAGTCATTTTTAAACGTATCCGTGTTATGCATATGTTATTTGTTTTAGATAATACAAGTATGAAAAGTATCAAATATTTAAAAATTGTTATCAATTAAAGATCTCAACTTCAAGGATCTCAACTTCAAGGTTTTCTTTTTTTTAATTTTTTTTTTGTAAAGCTTACAAACTTGCTACAAAAACTTGAAAATTTAATCTTTGAACTATACTTAATAAAATTTATTTACCAAAAAAGAATCAAACATTAAATTCAATCACCTATCTATTTTACAAAAGTTAAATTCAATCACCTATCACATATTTTGTAGGGTATCACTATTTTTACATATGTTTTTAATATTTATACATTATTTCTTCTCACATAAATATAAAAATCACTGCATGCTCGTGTACGAGAGGATCACAACAGGAGGATCTTGTGAAAATATAAATTCCCATTTTGTAAAGGGTAGTGTAATAGGAAAAGTTAAAGAAACTAAAAATAAATATTGACAAGGTTACAGATAAAGAAAAGAGAATATATAAAGTCGGTCGCAAAATATAATTTGAGCTTCTGCCAGTCGGACTAGGGTTAGGCTTTTCACAGACTGAAAGAAAGTAAGAGAGAAACTGCATCAATTCCCTTTTCTTTAACTCTGCGCCTATACAAAATACGCAGGTTCGTATCTTTGGTTCTTCTCGTTACTGCTAAAAATTGCATACATGAACACAAACACATATATCACATACACACGAGATTGAAATTTCTTTTGCTGTTATTTGATTTATCTTTTTAAATTGCCAAATTAACGGTTGTTTTATGATGTTGAATATGGTGCTATATGTATCTGGGGAGTTTTGTTTTGTTTAGTTGGATTACATGTATCGCTTCAATTAAGTATATGATTTTTTTCTATGATTAATCTTTTGGGGTTCTAATTAAGGAATTGATAAATGAAGATTACGACCTAAAGATATAAACTTTGATTCAAATCGGCTTAGATTATACAATAAGAATTCCCCTTCATCTGCCCTGGTGCCCAGCATTCTTTTATAATGGTATTGCCAATTTTGTGCATTCTTCTTTACCTCAGGAAACTAGAAAAAGGACTTGTCTGATGATTCCTTGAACTTTAATATTGGTGAATATATCTTATTTATAGATAGAATAGGCCATTAATAATTGATGCATTACATTTGTTTATCTTCTTATATAGATAGAATAGATAAATTTTGAAAAATGGTTAGCGCTTAAGAGTATTATAGGCCTTTACATAATAAATAGTATATATATGGGAATGATTCATAGCCACAGTTGGATATGGATCAATATGCTTACAATCCATCTTGATTCTCTTGAACTGTCCTAGTGGCAATTGAATGGTGCAGATTAGAAGGTTCATTTAATTGTCCGCCTGACTATTTGGAGAACGATGCGAACAGTTGGGCGGATTGGAGGAATTACCATTTTTCCCTAATGGTTATTTCTGCTGGGTCCCTTTAGTTCCCTCACGCTCTCTTTCTCCACTGATAGGTTCCCTCTCTTCTTCCTCCATCTGATCCAACACTCTCTTTCTCCATTTTTCCCCTCTCTATTCCCACATTAAACTTGTACAGTAACCAACATCAAAATTATTATTCTTTCTTTTCAAAACTGCACATCTTCCTTTCCAAAATCTAAAATAATAAATGTTGTTTAAGAAAGTCATGTGGGTTTTGTATTCCAAAAAGTTTGAGAAATTACTTTTGATTCATTCAAAACTGAAGCTTGCAAGTGGTAGTTTTATGAGATGAAGGATGATGATGTAAGCATTTAGGATTTATTTGGGGTAAAAATAATAATCAAGCACTTGTTTTCTCCCTCTATTAATAGCCGAATGGATGCTCCCTCTAATTCTTTTAATTTTTTACTTGTCATCTTTTCTACATGAAAATTAGAGATCTCTTGTATTGGTTGGTATATATAATAAAAATTGATTTTGGGAAAACTTAAAAATTAAGCCTTGCATGCGCTTAAAGCCAGTGCACACCCAAAAAGGTTGTGGTTCCAGGAGCCTCCACATGCCCCTAAAGCACCAAAAAAAGTTAACGAAAAAAAGAGGTAGTATTTGCTTATGCAAGTGGATTGAAAAAATTATTCAAGTGATTGGCTTGTAGAAATGGGAAGCATCTTATTGGGAAGGAAAAGCTTGGTGCACAAAATTAACAATAGTGAAATTAAGGATATCAATTAGTGGCCATTTTGGGACTGAGGGATTGTTTTGATCTTTCCTGTTTTTTGTATATTCTTGTAATAGCTCGTTTGGTACATGATGACCTGTTTAAGGTAATTGTGTTGTTTTCTTATTTTGACCTATCAAATAAGCAGTGTTCTAAAAATTCTTGCCTAGGTCCGCCTAGGCCCCGCCTAGGCGCTAGGCCCTCCCTTGGCGCCCCGCCTAAGTGCTAGGCCCCTCCTTGGCGCCTCGCCTAGGTGTTAGGCCCCCTGACATCTCACCTAGGCCCAAGGTGCAAAAAAATCCTTCTAGGAAAATAGGTGGGGTCTAGACGGAGAGTTTTTTTATTTTATTTTAATAACTACCCAAACCAGATCTTGATATATTTATTTTTTTAATGATTTACCATATTCATCATACAGATTGTAGCATATCAAATCACAGCAAGAAGTGAACAATATCAAGTCAAAATGGATAATTTTATTATAGTTGTAATTTTTTGAACTTGTATCAACTTTAAATTATATAAATGATGATACATTTGTAATATTTAATTTAATTCAATATAATTCTTAAATTTATGTTTAGTTTCTTAAGTTTTAATATTGAATTAAATTCTTGAAATTTTTAATTTTATTATTTAATAGCAATCTTGTTTATGAATAAAACTAATACGTTAAAAATATGTTTGAACTTTGAACAATTGCATGTTTGTGTTTGAACTTTGACATTAACAATATGGATATGTGTTTGAACTTCAAGCAAATGCCTTTATTATCTTTATTATAAGTTGTTTTGCTTTATATTATTGTTTTGTTTGGATAAATATTAGATAAAATATTAAAATTGGCTTAAAGTAAAAAATCCCGCCTAGGCCCCCTCCGGCCGCCCGCCTCCCGCCTCCCGCCTAGCGCCTTTTAGAACATTGTAAATAAGTAAATAACAGTGCTATTTTTTATTAAGTTTTTTGTCATAGACTCATAATATGTCTAGAATTTAGAACCCGTAAGCAGTTTTATTAGAAACCAGTGGTTCTGGTTACAACCATATCAAATAACTCTCTTTGTGTGTGTGTCGCAAGCATTTCAGTTGAGTTTAACTTGCGGAAAAATATGCTGTATGGATCACCTTTTTAATGTTTTAATGGCACTTCTTTTGTAAAACAAACCTTATAACTCTATTTGAACGCAGAGAACTCTATTTTGGAATGGTTTCTATGAAGTATCGACTCGGACACGACACAATATGCGACACGGGATACGACATTTTCCAAAAAAAGGACACAATACTTTGGGGACACGTTCAATATATATATATAATAATAATATAAATGTATTTTTTACAGTAAATATTAATGGCAAGCCAATCACATATATGGAATAAAATAAATGTTAACAATTGTAAATTTGTAATAATATTTAATGTTAGTTTGTTTACCCAGCCTGCCAGCCATTCAAATATGCAGACTACACCATATGGTCCATAAACAAATTTATAACATGCCCATTTTAGGCAGCCCACTGTCAAATTTATATGAAATAAAATAATAAACTTAAGAATTTTGGCAGTCAAATATGCAGTATATATGGAGTCAAATTTGCAGTCACTAGATTCTAATCTTAAGGATGTTCAAGCAAAATTAAAAAAAGACGGGAACTGAAAAAAAAGACAAACCTTTTCTAGGTTTATTGCAGCCTTGAAAGGAGAGGAGAACGGAGGTTGAAGGTGGCGAGAAGAGCCGCAAGAGTTGTCGGGAAAGTCGTCGCGAGAAGAGTTGAACACGAAATCGATTTTTGTCAAATGGAAATTGGAATGTTTGTCGATTTGGAATGAATTAGGTTTAAAAGGTACAAATTGCATACGAGTATCCTCTATTACCTTTTATCTTGCAATTTAAGTATTGGGATTTTTTTATAAAAAAGAAAACAATTTACCCCAGGCATGTCCCTTACATGTCGAAGGCGAGTCGCGAGCGGTCTCCAAGTTTAAAAAAAATAAAAAAGGAAGCTCATGGACATGTGTCGAAGGCTTGTCGGAGCATATTCGTGTCTGACGCGTGTTCGAAATGAAATTCTAGCCTTTCGGGACGTGTCTGTGCTTCTTAGAATGCTTTTTTATGCTTTAATGGCACTTCTCTTGAAAAATATGCTGTATGGATTGCCTATCAGGTCTTCTCCCATATTTCATTTTCAAAATTATCTTGGTTGGGGATTAGATAGAGATATCAAAAATAGCCAAATGTAATTTTATTGGTGTTGTGTACGTTAGGGAATCCCTTTGGACGTGTATTGCTCATGGTTAATACTTTAATTTATTTGGTTTGACAGTACCTATATTGGGTTGGGATCTTATAGTGGTTTTTGTCATCATCGTCGTATTAGTATATGCTTTCTAATTTCTCTTTAGAAAAGTGATTTGTATTCCTTTTGTGAATGTGATTTTGTGTGAATAAAATCTCATATAGAACCTCAAGGGATTAGGTCAAGTATAGTGATTTAGTGAACCTATTGATAAGTTTCTTTTTCCAGGCATAGGTCATGGGCTAATAATCTGCAAAGGAAATGATCTCTATGGAACCATCCACACATAGTTTACTATGGGATTACTTGGTTTTCATGGTTGGTTGGGTATTGCGTTCATATGTGGTTTATCCAATGCCACATCCTAAGGGTAGTGGCTACGGGTTCCACCATCATTTAAAGGAAAAACATTCAAACATTGTAAATTGTAACCTAGGCGTCTTGGCTGACGCTAGAGAAGGGCAAATCAACGCCGTGGCCGCCGAGCTGCCAAGGATCACCAAATTAAGTGATTAAGTCATTTTTTATCCATGACTCATCATAACCCATGTATTTTCTATGTGGTGTAATTTATTACTTATTAGACTAATAATGTATGATGGTGATGACTTGGTTGATTCTTTATTTTCAATGTACTAGTTTTTAATGTCAAATGTTTTATTTTTGAATTTTGATTGCGAAGCTTTCATATAGTTGTGTTTTTAATTGTATTCCATAGTGTTACTTATTATGTTTTGGGTTTTAATGTAAACAAAATTTTATTGTTTAATATAGTTTTGAAGTAAAATAAATAATGTAGAAATTGCATATTGTGGACGCCTTATTGCTTAGGCGTCCTGGCAGTCAACTATTGTCGCGTCTTACCGTGACAACTATGATTGTAACATTACTCATATTTCCATCTATATACTTCTTTCTGGAATCACTGTTGACGAATATCTATACTACTTAAAAGTATCAAATGACAATTAGTGCTTTAGTTTTCAGTAATGATGGTAACATATTAAAGGAAGGTAGTTGTTTTTCTTTTCTTTTTTTTTTTTGGGGGGGGGGGGTAGGGTTACTTTCTTTGCCTCTTTATAGATGGGGTATTAATTTCATACGTGGTGTTTCTTTATGTTTTAATTTCTCTTTCTTTCAGTTAAACATGATTGAACAGGAAGAATTCCGTTGTTTCATTGGGAACCTCTCATGGTCAACATCTGATAAAGACTTAAAAGATGCATTTAAGAAATTTGGCCGTCTTCTTGATGCAAAGGTAGTCAGTGAGTTGAGATATGCTTTTGTTCTTGTTCTTCCTATTTCAGTGCGATCCAATACTATCATTGTTCCAAATATCTTCATTTAGCCTATCGGCTTACATGTTGCGCAGTTCCATGAGGTGAGGCATCTAATGTCTATATTTTTATTTTTGTTTGAACCATTTGGAAGTTTCTTTCACAATTGATGATGTTCAATTCGGTATTACATTTGAGCTTAATTAATTTGGAAATCTATCTGAAATTAATTAAATATAAGATTTTTCCTCGTACCGTTAATAAGTTCTTTTTTAGCTGATTTTTTTTGAGAATATATGGAATTTGATTTCTTCAAATATAGCTTGCCTATATTAAATGACTTCTCATCATTGTGTGGGTGTGCATAATGGTTTGAAGATAATTTATAAGTTTTGCATGCTTGAAAAAGATGTGAGGTAGCATCTGAAATTTTGAATGAAGGGATTTTGGTATTTATCTAGAGTATTTTTGTTGGATTTACATGATGGTACAAAGATAAATGTAGTTTTGTGTGGTTGAAATTGATAAGGTAGCATTTGGAGGAAGAATTTTAATGGAAGGAATTTGCAATTTATGTAGAAGTGTATAAGTTCGTGTAATTCTCTAAATGTGATTTCAACTGACAAGCGAGTAATTGTGATATTTTATCATGATTGAATATGAAATACTAAGACCATTGAAGTCTTTTGAAATGAATATATACCATATCATGTGTAAACCTTTTTTTCCCTAATAAATCAACAATATTTCTTTCCATTTGCTAAATCCATTCAAGTTGAATTTATTTATTTATTTATCCAAATGGAACCAAAATGTTTTCCTTGTGGTGGAGAGGTGGCAGACCTACCAAGTTATGTATGGTTTTTGGGTTGGATTGGGGAGAAAGGGTGGGTGGGGTGGGGGGGGGAAATAAAAAAGGGAATGGCCAAAAAAGTAAGACTTGAATAAATATTGGATATTCTGGCCAAAAGTTTGAACTTTTATATTAGCTTGTACTTCCTAAGTTGGGTTTGTTTTGATTTTAGGCTTTAATGACATGATAGGTTGGGAATATGAACTAAACCTACATACCCTATCCACAAGTTCACAATTATCTTAGAAATTTATCTTTATTTATTTTTTCCTCTTCCAAATCCCATCCTTGGAATTTTACCCCTCATCCTTTACACATTTGTTGTTTCCAGGTTGTCATGGACAAGTCTTCTGGTCGCTCTCGTGGGTTTGGATTTGTTTCTTTTGATGACGAGAAAGCCATGGAAGATGCAATAAAAGCAATGAATGGAATGGATTTAGATGGAAGGTCTATTTCGGTGGATAAAGCTCAGCCAGGCTCTGGTAGAGACCGAGATGGGGGCCGTGACCGAGACAGAGACCGGGACCATGGTCGTGATCGGGACCGTGGTCGTGATTATGGAGGTGGACGAGGGGGATCTGGCGGAGACTGCTTCAAATGTGGCAAACCTGGTCATTTTGCCAGGGAATGCCCATCTGGAGAGGGTTCAAGGAGTAGATATGGTGGAAGGGATGACAAATATGGAGGTGGCAGTCGCTATGGGCCAGATCGTAATGGGGATCGTTTGGGTGGACGCAACAGGGATGGTGGTAGTCGCGGAGGATCAGGAAATGATAGATACAACCGTGATCGTTCAGGCCCATATGAGCGTCCTGGAGGAGGTCATCGTTAATGAAGCTGTCGTCATAATACATGGTATGCAATGCCCTACTTATGATTTGCAGCACATGAAAAGTATCTGCATGTGTGAACATACACAAAACTAATTGCTGACACATTTTTACTGTTTCAGCTGTGGCGGTGAAACGTGTTCTTGCTTCATGGAGTCTGCTGTAAACTCATTTTAATGTCTATTTGAATGGTGCAAAAACTTTTCTGTCAGTTTAGTCTTTCAGAGTGGCAAGCATATGATATTATTCAACTATGTTGACTTGTTTAAGTTCTATAGCAAATTGGATATAATTACCATTTGTTGACTTTTCTTTATGAATTATTGTTTTTATGTTGATGTCGATGAAAAATTAAGTGGCAATCTTTTTCACTTTCTGCTGATGTACTTGTTAAGATGTATTTCTAGCAGCTATATAGCAGTTTGGAGCCAGGATTTGAGTAAAAGAGCAATCCTAAAATTTTGAAATTCAAACTGAAAAGATATATTTAGTATGAATAAAATGGCAAAATTGTTCATAATAATGTCATTAAATATGGAGAGAAAATTAGAATAAGAAAAGTATTGAGATATTTAATGTTACGGATATAATAGGAAAATATGTGAAAGTTTGGTTATTAAAGAAAAATGGACATTTAACATGGGATTATTTCAAATAGTAATAAGGACTTTTATCATGGGACGGAGGGAGTATATGTCAATATGTCAATATGTTATTAGTAAACAATCATCAAATAAAAGGAATTACAATAAATTTGTATAGCATAGTATTTTATGAAATAATTCATTTTATTTAAATAATAAAAAGTTGTTATTAGTAAACAATCATCAAATAAAAAGAATTACAATAAATGTGTATAGCATAGTATTCCATGAAATAATCCATTTTATATAAATAATAAAAAGTTCAAATTTTAAAGAAATACTTAGAATAGTTGATTAAAAAAGGGTAGACTAATTGGGCTTTTCTCGATCTAGAGTTAGGGAAGTGAAACGAGCTAGTTCTTACTTGGCATGTGACTCTGGCAATCTCATGTCTTAAGATTATGCTAAGTATTTTTTTTATTTAAAAATTTGAACTTTTTGTTATTTAAAAAATGGATTATTTTCAAAAATCCAAAAAGAAAACACCCAAGAAATTACTCAAAAGAGCTTGTTATATATTGGTGTTTTTACTGTACTTTTTTTTAATGTTAATAGAAATGACATAATGTCTTTATATTTATTAAAACAATTTTATTAACATGCCATCACTATTAATTTACTGAACTAAAGGGGTAAACACGTAACAAAATTACATTCTTAAGACTTGTAAAATTTGGAAATGAAAAAATTCTTCAAAAAATTAATATTGATATTATATTTTGGATTGGAGGTAGTATTTCATTAGTAGGTGGTAACAACAAATGTTACTCTTATAAAAGTCTTATTTAAATTTGTTTTTTTCATCAAATTTTAAATATAAAATTCAAAGACTTATTTAATTTTATCATCGATGTTTGAATATAAAATTAAAAAACTGATGCGAATTTATTTAATTTTGGCTAATACAATAGTTAATATTGTAAACTAATTATAAGTAATACTGAAAATAAAATTATTATATTAAAAATAAAAATAAATTCACATCGCAATTTAAAATTCAATAAATTAACTGAAAAAAATAAATGAGACTCATTTGTAAATCAAAAATATTAATGATAAGAAATAGGAAAAAGATATATATTACGTCGACTTTTTAATTGCCATTTACATAGACAAGTATTAGTGATAACGTTCTTGTATTGATATGTTTTACAATTATAACTTCATAAAAATTTATTAATATACATAGATTGCATGACTAAGAAATAAATGAGATTTATTTTGTGAAATAAGAGTACTAATAGTCTGACTACACACTGCTATACGTACAAGTTTAGACAAAAAGAGCCGAATTACCCGAGCTAAATACAAGAGTTTGAGTAAAATTAGGCAACTTTCCCCTTGTTTTTTTTGTGTGTATAAATACTACATATGGCAAAGATCATGAATTGCAGGAGGATTTGGAATTATATTGTCATTCTTAATTATGACTTGGTAAACCACGGGTTCTTATGTTTTCTTTTTGGTTTTTTCATTCTTGTAGTTCACATATATATACACTTCCTCCTTTCCAAACAAATAATTTCATTTGTAGAATTTACAGATGTTAGAGATATATGTTTACCATATATTTACTCGAAAAATGATATATATATATATATATATATATATATATATATATATATATATATAATAAAATACAAATGATTTTGAATTTCCCGCTCACTCAATAAATCATCTGGGCCGTCCAAAGTTTGGGATAAATTCTACCGTCCATAGAGTACCGGAGGCAATAGACACAGCCAGTATATATATATGGGAAAAATATATGTACACAACTGTGTATTACACAGTTGGCTATAACGACGATTTTTTAGACTATAACGACGGTTTCACCCGTCGCCATAGCCCAAAAAATCCGTCGCCATAGCCCTACTGTATAATACACAGCTGTGTATATACATATAGCCATATATATATATATTGTGAATGTTTAAGTCAACTTTTTGATTTTCAGCTATGTGAATATGTATTAGTGATAACTTTTTAGAAAAATATATAATAAGTGAAACTTTTTTTATAATTCTATCGAATCTTATGTTATTGATATGTTTCACAATTGAAATTCAGCACAAATTTATCGTAATACATAACATAACTAAATTTACTCATAATTTTATTGAGTACTTAATATAGTAAGAATAAGATGATAATGGAATTGTGGTGATAAATTTGAAGATATTGAGTCGGTATATATATATTTATACATTATGAAGTTGAGTTGCAACTAGGGGTGAGCATTCGGTTAATAATCGAACCGAATACATATTTCGGTTATAACCGAAAACCGAATTTATACTGTTTTGAGTATACGGACAACTACCCGAATTACGCGATAACCGAATAACCGAACTAATTATTCGGTTATTCGGTTAATAACCGAATTTAAATGAGCATGAGACAACTGAGCCAGGTATAAGACTAAGCACCCAAATCAACTCGTTTTCTACCCAGTCAAGTAGTTGATTATTGCAGACTGATATGATGAAAAACGTCTGCACAAGAATAATTAATCATAAAATTAAAACTGAAACCATGGATTTCACCAAGTGACAAGCTCTAAGCAGTATAACTTCATAATGAAGTCATTTTTACATCCAAACCAATTTAGGCATATATCTACATTTATATTAACAAATACAGAGCTAACTTCGGCAACACAACAGTACAACACAAAAAGATAAAAGCAGAGCAAGACTCAATATATCTCACTGAATACTGAGTGGTAATAATTTCAAACTTTGATCAAAGTCCAAACTGGGTCCAAGACACTAAGTATTTGAGAAGAAGACCTTTACACACCAATGGGGCAAAACCTAGTTCAGATCAAATGGAAAGTTGTCGCCGCCTCGCCGGCGCTGAGATCTAAGAGTTCGAGAGTTCGCGATGAACGATTAAGGGTCGCCGGCGCCGAGAGTTCAAGAGTTCGACACTTGAGGCTTGAGAGATCTCAGATCTGTGAGACTGAGAGTTCGAAAAGACGACGAGACAGTCAAGACTTGAGTCTTGAGATGAGAGAGATCAGAGATCAGATCTGAGGTGAAGACTGAGAGCCAGAGAGATTGAGAGAGTCTGAGTAAGGACGAGAAGGAGAACTGGAGTGGAGAAGGACTGAAGGAGTGAAGGACTGAGCAATAGACTAAATTAAATGGCCGGCTGAGAGAGTGAGAGTCTGAGTCTCTGAGACGCTGAGAATTTAGTAAAGTGTTGTTCGGTTATTCGGTTTAACCGAATAACCCAAAAGTAATATCCGTACAAGTTAATCGAAAACCGTTAAAAAAATCAGTTATAACTGAAATAGTGAAAATAACCGAATTATCAAAAAAATTCGATTAAATTATTTCGGTTCGATTCGGTAATTCGGTTATATCCGTTTTTTGCTCGGTCCTAATTGCAACTAACTGAAATTTTAAGTGATCATAAGCTAGAATAAATTAGTGTGAGACCTTCTTAATTCTCTCATATCTTACATATCCACATACAAAATATTTACTATTGACATAAATTTGTAATCATACAGTAAGACTATTTTCTTTAAAAAAAAATAGGCAAGAAAAAGCTCGAAGTATGGCTAAAAGTCTACAGGCCACGCATGTAGGGCTAACCATCCCCATTTTCTGGGCAGAAGACGAGTCTTGCCCGACTTGATTTGATTTTAGGCCTAACCTAAAATCAGCCTCGATATGATCGATGTTGATCAAGCTTTTTAAAGTCTGGTCTAGACTCACTTGGTCTGATTTTTGTGTATGCCTAAAAATAATAACAAAATTATGATGGTAAACTTAAAAATTATTATTTTATTTATATTATTATTCATAAAAAATAATATATTTTTTTTTGACTAAATGACAAATAAATTTGTTTCTTTGTTAAAGAGAGTACATCATACATCATTACGACATTACCAAATATCATTTAATGTGTGGTTAAAATAAAACTTCTCTTTCCTTTCAATGTAAATATTTTGGTCCCAATCACTTTCAATCTCCCACTTGTATAATGTAAACTGAAACATCACAACTCACAATTCCATAGAAATCTAACTTAAACTATTACTGGTCAATTACGCTGGACACAGCTACTTCTTCTATTTTAGCTGTTAATTTGTGGCATGACCTTTCCATTTGTATTATTCTCATTATAAAAAAGATGAAATGGTCTACGGAATATATATATATATATATATATATATATATATATATATATATATATATAGGATAATAACTCATAACATGTATTTACTATAAATTCTTATAAGGTCATGATTAAAATTAAAAATCGACGTCCGCTACCGATAGTAGCCGACAATGGTACTATTTTCAGCGCCATCCGCTACTATTAGTAGAAGAAATAAATTAATCTCGGTCATTAATTCCTATATTAAATGTTAAAAATGATGTATATTTATTTTTAATCCATAACAAATACATACTATAGATTATTCTCCATATTTATATATATAATGTTATAAGCTTGCTTACATATTAGTAAAGTCTAATAAAACAATTTCAGATATTGACTTTGTAAGAGGACCATTCTCCCAAGGGTTGGCAGGAACAACTTGAGTCCATCAAGATACAACCATGCAAATTTATACAAATAATTTTGATTCATGAAGTTAAAAGACTAACCACTTTTATTAATGTAACCTTTTATAAAATTAAATGACTAATTTATCCATAATCATAGCATTTTTATTACAGAAACGGATAAATTCACAACAGAAAATGATATTTTCACATGAAAACCATCTCTGTAGATCCTATAGTGACAATTTTCACCGTCGCTATACATCTATAGCGACACTTTTCATGTGAAAATATCAAAAAACAATTTTCTTTTATTATTTATAATGGATTCCTCTACTATCTAGTACAATTTTTGTGGTAAATATATTTAGAGCACTCTCAATCATACATTTTATAGGAGTCATCTAAAAAATCAAATAAAAAAAAATACATATATACCTGTTCATGTTCAAATTTTAGTTCAATTCACTTGCGTCCTTCTCTCTTGTACTCTTCAAAAAAACAAAGAAGTTAAGGCTTTGACGTTTCTAAATTTCGTTTCTTACAAGCGAAGAATCATGTCTTCTTCCACACGTAAATATGCATGACACCTAAATCACAACTACTAATTACTTTTTTGCTTTCACTAACTTTTATTATGAACGTGTTAAGAATCGAAATGATTTGCGGCGAGGGAGTCTTTTAATCCAAGCATCCCAAACTTTCCATTCAAAATTATGATACTCCGTTTGTTTCATAAAAAAAAGTCTCATTTATCAAATATTTTTATTTTATAAGAAAATAATTCTATTTTTTGGATGGTAATGTAAAATAAAGTAATGTACTCAAGTTTATTATAATTTTATTATTATGTTATTCTTATTAAATTAAATATTCAATAATTTTTTTTAAAATGGAATAAAAATATATTCTTAAACTTAATAATTTTATAAATAAAACTATCGGTTTGTTCAGTTATTAATATTTGAAACATTTGTGGTTGTTAAAATCTGTCTTCTCATACATTTGTTTTACCATACAAATGACCTATTTATTATAGAAAAACTAACACCTATTTATGGTTATACAACAATTATGGCTAGTATTATGGAAAATCCTTAATAGAAGGGATTCTATGACTAGTATCATGTAATACTCTTAATTGAAAAGATTCTATCACATCAATAGCTCAAACCAACACTCCCCCTCAAGTTGATGCATACAGATCTCTGATGTGTAACTTGTCAAGTGAGTTGTGAAAATCTTTGCTTGATACGGCCTTTGTGAGTATGTCTGCAAGTTGATCTTCAGACTTAACAAATGGGAACCGAATTACTTTTGATACTAAATTTTCTTTGATGTCTATCGACCTCTACATGTTTTGTGGGATCATGTTGTACCGGGTCATGAGAGATAGCAATTGCAGCTTTATTATCACAGAAGAGATCAATCTCAGAGGTAGGAGCAAAACCCACCTCAGTAAGCAGTCTTTTGATCCAAAGAAGTTCACAAAGTCCTTTATCCATTCCTCGGAATTCAGCCTATGCACTTGAAAGTGCCACTACATTTTGTTTCTTACTTCTCCATGTAACAAGATTCCCTCCAACAAACATGAAATAACCAGAAGTAGATTTTCTGTCTGAAATATTCCCTGCCCAATCTGCATCTATATATCCGTCCACCCTTAGGTGATTATTCTTAGAAAACATAAGTCCTTTTCCAGGAAATGACTTTAAGTATCTAAGAATTCGGGTTACTGCACCCATGTGATCTTTACTCAGACAATGCATGAATTGACTTACTACACTTACATCATAAGCGATATTTGGGCGGGTATGTGAGAGATAAATGAGCTTTCCAACCAGTCTTTGGTACCTCTTTTTGTCCGTTGGCACTTGATCTGGGTATTCTCCAAGTTTGTGGTTTTGGACAATTGGTGTGTCTGCAGGTTTACACTCTACTAGTCCTACCTCTAATAATAAGTCTAGGATATATTTTCGTTGGGAAAGAAATATACCTTGCTTTGATCTAGCAACTTCAATTCCCAGAAAATATTTAAGTCCTCCCAGATTCTTCATCTCGAATTCAGTTGCCAAATGCTTTTGCAGTCTCGATATTTCTTCTAGATCATCTCCTGTGATAATCATGTCATCTACGTAGACTATCAAAGTCGTTACTGTGACGCAACCAAAATAGGTATACATCACCCATTTTGAGTCGCCAAATACATGGTACATAAATCAAATACAACTTAATTATACAACAGTCGTGTAAAATACGACAAAACATAATCTAAGAGTTTTAATACAAATATTGTCATCTAGACAGTATTCAAACTCAAAATAAGTCTTCAATACATTTATTGTCACACTATTTAACAGAATAGTGAGGACTACTAATGCTATCATCTAGACCGTCACTCCGTTCCCCGACTAGTCCCGGCTACATTCTCAATTCCTGAAGAGATCAGTGAAAGAAAGGGTGAGCTCAACTAGCCCAGTAAGAAATATTATGACTAAGATAATGCAAAAGAAATTATCATTAGCCTTTAACAATGTTAAACTGATAGAATATAATAGACAACAAGTTTAACTGCAGCGGAATAAGCAATCCATTAGAAGAGTCAAGTAGAGCATGATATCTACTATCTTCTACGATTTAAAATATTTTCATCAATTTTTATCGATGAGACTCAACTTAATAAATAAATCACATCATCGAATCATCCCTGAACTACGGTCCAAGGATATTCATTAAATCATCAATGATCATGACTATACCGAATAATCCCTGGTCATAATCATACCAAAAATTATCCATCAATGCACTACAGGTCACTGAGGACTTTTACCACATCATTTATAACATTACAGGTCATGATTATACCGAATGATCCCTGGTCATAATCATACCAAGTCCATCTATGCACGTAAGCCAAAGATGACTTTCATCACAATATAAGCATGAAGATGATGACAATGACATAATAATTCAATAAAACAAGTTCAAGAATAAATTTTAAAGATTTATAAGTTAATTTATCCTGAAATCAATAACGTCCAAATTGTTAACATGATACCGCTTTGTGGAGTAAAATTCAAGAATGCTCAGAAGAATATTTTCATGAAAAGATACTGGATGAAGCGCAAATATCAAAGATATTCCACTAATTTCATGGAGTATAGAAGCCAAAACATTAACCAACTGAGTATAATAGAATATATGAAATTACAAATAGATTTTTGCCCGCCATGCGGTAATCCACGTAGACATATCATTTCCACAATTTAATAAGGAATGAATATTAAGGATCATTCACCATACATTTGGTAATCCACATAGATAGGTTATTCCAACAGAATAATAAAGAATGGAATAACAGAAGAATTCACCATGCATGCGGTAGTCCGCGTAGACAGGTTATTCCAACAAAATAATAAAGAATGGAACCAGGTCATGCGTAATCCGCACAGACAAGATATTCCAACAGAATAATAAAGAATGGAACCAGGTCATGCGTAATCCGCACAGACAAGATATTCCAACAGAATAATAAAGAACGGAATAACAACAGAATTCACCAGGCATGCGATAGACCGCACAGACAGGTTATTCCAACAGAATAATAAAGAATGGAATAACATAAGAATTTCACCATGCATGCGGTACTTCGTATAGACAGGTTATTCCAACATAATAATAAAGAATGGAATAATAACCCTTACGAGTATTGAAAGAAAATAACTCTCTTTATGAATACGAAGGAATAATACCCCTTACCTTAGAAGAAACTGGATACTGGAATAGTGAGGTAGCAGACTTCTCTTCTTCTTTCTCTCTATAATTTCTCTCTATAATAATTGTTCTATAGCTTTAGTGAATTGGTGAGAAATGAAGGAAGAATGAGCTTCTATTTATAGAAAAATATAGTTTCAATAATTACACGTTTTGGGGCTCAGAATATTACAGTATAATACCTCCCTCTTTTTTTTTTTTTTTTTAATTTAGTCTTGTAAGTATTATCAAACTTGCACCACCTCCCCTAATAGTAAATAATGTGAATCAATAGTACACACATATGAACAAAAAGTTATAATCATGTGAAAATACGAATTACAATATAGTACCTTCAACTATACCTCTATTTTTAACTTAGTCATGCAAGTATTATCATTCTTGCACCAACTCCCCTAATAGTAAATGAATGTGAATCAATAGTACACACATGTGAACACATAGTTATAAGCATTTGAAATAATATCAATTAATTGCTCATTTATCCAATTAATTACCCGATTGGTCAATATAACCTCCAGACATCAATTATTATCGAAATAAATGTCGATTTCCACTAACGCTAATAATTCTAACACAATAGAACTATCAATTTCATCTTTAATCAACACGAACTTATTCATCATTAATATCATAACTCACAATATTTAACAACCAGATCATTCCCAGTAAAGAGGGGGCTTTTCGATAAGGATTTCTCCTTATTGGAGCGTAATTAGGTGACCAAACCTCTCCTTGACAGAACTTTCTAGACATTGTCAATATTGCAAATAATAATATGAATAACTTTATCATCTCAATTATTGATTTAATAATATAACATATTATGCAGATGATACTGTGATAATAATTGAATCAATAATATGAGAGATATGATGCAGCAATTACTGTAGCAATAATTGAATATAACTGAGTGACTTCTCACGTAAGCATCAATAATCAATACCGTGTGTTACTATGCAATCACACGTATTACTATACTTTTATTACCGGGCAGTTCAACAGTTTTAACGGTAACACTTTCGCCGTTATTTTTATAAAAAGATAATTCTGTCGTTTTCTAACTACGACAATACTTCTGTTGTGGGGTCCACCAATGATTGTGCCGTCGTACGAATATTTCCTGTTAAAACGAATATTCTCCGACCAATCGAATATTATATAACCACTTGCTTACTTTGCAAAATTTATAAATATTACCCACAACTATAACATTATATCAAATCAACACCATAATATTCAAAAATATATTTCGAAAAAATTATTCTTTATTCATAAAAGTTGGGGTCTTACAACCTCCCCTTCTTATGAAATTTCGTCCTCGAAATTAGGGTACGTACCTGGTATATCGAAGAGGTGAGGATATCTTGATTTCATCTCAGATTCTAACTCCCAGGCCATTTCTTTCACATCGTGATTTTTTCACAAAACTTTGACTTGAGGTATAACCTTGGAGCGTAGAATATGATCCTTCTTATCCAAGATTTTAACAGGTACCTCTTCATACGTTAAATCTTCCGCTATCTCGTCCGGTTCTAATTCAATAATATGGTTCGGGTCTTTCACATATTTACGTAACATAGATATGTGAAAAACATTATGAACACGAGACATACTTCGCGGTAAAGTGGGTCTATAGGCCACAGTTCCTACTCGATCGAGGATTAAAAATGGGCCAATAAATTGAGGATTGAGCTTTCCTCTCTTTCAAAATCTCGTAACTCCTTTCCATGGAGCAACACGTAACAACACATGATCTCCAATATTGAATTCCACGTCCTTTCGATGAAGATCAACATAACTCTTTTGTCGATCTTGTGAGGTTTTTATACGTTGTCGGATCGTTTGAATCTTTTTCGTAGTCATATGTACCAAATCGGGTCCCAACAATGTTGCTTCACCCACCTCATCCCAGCATACTGGAGAACAACACTTTCTTCCATACAACGCCTCAAATGGAGCCATGCCAATACTTGCTTGATAACTGTTGTTGTAGGAAAACTCCACTAATGGTAAGAACTTGTCCCAACTTCCTTTAAAGTCAAGGACACAAAGTCTTAATAAATCCTCAAGAGTTTGAATAGTCCTCTCTGATTTCCCGTCTGTTTGAGGATGATATGCCGAACTAAATCATAAATCCGCGCCCATAGCTTTTTGCAAACTAACCCAAAATCTTGAAGTGAATCTTGGGTCTCGATCAGAAACTATGGATACTGGCATACCATACAGTCTTACAATCTCGTTTATGTACATACTAGCAAGACGTTTAAGTGTATAAGTTTCTCATATCGGTAAAAAATGAGCAGACTATGTCAATCTATTAACAATAACCCAAATCGCATCTATGCCTTGAGAAACCTTGGGAAGACCATTAACAAAATCCATGGTAATGTGCTCCCACTTCCATTTTGAAATTTCAAGTGGTTGCAATGGACCTTTTGGCACTTGATGCTCCGCCTTGACTCGTTGACAGGTTAGACACCTTGAGATAAACCCTGCTATCTCTCTCTTCATATTGCTCCACCAAAATGTATGTCGAAGATCATGATACATCTTGGTACTCCCAGGATGGATTGGAAACGGTGTGTTGTGCGACTCCATCATGATTTTATACTTCAAGTCAGAATCGTTAGGAAAACAAAGTCTGGAGTTGACTCGAAGTATTCCTTCTTCATCGATTCTTGCTTCCGGAATAGCACCTTCTTGCACTTTCTTCTTCATACGCCTCGGCTCCAGGTCTGTAGTTTGAGCAGCTTTAACTTTATCGATTAAAGTCGGTTCTACTCGTATATTCGCCATCATCACATGGGTCCTTGGAGTCTTTAACTCTATCTCCATCCTTTATAAGTCATACAAAATGGGCCTTTACGTTGACAATATCGCACTCGTACCCGTATATGATCTTCTCCTCAATGCGTCAGCTACTACGTTCGCTTTTCCAGGATGGTATTGAATGGTATGATTATAATCTTTCAATAGTTCAAGCCAATGTCGTTGCCGTATGTTGAGTTCCTTTTGAGTGAAGAAATATTTGAGGCTTTTATGATCCGTATAAATCTCCACCTTCTCTCCATACAGGTAATGCCTCCAAATCTTAAGCGCAAAAATGACTGCTGCCAACTCTAGATCATGAGTAGGATAATTCCTCTCATATTCTTTGAGTTGTCACGAGGCTTAGGCTATGACTTTCCCATATTGCATGAGAACACATCCTAACCCTTTGCCTAAAGCATCACTGTAGATGACAAATCCCTCCGAGCCAGATGGTATTGTCAGAACAGGTGCTGAAATAAGTCTCCTCTTGAGTTCTTGAAAACTCTTCTCACATTCCTCGCTCCAACCGAACTTTGTATCTTTTCGAGTCAGTTGAGTTAATGGAGTAGCGATTCGAGAAAATCCTTCCACGAATCTCCGATAATAACCAGCTAAGCCGAGAAAGGTACGTATTTCAGTCACTGATTTTGGTTGCTCCCAGCTTTGAATTGCTTCAATCTTCGCTGGGTCAACAGTTATTCTATGATTTGATATCACGTGCCCAAGGAATGCAACTTCCTCAAGCCAGAACTCGCATTTCTTTAACTTGGCATATAGCTTATTTTCACGAAGCTTTTGGAGTATCAGCCTCAAGTGTTGCTCATGGTCTTCACGAGTTTTGGAGTATATGAGGATGTCATCAATAAAGACGACCACAAAGTGATCCAAATATTCCTTGAATACTCGGTTCATCATGTCCATGAAGGCAGCAGGAGCATTAGTCAATCTAAAAGACATGACTAGGAATTCATAATGCCCGTACCGAGTTCAAAAAGCAGTCTTTGGAATGTCATCAGTTTTAATCTTTAACTGATGATATCCGGAACAAAGATCAATCTTTGAAAAGAATTTGGCTCCTTGCAACTGGTCAAACAGGTCAACAATGCGAGGCAACGGGTACCTATTTTTGATGGTGACATGATTCAACTCCCGATAATCAATACAAAGTCGCATACTTCCATCTTTCTTCTTCACGAATAGAATAAGAGCACCCCAAGGAGACGTACTAGGATGAATGAAACCGATGTCTAACAATTCCTGTAGTTAGATTTTTAACTCCTGAAGTTCAATAGGAGCCATTCGATATGGGGCTTTGGAAATGGGTTTTGTATCGGATTCAAGGTCGATACAAAATTCAATTTTACACTCTGGGGGTAGGCCAGGAACTCCTTCAGGGAATACGTCAGGAAATTTATTAACAATAGAAATATCATTCAAATATGACGTATTTTTATTTAAATTCGTGACATGGGCTAAAAATGCTTGACATCCGTTTTTCAATAAACGAATAGCTTTATGGCTTGATATGACAGTGATTGATTTTAATGGTTTGGTTACTTGAATTCGGAAAATAGGTTGGTTAGGAATATGAAAGCTAACAACCTTACGAAAACACTTGATTTTAGCATGATGAGTAGTTAACCAATCAATCCCTAAAATCACATCAAATACAAGTATTTTCAAAGAAATAAGATCGACAGGTAACGTGCGGCTAGCGATTTGAATCAAACAAGACTTATAAATAGTGGATGTACTGAAAGTTTCTCCCAACGGAGTTTCTACAGATAAGTCAAACTCTAAATTCTCCGGAGTCAAATTTAAACGTTGAGTGCAAGTAGGAGAAATAAAAGAATGGGTAGAACCGATATCAAATAAGGTATATACTTCACTAGAGTTTATGATTAGCTTTTCCGTGATCTCCTCGTTCGGATTTCTCGCTTTGTGGGAGGTTACGACAAACGCTCTCCCTTGAACTACCGGTTTTATCTTGTCTGGGACACCCTTTGATGCTTCAATCTCAGCTAGACTTGACTTTGGTGCACTACAAAATCGGGCTAGGTGACATTCTTTTCCACAATTATAACACGCTTTAGACTGCATCACGCAGTTTGGACTGATATGTCCCTCCCCTCCACATTTGTAACATATGATCGGCGGTCGTTCTCCTTCCTTAACAACAGGTGCTGATGCTGACGTCTTTCCATCATTGTTGAATCTCCTCTTCTTAAAATGTCCACTCTTATTGTCATGGCCATGATTACCACCGAAGTGGTTACCATTTCTAGCATGTTAATTACCTCCACGTTTGTTGTCACCACTTCGATGACTGTTGCCATTGGTATTATCATTTTGCCAGTTGCTCTCCCTTGGTTGGGTTGACTCGTTATCGCGCTCCAATAACTGAGCCCTATTTACAACATCTGAATACAAACACAGTTTGTGAGAAATTAAGTATTGACGTATCTCAGGTTTTAAACCTCTTAAAAACATCCGCGTCATTCTCTCCTTATTATCAACCAAGTGGAACACAAATCGGGACAACTCAGCAAACTTAGCTTCGTACTGTGACACAGTCATATTGTGCTGCTCCAGCTTGATGAACTCTACCTCCTTCATGTGACGAATACTTTCGGGAAAGTACTTGTCGTTGAACAGTTCTTGGAACTTCTACCAAGACATCTTCAGTGTGGCAGGTTGAGTACGCTTTACAGATTCCCACCAGTAATCTGCCTCTGTACGCAACATGAAAGTGGAAAAGGGAACCTTTTGCTCCTCGGAGCATCCCAAGACATCAAATATCTTGGTGATCTGCTTTATCTATGTCTTCGCCTTAAGTGGTTTTGGCTCTCCAAAAAACTCCGGTGGCCCCAGCTCCTTGAACTGCTTAGCGGTGACCGTCCGAGAGTTGTCGTGTTTCCACCTGCATTTTGGACAGGAGCCGCCCTCGCCTGATGTTGCATGAATTGCATAAAACCTCTGAACATCCCATCGTTCATCATTTGATTGTTATTGTTTACCTGAGGATTATTGTCTTCCTGTTGCACATTATCCTGGGTATTAATCTATGGTGACTCAACGATCTCATGTGCTTCATTGCTTATCTAAACATTTTCGGATGCCATTTTCAAATACTGCCACAAAACAAGGGTTAATTAACATATCACATACTATCCCTATACTCTGACCGACCAATTCAATACCAAATAAACTTAGGTAGGTCATACTAGCAAAAGAATTGCCCGTCTCTACCCTCCTAGTTCTCATCTCACATTTCAGCCAGGGATCATATCCCTAAGCTTTGATACCAACTGTGACGCCTCCAAAATAGGTATACATCACCCATTTTAAGTCACCAAATACATGGTACATAAATCAAATACAACTTAATTATATAACAGTCATGTAAAATATGACAAAACATAATCTAAGAGTTTTAATACAAATATTGTCATCTAGACAGTATTCAAACTCAAAATAAGTCCTCAATACATTTATTGTCACACTATTTAACAGAATAGTGAGGACTACTAATGCTATCATCTGGACCATCACTCCGTTCCCCGACTAGTCCCGACTACGTTCTCATTTCCTAAAGAGAACAGTGAAAGAAAAGGTGAGCTCAACTAGCTCAGTAAAAAATATTATGACTAAGATAATGCAGAAGAAATTATCATTAGCCTTCAACAATGTTAAACTGATAGAATATAATAGACAACAAGTTTAACTGTAGCGGAATAAGCAATCTATTAAAAGAGTCAAGTAGAGCATGATATCTACTATCTTCTATAATTTAAAATGTTTTCATCAATTTTTATTGCTGAGACTCAGCTTAATAAATAAACCACATCATCGAATCATCCCTGAACTACGGGCCAAGGATATTCATTAAATCATCAATGGTCATGACTATACCGAATAATACCTGGTCATAATCATATAAAAAATTGTCCATCAATGCACTACAGGTCACTGAGGACTTTTACTACATCATTTATAACATTACAGGTCATGATTATACCGAATGATCCCTGGTCATAATCATACCAAGTCCATCTATGCACGTAAGCCAAAGATGACTTTCATCACAATATAAGCATGATGATGATGACAATGATATAATAATTCAATAAGTTAATTTATCCTGAAATCAATAACGTCCAAATTGTCAACATGATACCGCTTTGTGGAGTAAAATTCAAGAATGCTTAGAAGAATATTTTCATGAAAAGATACTGGATGAAGCGCAAATATCAAGGATATTCCACTAATTTCATGGAGTATAGAAGCCAAAACTTTAACCAACTGAGTATAATAGAATATATAAAATTACAAATGGATTTTTGCCCGCCATGCGGTAATCCACGTAAACAGATCATTTCCACAATTTAATAAGGAATGAATACTAAGGATCATTCACTATGCATGTGGTAATCCACATAGACAGGTTATTCCAACAGAATAATAAAGAATGGAATAACAGAAGAATTCACCATGCATGCGGTAGTCCGCGTAGACAGATTATTCCAACAGAATAATAATGAATGGAACCAGGTCATGCGTAATCCGCACAGACAGGATATTCCAACAGAATAATAAAGAATGGAACCAGGTCATGCGTAATCCGCACAGATAGGATATTCCAACAGAATAATAAAGAATGGAACCAGGTCATGCGTAATCTGCACAGACAGGATATTCCAACAGAATAATAAAGAACGGAATAACAACAGAATTCACCAGGCATGCGATAGACCGCACGGACAGGTTATTCCAACAGAATAATAAAGAATAGAATAACAGAAGAATTTCACCATGTATGCGGTACTTCGCATAGACAGGTTATTCCAATATAATAATAAATAATGGAATAACAACCCTTACGAGTATTGAAAGAAAATAACTCTCTTTATGAATACGAAGGAATAATACCCCTTAACTTAGAAGAAACTGAATACTGGAATAGTGAGGTAGCAGACTTCTCTTCTTCTTTCTCTCTATAATTTCTCTCTATAATAATTGCTCTATAGGTTTAGTGAATTGGTGAGAAATGAAGGAAGAATGAGCTCTATTTATAGAAAAATATAGTTTCAATAATTACACGTTTTGGGGCTCAGAATATTATAGTATAATACCTCCCTCTTTTTCTTTATTTTTAATTTAGTCCTGCAAGTATTATCAAACTTGCACCACCTCCCCTAATAGTAAATAATGTGAATCAATAGTACACACATGTGAACAAATAGTTATAATCATGTGAAAATACGAATTACAGTATAGTACCTTTAATTATACCTCCATTTATAACTTAGTCCTGCAAGTATTATCAATCTTGCACCAACTCCCCTAATAGTAAATGAATGTGAATCAATAGTACACACATGTGAACACATAGTTATAAGCATTTGAAATAATAGTAATTAATTGCTCATTTATCCGATTAATTACCCGATTGGTCAATATAACCTCCAGACATCAATTATTATCGAAATAAATGTCGATTTCCACTAACACTAATAATTCTAACACAATGGAACTATCAATTTCATTTTTAATTAACACGAACTTATTCATCATTAATATCATAACTCACAATATTTAACAACCAGATCATTTCTAGGAAAGAGGGGGCTTTCCGATAAGGATTTCTCCTTATTGGCGCGCAATTAGGTGACCAAACCTCTCCTTGACAGAACTTTCTAGACATTATCAATATTGAAAATAATAATATAATAACTTTGTCGTCTCAATTATTGATTTAATAATATAACATATTATGCAGATGACATTGTGACAATAATTGAATCAATAATATGAGAGATATGATGCAGTAATTATTGTAGCAATAATTGAATATAACTGAGTGACTTTTTACATAAGCATCAATAATCAATACCGTGTACTACTGTGCAACCATGCGTATTACTGTACTTTTACTACTGGGTAGTTCAACAGTTTTAACGATAATACTTTCACCGTTATTTTTATAAAAAGATAATTATGTCGTTTTCTAACTACGACAATACTTCTGTTGTGGGGTCCACCAATGATTGTGTCATCGTACGAATATTCCCTGTTAAAAAGAATATTTTCTGACCAATTGAATATTATATAACCACTTGCTTACTTTGTCAAATTTATAAATATTACCCACAACTATAACATTATATCAAATCCACACCATAATATTCAAAAATATATTTTGAGAAAATTGTTCTTTATTCATAAAAGTTGGGGTCTTACAGTTACCTTGTCTTGTCTATGCTTCAGAAATAAGGTATGATCTGAATTGCTTTGTCGGAAGCCATACTTCTTCATTGCCAAGCTGAATCGCCCAAACCACGCATTGGGTAATTTTTTTAGGCCATATTAAGCTCGCTGCAGCTTGGTACGACCTCCATGTTTGAAGATGCCGTGTAACCTGGAGGTATGTCCATGTAGACTTCCTCTTCAAGTTTGCCATGGAGAAAGGTATTTTTGACATCAAGTTGATGCAGTGGCCATTCAATATTAGTTGCAAGAGATAGTAATATTTTAACAGTATTTAGTTTAGCAACTGGCGAAAAAGTTTCCTGATAGTCCACCTCATATGTCTGGGTATATCCTTTTACTACCAGTCTTGCTTTGTATCGCTCAATCGATCCATCTGCTCTATGTTTAATAGAGAACACCCACTTACATCCTACTGGCTTTTTTCCTTTAGGTAAAGTGACAAGGGTCCATGTGTCATTCTTTAGTAAAGCCTCCATTTCTTCTTGCATCGCCTGAGTCCACTTTGAATCACATAGAGCTTCCTAAACATTTATTGGAACATGACTTGAGGAGAGTACATGTACAAATGCTTTTAAAGGTACGAATAGCTCTTTAGTAGACACGTAGTTGGCAATTGGATACTTTGATCTTTGTTCCTTAATTTCTGGAGAATACTTGTTTGGTGGCTTGCCACGATTGTGCCTGAAAGGTAATGTATGTCCAA
The DNA here is from genome assembly GCA_016801055.1 of Panax notoginseng. Lineage (NCBI taxonomy): Eukaryota > Viridiplantae > Streptophyta > Magnoliopsida > Apiales > Araliaceae > Panax > Panax notoginseng. The sequence goes on from CM029016.1 coordinate 21,792,143, forward strand.
CATGAGTATTCATGTTATTCATATTTCAAGATAAGTCATGAGTATTTACCTTAAGAATATTCTCAGGAGATGGATCTTTAGGTACTGAGGAGAGAGGGGGTTCTATATCAGCTTCAGGTGATGTATGAACTATATCAACTTCAAAAGGCACATCCGGTTCTTTATTTAGTTCCTCATTAACCTGAGTTTCATTGTCATCGTCATTCAACCCCGGCCATTCATATCTTAACCAATTTGGCTATGCATCTCGTATCTCCCCCTGAAGAGGAGAAATGGATAATGGAGGAAAGACGGTGTCAGATTCTAGAAAAGTGACATCCATAGTTACATAGGTGCATTTAGTAGATGGATCATAGCACCGGTATCCTTTCTGATGTGAGGCATACCCCAAGAAGAGACAACGGATGGCACATGGTTCAAGTTTCGTGCGCTGATATTTATGGGGGTGTACAAATGCGACACATCCAAAGATCCGAGGAGGGATCATCAACACTGAAGGTAAGGAAACATAAGTCGAAAGAGCCTGTAGTGGAGTTTTAAAATTTAATACTTTTGATGGCATCCGGTTGAGAAGATGCACAGCCGTGACTACAACATCATTCCAATGTTGGTTGGGTACATGAGCTCCAATTAGTAAAGCTCGAGTAGTTTCAAGGATATGTCGATTTTTCCTCTCAGTGACACCATTTTGCTACGGAGTTCATGGACATGAGTTTTCATGAATAAGTCCATGATGTTGAAAATAGTCAGGAAACGATTGATTTACATATTCGCGACCATTATCTATTCTAAGAATCCAAATTTTAGCTAAGAATTGAGTTTGAACCATTGCATGGAAGGACTTAAACACATTCAATACTTCATTTTTATGTTTTAGTAAGTAGAGCCAAGTCATATAAGTACAATCATCTATAAATATCACAAACCAGCGAATACCAGACATAGTAGAAACAGGAGAAGACCCCATAAATCTGAGTGAATTAAAGCTAAGGGAACATTACTTTTATTCATATTCAACGGATATGTAACTTTATGACTTTTAGCAAGAATGCAAGTATCACATTTGAAGTCACACTTTAATTGAAACATGTGAAAATAAATCAGGAAACAAATGCTTCATATAACCAAATGTAGGGTGTCCCAAACGTTTATGCCACACCCAAATATGTAGTTCTTTATCATTTCCCTGTTTATGATGAGCACGACCTACACTAAAATCATCCATGTAGTATAGTCCCCCCCTCTTAGTACCACGCATCTCCTTGGTGAGAATATCCTGAAGTAGACAGAAAGAAGGATAAATAATTACTGCACAATTTAATTCCTTAGTAACATGACTAACTGAAAATAATTTGTAAGAAAGTGATGGAACAAGTAAATTATGAGATAAAGTGAGAGATGGAGAGAGAGGCACAGAGCCAACCCCTATAACTGGAGAAAGAAACCCATTAGCATTTGCAACACATGTTCGTCGTGGTGGGGATTTCTGGATAAAGTCTTTTTCATCAAATGTCATGTGGTCAGTGGCCCCAGAGTCAAGTAGCCAAGCACCATGATCACTATCTAGAGAAGAGGTAACAAGTGTAGAACCGAAGTTACCTAAACCATAGCCTTTATCTTGGGAAAACTCAGTTGGTGGTATCAAGGATAAGTGAGGCTCAGCATCTGCCAAAGCTACTTGACCCGTGCTTTCATCGGTAGAATCTCATTTTTCTTAGCCTGAAGCTCATACCACCAGTCTGGGTACCCATTCAATTTAAAGCAGTTTTCTCATGTATGTTTGTAGACATACAGTGATAACATTGCATCGTATTAGCTGCACGAGATTTAGATGCAACAGAGTTTTTTGGAGATCCAATGGAGGGCTTAGTAGAATTAGCCGGACCTAGTGTGAGACTCTTGCTGGCCAAGACAGCGCCGGAGACAGGGTCTGAGTCACCAGTGGTCATTACTTCCTGACGAAACGCCTCCCGACGAACGTGAGCATATACTTGTTCGACGGATGGAAAGGGTTGAATCTGGAGCACATCGCTGTGAATATTTTCAAGACGATCATCAAGTCCGTCTAAGAAGGTATGTACTCGATCCTCTTGAACCAATTGATTATATTGTTGAATATCATCACTGCACTTCATTGGGTTGGGTCGGCGAAAGTCTATTTCAAACCAGATGCCCTGTAATTCATTGTAATATTTCTCAAGAGGACCGCCGGCTTGTCGCAAGCGAGAAACACGTCTACGAAGTTCATAGACTTAGGAAGTATCACTGCCATCGAAATATGTAGTAGCAATAACATCCCAAACTGATTTAGAAGTAAGAAATTGGATGAAATTGCTAATTAGAGTTGGGTCCATCGAATTGATTAACCACCCTTTAACTATTGTGTTGTCGGTGTGCCATTTTTGAAAGGATGGATCAGTCGGAGATGATGGGGGAAAATCACCATTAATGTAACCCAGTTTGTCTTTACCGGAGATGTACATCTAAACAACCTGGGATCAAAGGGTATAGTTGGAGCCATCCAACTTGATACCAATTGGGGCTATAGAATTTTTGATAGTAAGAGTCGAGACCTGAGCTTTTGATAAAGCTTCAGTCATGGTTTTGGTAAATATGGTGAGAATGGAATCAGTGGTGTGTGAGGTTTCACCAGAGTTGATTTCACCAAAGTTGGTAGTATCATCGGAGTTTTTCATTTTCGAAGGGGCGGATTAACAACTAGAGAAGGCTAGAGGAGTAACAGGGAAGGCCCATGATTGATTTTTCTGGCTTTGATACCATGTTAAAATCTGCCTTCTCATACATTTGTTTTACCATACAAATGACCTATTTATACTAGAAAAACTAACACCTATTTATGGTTATACAACAATTATGGCTAGTATTATGAAAAATCCTTAATAGAAGGGATTCTATGACTAGTATCATGGAATAGTCTTAATTGAAAAGATTCTATCACATCAACAGCTCAAACCAACAATGGTGATAGCGTTTGCAACATTTGCGACGATAGCATTTGTAGCATTTGTTTCTTCAAACGCATGACACCATAGTTGGTACGTTGTGTTTGAAGTCCAAATTTTTAGTCCAAGAAAATAAGTTATAAGTGATGGACATATCCGTCAAGAATGATCAAAAATTTTTCAGTAATGGGATCAATATTCTCAACAGACTCGTCCGTTGCTCTGCCATCGACCGCCGTCGATTTTAACACCATTCTCGATGGGGTCAAAGGCGATATACTATTTTGTTGCAATTAGTCATTGGAGGAGACAGAGATTTGTCGCAATGCCGCCAACCAGAATAGGAGAGGAAGAGGGGTTGTGGAGGAGAGGGAGGAGAAAACAGATGGAATAGAGGGAGAACTATGGACGGAGGCTAAAATTGCAACGACAACATGATAATATTAGAGAAGATAAAAGAGAATCGTAGTGCGCGACAATGGAAAAGACGGGAAAAAAAGGAAATAATGAAATTATCGTTGAGTTCTAGGACTTTTAATTAGAAGCACTACAAGAAAATGGTCCAACAGCGACCAATACTTTCAGCAACCGCATAATCTAATTGCTAATGTTATGAATAGCGATTGATATTAGCGATCACACTTAAATCTAGTCGCTCGTTAATATCAATGACCACATGCAGTCGCTGAGCGGTCATTGATTTAATTTTGTTACCATAAATTTGGCGCAAATGTTGTCAGGGAGGTTTATTGCGACTAGTAAATGTCAGCGACCGCTAGTGGTCGTTAATATATCCATGTCATTAAAAAACAGCGACCGCAGGCGGTCGTTGATCCTCTTTAATCTAATTTGAATAGGCAATCTAGCAGACCAGGATACGGTGGAAAGGAAGAAAAAGAGAAAAAGGTTGCTGCCGCCGAAGTCACCGACAACCAAGCCCAGGTCACCCTATAAATCAGGTATAAAAATTTTGGTTGTTCACCGTTGAAATTTTTAGGAAAATGTTGAAATCTTAGGTTGAATCGTATATATATGTTGAATCTTAGTGTAGATTTTGTGCATGTAGTTATTATTAGAGTTTATGCCCTAGAGGCTAATTATTTGATATAATTGCGTAATATTTTGATATTATATTTGATTGAATAAATGAATGATTTTATTATAGTTTTATTTACTGCGTTATATAAATGTTAACATAATAAAATTCCTTAGAATAGTGATACAAATTATATAGTTTCAAGTATGTAACTTGAACATGAGATTACATAATTACAATTAGTATCATTGCTCTTAAATGTCCATAGTCGAGTATCATTGTTGATAGGACAACAATGATACATTGAGACTAGTATGTGGATTGACTGATGACCAAATCTCATGGGTCATAAATATATGAGATATTGAGTCAATGCATAGGTACATGTTAGAGAACGATGTAATAGACAGACCCACCATGAGAATTCTATGTGGAGCATTATGCAAAGTGTCATTAGCTATTCTCATAGTGACAATGATGTAATGATCCTCCGACCTGAAATCACTATATTACTACACGAGAATTTATGTACTTTGATATCATCAAAAGTCACCTTTAATAGGGTGGACAATAAATGTAAGACCCCGAATTTTATGAAATAAAAGTATTCAATTTTTCTTATAATTACTATTCAGTAAATGGTTAAATTGATAAATATTAAAGTTAAGGGTGAAATATGAATTTTTTTCAAAATAAGCAAGTGGTTATAAAATAATCATTGTTGTCGGGGAATATTCGTTTGGTCGTGGAATATTCTTTCTGTCGGAGAATATTCGTACTACGGCGCAGACATTTGTGGGCCCCAGAACAGAATAACTGTCGGATGAAGAAAATGACAAATTTAAGTTTTTACAAATAACGGCGTAGTTGTTACCGTTAACACTGTTGGAATATCCGGTGGTTAAAATACAGTAATACGCGTTATTGCACAGTAGCACACGGTATTACACAGTATTTTTGAAATTATTGATTCTTACGTAAGAAGGCACTACTCAATAATTGTTACAGTAGTTACTGTTCAATAATTTATTTTATTGATTCAATAATTGCTGCGTTGATATTTTATATTATTGTTGTTTCAATAATTGTTGCTGCACAGTATTTTCCATTATCAGATCAATAATTCATATTATTTGAATAATATTATTAGATAACATTATTGGCAATGTCTAGAAAGTTCTGTCTAAGGAGAGGTTTGGTCATCTAATTGCGCACCAGTAAGGAGAAATCCTTATTGGAAAACCCCCTCTTTCCTGGGAACGGTCTGGTTGTCATAAATGTGATTCTGTAATATTATTTGTGAATAATTAATTATTGATTCATATGATAAGGAAATATTTATTTTATGTGGATATAAATGAGGGATATATTTTTGTGGTTAAAAATGAAGGAGTTAATGTTGAGATTTTTATCAGTATTTTTGTCGGAATGGAGGTATTAAAAATCAGGGTTTTTGAGATATTTTGCGGGGGTTATAATTTTTAATCCGACCGTTGGATCGTGGTAATTTTTGGATATGTTATACATATATAAGTTGAGTATATGTCCACAAATTTTGAACCGTTAAAAATGAACGTATGATTTATTATGAATTTTACGAGATGACTGGTTCAGAAATTATTGAATTTTCAGAGTTTATCATTTTGGTGGAAAATTCTAGAATTGGTGGGCCCCACTTGTGGTTGGTGAAGAAATGTGCTGAATTATATTTCAAATGTAGTGGGTGGGAATAGTAGCAGGTAAAGCCATCAGGTTGCAGGTCAAGCCTACTAAAATTTTCCTATAAATAGAGGGCTAAGTTAGAATTGAAAATCACACCAAAAACATAAGCTTTCTCTCTTTCTCTCTCTAGATTATTGAGTGTATTTTGTGAGTATTTAGATACTTGGTGAGTTGCTATTCATCAGTGCAAGTTTCCTTCAGCCTTATACCGATTAGAAGTACTGCTCTTTTGAGGTAAGGGATATTAAGGGATTTTAAGGGTTGTTATGATTTTCAGTTTCGTAATTTTTCTGATCTTCAATAATTCTGGAAAAATTTGAAATGATATTTTGATGAGTTTTCTTGATTGTGTCCAAAAATGGTGATTTTTGGATGTATAGATTGAGAGTTATGAATTTTATGAGAAAAGACTATTTTAGAAGTAACAGCTTATAATTCCTTGTGGTTAACTCCAAAATTGATGAAATTTTTATTGGGAGTACATGTATATGATAGAAGTATACTCTGTAAATTTCAGAATTTTTAGACAAAAGTACAATTTTTGATAAATGTCTAAATATTCGGCTATTTTGGCCATATGAAAAATAGTAAATGACTTTTAAAAATTCTGAGAAAAATATATGTTCACTATGGGACTATATTATGCTAAATTCCAGAAAAGAAATATTTTTGGAACGGATTTGGTATTTTTCATGAAAATAGTCTAGTTATGAGAAAATGAATTAAATATGTTATGTGAAGTAAGAAAATTGAAAATAGGATTTTATGGCTTGAGAATCCTATATATGAGGTATATGCAGATTTTTGATGAGGGTTTTGGTTATTGATGATGAAATCTTAAGAGTTGACATTTTATGATGATTAAATGCATTAATTAGTAAAGTGTAAACAATTAAAATAAATTGTTTATAAATTTAAGTAATGTTATTCTTTCAATATCATTATACCGAAATATTGGTATAAATTTTATTGTAGAATTTCTATCTTTTGTGTCGGGGTTACTATTCATGAGTTACGAATATTACTCTTGAGATTAAAACTATATGTTGATCATATTATTTTTATCATCATATATAACATTTTTATAACCTTGATGTTGAAATTCTCTTTCACTGGAGTGTAAAGATGGGTAGATTATTGGTATGATCATGACTAGGGTTCTCTTTGGCCTGTAGTGCAAAGTTGAATTGTGACTGGTATGATCATGACCATTGAATTTATAATTGAATATCTTAAGCTTAAGTGCAAAGGTGAATTGATCAACATGGTTATAATTATTGTTTATATAAATTCTGAAATGATTATATATTTCTTTGAGATATGAATATATTTGGCCTGTAGTGCAAATATAAATTGTTGATGAATATCTTTGGCATGTAGTGCAAAGATGGCCTGTTGATGAATATCTTTGGCCTGTAGTGCAAAGATGAACTGTTGTTGAATATCTTTGGCCCGTAGTGCAAAGATGGTTTGTTGATGAATATCTTTGGCCCGTAGTGCAAAGATGGTTTGTTGATGAATATCTTTGGCCCGTAGTGCAAAGATGACATGTTGTTGAATATCTTTGGCCAGTAGTGCAAAGATGAACAGATGTTGAGATAAACATGACCAACTGGTGATACAAATGAATATCTTTGACCGTAGTGCAAAGATGAAGTTATTAGTATGATTATGAACAGGAAATGTGATTTGGTGTAACCATGATCTTTGATGTTTCAGGTAAAGATAGGTGATGAAAATTATCTTCGTCCTGGATGAGAAGAGGAATTTAGAACTACAGTTATGATTATGAGTTATTCATATGATTGTGGACCAGAATTGTTGATTGATGTTACAGGGATTAAACATTGTTGACGGATTTTTAACATGGAGAAGATAATAGACTTTATAGTCTATTTGACTCTTCTAATGGATTGCTGTTCCGCTGCAACTATGGTTGAAATTTTTTATCATTTACCATATGTTCTAAATCTCTGATTTATTATTGATGAAGGCTATTGATAATTTAATTATCTTTAGTCATGATATTCTTTACTGAGCTAGTTGTGCTCACCCTTTTGTTCACAATTCCTTTCAGGTAATAAGAGTGTAGCTGGGTCGAGCGGGGGTAACAAGGGAATAGAACGGTGGTCATCATTTAGTAGTTATATTTGGTGAAGAAAATAGGGTGAGGCGAACCCAACGTTGGAAGGGTGTTTTGTCACTATCATACAAGATGTCTAATGACATACAACCTCGTGTCATCATAAGACAGGGTTGTGCTCATCCACTTGCTGAGTATATCTATGGGCACTACCTATATAATCTTGGTGTTTGTTTGAAGTATAATTCTCAATTAGAGACAGTGGAGATAATGATAAGTCAAGAGAAGACTCACCATTGGGAAGAATATGATAGTAATCTTTTCGTTTTTCTTTGGGGTCTATTGGGTCAACCAAGGATAATTCTGTGGCCATATGATATCTATCATAACCTAGACGCGTGGCCTCCCATGTACGAAGGTTTCCTTGAGCACTTCCCAAAGATTCTAATTTCTAAAACAGTTTTTGACTATACCTTTATGTAAGGTGTTATTGTGAGGTGATGTCCACGGTTGGAACATGAGTCACATTTGGTATATATTTGTATCCAAACTCACAGCATATGTGTTGTTGTATTTTGCACGACAATTGTTGTAATAAAGTTGTAGTTGTTTTCTGTACCATGTATTTGACGACTCAGAATGGGTTGGGTGGAATGGACCTATTTTGGGGTCGTTACATTTGGTATCAGAGCTTAGGGATATGATCTCTGGCGGAGATCGGGGAATATAACTAGGAGGGGAGAGATGATTAAATCCTTCGCTAGTGTGTCCTACCTAAGCTTATTTGTTGGTCAGTCATAATATCGGGATATTATGTGATATGTTAATTTGTTAAATTAACCCTTATTTTGAAGCTGTATTCTAGAATGATATTTGAAATACAGGAGATGAGCAATGGAGAAATTATGATGACAGGAAAGATGGAATCTGAAATGAAAGCAAGGTATTCTTAACTCTTCGAAATACCAGGTACGTAAATTTCGGGGACGAAATTTCATAAGGAGGGGAGATTGTAAGACCCCGAATTTTGTGAAATAAAAGTATTCAATTTTTCTTATAATTACTATTCAGTAAATGGTTAAATTGATAAATTTTAAAGTTAAGGGTGAAATATGAATTTTTTTTCAAAATAAGCAAGTGGTTATAAAATAATCATTGTTGTCGGGGAATATTCGTTTGGTCGTGGAATATTCGTACTACGGCGCAGACATTTGTGGGCCCCATAACAGAATAACTGTCGGATGAAAAAATGACAAATTTAAGTTTTTATAAATAACGGCGTAGTTGTTACCGTTAACACTGTTGGAATATCCGGTGGTTAAAATACAGTAATACGCGTTATTGCACAGTAGCACACGGTATTGCACAGTATTTTTGAAATTATTGATTCTTACGTAAGAAGGCACTACTCAATAATTGTTACAGTAGTTACTGTTCAATAATTTATTTTATTGATTCAATAATTGCTGCGTTGATATTTTATATTATTGTTGTTTCAATAATTGTTGCTGCACAGTATTTCCCATTATCAGATCAATAATTCATATTATTTGAATAATATTATTAGATAACATTATTGGCAATGTCTAGAAAGTTCTGTCTAAGGAGAGGTTTGGTCATCTAATTGCGCGCCAGTAAGGAGAAATCCTTATTGGAAAGCCCCCTCTTTCCTGGGAACGGCCTGGTTGTCATAAATGTGATTCTGTAATATTATTTGTGAATAATTAATTATTGATTCATATGATAAGGAAATATTTATTTTATGTGGATATAAATGAGGGATATATTTTTGTGGTTAAAAATGAAGGAGTTAATGTTGAGATTTTTATCAGTATTTTTGTCGGAATGGAGGTATTAAAAATCAGGGTTTTTGAGATATTTTGCGGGGGTTATAATTTTTAATCCGACCGTTGGATCGTGGTAATTTTTGGATATGTTATACATATATAAGTTGAGTATATGTCCACAAATTTTGAACCGTTAAAAATGAACGTATGATTTATTATGAATTTTACGAGATGACTGGTTCAGAAATTATTGAATTTTCGGAGTTTATCATTTTGGTGGAAAATTCTAGAATTGGTGGGCCCCACTTGTGGTTGGTGAAGAAATGTGCTGAATTATATTTCAAATGTGGTGGGTGGGAATAGTAGCAGGTAAAGCCATCAGGTTGCAGGTCAAACCTACAAAATTTTCCTATAAATAGAGGGCTAAGTTAGAATTGAAAATCACACCAAAAACATAAGCTTTCTCTCTTTCTCTCTCTAGATTATTGAGTGTATTTTGTGAGTATTTAGATACTTGGTGAGTTGCTATTCATCAGTGCAAGTTTCCTTCAGCCTTATACCGATCAGAAGTACTGCTCTTTTGAGGTAAGGGATATTAAGGGATTTTAAGGGTTGTTATGATTTTCAGTTTCGTAATTTTTCTGATCTTCAAAAATTCTGGAAAAATTTGAAATGATATTTTGATGAGTTTTCTTGATTGTGTCCAAAAATGGTGATTTTTGGATGTATAGATTGAGAGTTATGAATTTTATGAGAAAAGACTATTTTAAAAGTAACAGCTTATAATTCCTTGTGGTTAACTCCAAAATTGATGAAATTTTTATTGGGAGTACATGTATATGATAGAAGTATACTCTGTAAATTTCAGAATTTTTAGACAAAAGTACAATTTTTGATAAATGTCTAAATATTCGGCTATTTTGGCCATATGAAAAATAGTAAATGACTTTTAAAAATTCTGAGAAAAATATATGTTCACTATGGGACTATATTATGCTAAATTCCAGAAAAGAAATATTTTTGGAACGGATTTGGTATTTTTCATGAAAATAGTCTAGTTATGAGAAAATGAATTAAATATGTTATGTGAAGTAAGAAAATTAAAAATAGGATTTTATGGCTTGAGAATCCTATATATGAGGTATATGCAGATTTTTGATGAGGGTTTTGGTTATTGATGATGAAATCTTAAGAGTTGGCATTTTATGATGATTAAATGCATTAATTAGTAAAGTGTAAACAATTAAAATAAATTGTTTATAAATTTAAGTAATGTTATTCTTTCAATATCATTATACCGAAATATTGGTATGAATTTTATTGTAGAATTTCTATCTTTTTTGTCGGAGTTACTATTCATGAGTTACGAATATTACTCTTGAGATTAAAACTATATGTTGATCATATTATTTTTATCATCATATATAACATTTTTATAACCTTGATGTTGAAATTCTCTTTCACTGGAGTGTAAAGATGGGTAGATTATTGGTATGATCATGACTAGGGTTCTCTTTGGCCTGTAGTGCAAAGTTGAATTGTGACTGGTATGATCATGACCATTGAATTTATAATTGAATATCTTAAGCTTAAGTGCAAAGGTGAATTGATCAACATGGTTATAATTATTGTTTATATAAATTCTGAAATGATTATATATTTCTTTGAGATATGAATATATTTGGCCTGTAGTGCAAATATAAATTGTTGATGAATATCTTTGGCATGTAGTGCAAAGATGGCCTGTTGATGAATATCTTTGGCCTGTAGTGCAAAGATGAACTGTTGTTGAATATCTTTGGCCCGTAGTGCAAAGATGGTTTGTTGATGAATATCTTTGGCCCGTAGTGCAAAGATGGTTTGTTGATGAATATCTTTGGCCCGTAGTGCAAAGATGACATGTTGTTGAATATCTTTGGCCAGTAGTGCAAAGATGAACAGATGTTGAGATAAACATGACCAACTGGTGATACAAATGAATATCTTTGACCGTAGTGCAAAGATGAAGTTATTAGTATGATTATGAACAGGAAATGTGATTTGGTGTAACCATGATCTTTGATGTTTCAGGTAAAGATAGGTGATGAAAATTATCTTCGTCCTGGATGAGAAGAGGAATTTAGAACTACAGTTATGATTATGAGTTATTCATATGATTGTGGACCAGAATTGTTGATTGATGTTACAGGGATTAAACATTGTTGACGGATTTTTAACATGGAGAAGATAATAGACTTTATAGTCTATTTGACTCTTCTAATGGATTGCATGTTCCGCTGCAACTATGGTTGAAATTTTTTATCATCTACCATATGTTCTAAATCTCTGATTTATTATTGATGAAGGCTATTGATAATTTAATTATCTTTAGTCATGATATTCTTTACTGGGCTAGTTGTGCTCACCCTTCTGTTCACAATTCCTTTCAGGTAATAAGAGTGTAGCTGGGTCGAGCGGGGGTAACAAGGGAATAGAACGGTGGTCATCATTTAGTAGTTATATTTGGTGAAGAAAATAGGGTGAGGCGAACCCAACGTTGGAAGGGTATTTTGTCACTATCATACAAGATGTCTAATGACATACAACCTCGTGTCATCATAAGACAGGGTTGTGCTCATCCACTTGCTGAGTATATCTATGGGCACTACCTATATAATCTTGGTGTTTGTTTGAAGTATAATTCTCAATTAGAGACAGTGGAGATAATGATAAGTCAAGAGAAGACTCACCATTGGGAAGAATATGATAGTAATCTTTTCGTTTTTCTTTGGGGTCTATTGGGTCAACCAAGGATAATTCTGTGGCCATATGATATCTATCATAACCTAGACGCGTGGCCTCCCATGTACGAAGGTTTCCTTGAGCACTTCCCAAAGATTCTAATTTCTAAAACAGTTTTTGACTATACCTTTATGTAAGGTGTTATTGTGAGGTGATGTCCACGGTTGGAACATGAGTCACATTTGGTATATATTTGTATCCAAACTCACAGCATATGTGTTGTTGTATTTTGCACGACAATTGTTGTAATAAAGTTGTAGTTATTTTCTGTACCATGTATTTGATGACTCAGAATGAGTTGGGTGGAATGGACCTATTTTGGGGTCGTTACAATAAAGGTGATTATTGGGTACATTATGAATCGTGTGAGGAATATGGGTGATATAGATGGAATTTAACCCTCCTATTTATTAGGGGTGATATCCATAGGCCTCTTGATTGTGTAGGACTATGAAATGCATGGCCATGCTCAAATAGTGATTTGTTTCATATAGTCTACTCATTGATCAAGAAAAACTCAGATTAAATTATGAAGAGTGACACATTTCATGACTCGAGTTTAATCTAGGATGTAAATGTTAAAAAGGATTAAATTACATTGAAACATTGGTCACGAAAAAGTTGCATCGAATCATCGATCTTATTATTACTTGGGTAGCAGTGATGCATTACTAGATGTCACTCACTGTTTATAATTTTATAATATGATTATAAGATTATTGCCAACGTAATAATAACCTATAGGGTCACACACTTAGAACGTAATTAAAAGGGAATTAATTTAAATTGTATGGATTTAAATATGTCAATATGATTGATAGTATTTAAATTACGAATTTAAATTAATAGGATAATTTATATATGTATATTAATTAAGTAAGACTTCATTAAGATATATATATATATATATATATATATATATATATATATATATATATATATTAGATTAGGTTTTTAATTAATTCCGTTTTAACTGCTATATATATGATATATATCAGCCATTTAGGTTTTACATCATAACCAAAAAAAACCCTAGCTGCTCTTAGAGAGAGACTAGAGAGAAAATTTTCAAAAATCCTGATCCTTGGTGGCTAGTACCGCAGTTCTCTTCACTACAGATCATGTGACGATTTGCGGAGCGTTCGTGTGGATACCATAGAGGCGCAGTTCTGTTGGATTACGTTGGAGATTCGAAGCCATTTCAGATATTTTTCTATAATCAGTATAAAATCTAAACCATTGAATTAATATGTTTTTGCATAGATCCTGTTTTAGGGTTTCAGAATTGTCTTTGAATATTTTATTTACGTTGCTTTTATGTGCCGAAATCCCTATAGTTATAGTTTTTGGTGAACAAGTGTTAGATATTGTTAGATTTTGTATCTCGACTGTTTGAGCCTTCTATGTAATGTGGGTTTGATTGGGGTTTCTTATGGCATAACATTACACAAACTAGAGAAACTTAGGCAGCACTTGGATCCTCTGATTTAGGACTTGTCATTGAAATCTACAAATTTGTATACCTGCTATACAAATCCTCAAGGGATCCTAATAGGGCAACACTTTTGGCAGCATTCCGAATTTAATTTGATGGGGGTGGTGAGCTATGTTTTTGATAAAATAATGTTGAAAAGAAAATTTGTATATTCTAGTATTATAATTCTTAAACAATTTCATTTGATAAACTAAAATATTGGAAGAAATTAAACGTAAATTTAATTTTTTTAATCAGTTATTGGGGATAATATTATAAAACTGATGATATGGTATTTAAATAATTTTTTGAATTCTACGGCAAAATGTTCGCAATTAATAAAACTATGTAAATCTAAGGAGGAACAAGAATGAGTCAAATGCAGTAACAATAGTGTTTACTGTTTAATTTAGGACAATATGTACTATTTAAAATAATAAAAATAGAACAAAATAAATAATATAATGAACTAAGCAGTATTTACTTAGTTTCTCAATAATAAATAAAATAAAATATTATAAATAAGACAAAATATAATAAAATAAATAATATAATGAACTAAGTAGTATTTACTTACTTTCTAAATATTAAACAAAATAAAGTAAAGTATAATAAAATAAAATTAATTAAAATAAAATAATATAATGAACTAATTAGTAGGTATTAACTTAGTTTCTCAATACTAAATAAAATATTTTAAAATAATAAAAATAAAATAAATAAAATAAATAATATACTCCCCTAATTAAGTAGTATTTACTTAGTTTCTCAATACTAAATAAAATAAATATAATAATACAAAATAAAATAAAATAATATAATAGAATGAACTAATTAGTACATTATTTACTTAGTTTTTCAATACTAAATAAAATATTATAAAATAATAAAAATTAAAAAAACAAAAAATAATATAATGAACTAAATAGTATTTACTTAGTTTCTCAATACTAAATAAAATAATAACATGGGGCATTATAATTGAACTAAGGAACTGTTAGTGCATTGTAATTGAACTAAGGAACTGACCTGCAGGGGGCCAAGAACTAACCTTCAGGGGGAGAGCTCAGCCATATAGAGCTAGCTTAGCCATACAGAGCTAGTTTAGCCATATAGAGCTAGATCTTCCACCCCCAAAGTTGTTAGTGCATTGTAATTGAACTAAGGAAGTAACAATCCAATAGATAGAGAAGAAGAGATGGCCACGACTGGGAACTAGAAGGGAATGGAGTATCAAGGGGCCACCATTCTTCTTATCATTCGAGATTAAAATTTGGCAGCCTATTCCTTATATTGAGTTGTTTATTCTTTTTATTATGGTTTGAACATGTATAGTTATGGCTGTGTTGTTGTTTATGTTGTGTTGGGGACCAGGTAGGGTACGGGAGTTATAAGGGGGATTATATGAAGGAGTTAACTGTTAATGTTATATGCTTACAAGTATGCTTAAATGTTAATTATATACTTACAAGTGTGCTCAAGTTATATGCTTACAAGTATGATTAAATGTTAATCATATGCTTACAAGTATGCTTAAGTCATATGCTTAAAAGTATGCTTAGAGAGACTGACCATGCTATACATTAATAAGCTTATGTTGTCTGCAGTAGGTACTGTGGTATCATGGACCTCTATTCAGACCGTAGTTGGATGAGTTGACGAAAGTCAAGTGCCAATATAGGTGCTACAACTGAATTTAGAACTGGTTGTCAAGTGTTTCTGGATTATGCGTATAGTCACTCGGAATGTGTGAATGGTCAGAACAAGATAAGATGCCCTTGTTTGAAGTGTAAAAATATAAATTATATGGATAGAGACATGGTAAACTATCATTTACTTGTTTCTAGGTTCATGAAAAATTACGAAGAATGTTTGTGGGCACATGGGTAGAGAAGAGATAGTGACATCACACAAGTACATAATTCTGGCAGTAGTACCCATCGTATGAATGAAATGGTTCATGATATTGCAGGGCCAAATTTTGATTGGGAACAAGGTAGAGAGTAACCTATGAATTTTGATGACAAAGCATTCTTTAAGTTGTTAGACGAGGGTAGCGAGCCGTTATGGCATAGTTGTACCAAACACACTACATTTTCTTTAGTGGCGACATTACTTAACATCAAGGTTGATCACAACATGAGGCATAAGTGTTTTGAGTCGATCTTGAAGGCCATTAAGAGTATGTTTCCTGACAGTGAAAAGTTGCCCTATAACTATTACTATTGTAAGAAAACGGTGAAGAAGTTGGGTCTTGGATACCAAAAGATCAATTTATATCCGAACGATTACATGTTGTTTTATAAGGAAAATGAATAGAAGATAAGGTGCACATTTTGCAGTCATGATCGGTTCAGGCCTAATAAAGAGGGTATGCTTACAAAAAAACAAATATACCTTTAAGATTTTAAGATATTTTCCAATTACACATCGGCTAAAAAGATTGTATATATCTTTAAGAATAACTAAACATATGACTTGGCATGCGAAATCTCCAATTAAAGATGGAGAACTAAACCATCCCGCAGATGGGTAGGCTTGGAAAGATTTCAACTTAGCACATCCTGGGTTTACATTAGAACCTAGAAATGTGAGGCTTAGATTGCCCACTGATGGTTTCAACCCGTTCGACCACTCAACTGTTCCATACTTATGTTGGCTTGTGATTGTTACTTCGTACAACTTTCCTCCTTGGATGTGTATAGCAAAACCATATTTGTTTCTTTCACTCGTGGTTCTTGGTCCCAAAAGTCTTGAAAAGAACTTAGATGTTTACTTGAGACCTCTTATAGACGAGTTGAATGTATTGTGGAAGGATTGAGTACATATTTGGGATGTTTTCATGAAAATAAATTTTAACCTTAGGGCAGCGGTTCTGTGGACTATAAGTGACTTCCCGGTTTATGGTATGTTAGCTGGATGGAGTACACACGGGAAGTTGACTTGTCCGTATTTTATGGAGCGTACAAAGTCTTTCAATCTACAAAAAGGTTGAAAGCCTTGCTGGTTTGACTGTCATCGTCGTTTCTTGCCAGTAGATCACCCGTTTCGAAGATATAGAGAACACTTAAGGAAAGGGAAAGTAGACAATGATTTCCCTACAACGTTATTATCGGGGACGAAGATGCGAGACCGTGTGATGAGGTTGTCGGTCATCCCATTCGGTAAGATTGTTGCCGCAAACATAATCAATGGGTTTGGCGAATCTCATAATTGGGTTCGAAGAAGCATTTTTTGGGAACTGCCTTATTGGTTTACAAATTTGATTCATCATAATCTAGATGTGATGCATATTGAGAAAAATATGTTCGATAATGTGTTTAACACCGTGATAAGTGTTACGGGGAAGATGAAAGATAATGATAAGACACAGTTGGACATGAAAGATATTTATAATCGTCCTGTATTAGAACTTTATGAATCTCCTAATGGTAAGATGGTCAAACCGCATGTAAGGTACACATTGTCCAAAAAGCAAGTTGAAGATATGTGCACATGGATTAAGTCTCTGAAACTACTAGATGGATATGCGTCAAATATTGCAAGGTGTTTTACGGGTGGGAAATTGCAAGAGATGAAGAGTCATGACTGTTATGTGTTTATGGAGAGACTCGTGCCTATAGCATTTCGGGATCTGCTTGATAAATTAATATGGGATGTTTTGACTGATCTTAGTCGTTTCTTCAGAGACTTATGTTCAAAAACATTAAATGAGAAGGAAATGTCCGTACTTAGAAGAACATTAAATGAGAAGTACATGTCCGTACTTGAGAAGAACATCATTGAGATCATGTGTAAGCTTGAAAAAATATTCCCACCTGATTTTTTTGACTCCATGGAGAATTTGCAAATCCATCTTCTCTATGAAACTCGTGTTGGGGATCCGATTCAATATAGATAGATGTACCCTTTCTAGAGGGTGATGGGAAACCTTAAGAGGAAGGTAAAGAATAGAGCTTATGTCGAGGGGTTGATATGTGAGGCATACAATTTCGATGAGATATCTACGTTTGTCTTAGACTATTTTCCCAATGAAGTTTTGACAAAGGTCAATCAAGTCCCGAGACATGATGATAGGGGAAATGTTGAACTAAATGGTAAAATTTTTGTATTTGGTCTATTGGGTCGCGCTTATGAAAAAGGGAAGCGCATATTCCTCTCTGAGTAAGAATTACATACTACATATACTTACATTCTTCTCAATTGCGAGGAGATTGACGAATTTGTGAGGTACACATGTAAAATTCATATTTATTGGACCTAGCTATATATTAACCTAAAATGACATACATTTCGATATGTTAATGTTTATAAAATTATATAGATCATATGATGACGAGTTAAAAGCGAATCAACCTGACATAAATGATAAAGATATTCAAATCGGTCGTGATAAAAAATTTTCACTTTGGCTAAAGGAGAAAGTAAGTTAAGTTAATTAAGCACGACATATATATACTCCATTTATTTATGAATTCATTTAATGTAATAGAGTTTTTGTAGGATTTTACTGAGTGAACGATTCCGGATAATGTACAATTCCTAGCTATGGGCCCAGACAGCGACCAAGTCAGCCGTAATGGTTACAAAATAAATGGTTGTGAATTTCATACAGAGGCATATACTCGCGGTAAAAGAATAACGAACACTGGAGTGTGTGTCCAAGGAGATTTTTAAAATGAGTCATGCCTTTTATGGGAAGTTCGAGGAAATGATAGAGTTGTCGTACAAAGGCACACATACGGTAACACGCCATTTATGCTGCCAACTCAAATAGTACAAGTTTACTATTCTCCTAGTCCTGTTAGGAAAAAGGACAGACAACCTGCAGATTGGCAAGTTGTAATTCATACTCCTACGCGCAGTCGTGTACAAGTAGTAGACAGGGAGTTCTACCAAGAGGAGATAATTTATAGACCTACTATAATAAATGTGGAGGACAACAATGAAGTAATCTAGTTAGTGGGTGGAGATGAACCTAATGAATTGGATCCTAAGTTAGTACTTGTGCCAGATGACATTAATACTGAGGATGAAGAGTTATTGACTGACACTGACAATGAATCTGAAGAAGATGATGGTTATGAATCTCTAATACGTATACAAAATGATTCTGACTCAGAAAATGTTTAAAAAAATAAAATTTATGTTTAGTATTACTTGTATTACATACAATTACATATATACATGTTCTTTAAATCATGGTCGTGTTTATGTATCTTTCATTTGCAGTTGTCATAGTTAACTATTTAATACAATTATATGTCATTATTGTCATTTTATGTGTATATATAATCAAATATAACTCATAATAACATCATAAAATTTTTATTTATAGATAGCTTCTAAACCAGCTGTAAGAAATCATAACTTGGGCATGGGTCTGAATTATGTGTCAAAGGCCATGGCTAATTCGGATGACTGGATTCTCATATAGATCTGTCCTCCTCTGAATAACATGTATGTTAAACAACATTTATATATAAGCATTTTATATTTCCATTGTTGTAGATATATACTAATGTAAATTTCTTTAAATTTGTAATAAAATAATTTATCTTTAATCTAAATTGTTGTATATTGTAGTGATTTTAGAGATAGAAAAATTTTGAAGTGCATTTCACAATTATGCTTACAGAACTAGCCTACGCCAGTGATTACGCGGGTGAGCGCACCTATCGCCCACAAGGATGTAGTTTGGGCTGAATTTCAGGTATATTTTTTTTAAATTCTGACAGATAATATAATTGATAAACTAATATTGTTTAGTAGTGTTGGATTATGTTAATATAACTATTTTAATATTATTATTTTTATTTTATTCGCAGAAAATGTATAGATGGGACGACGCACAAACATCAGTTATTCAGACATTGTTCTAGCATAAGTGCGTCATCTGAACCAAAGATAATTTGAACAAGAAAATACAAAAATACCTACAAAATGTAGAGATCGACTATCCAGAACAGGGTGAGCAGTTCATGCATGAGCATAGCCTTTGGTGGTGCGCACAGACCATATGGGCTGAGATATGTGCCTAATGGAGAGCTGAGAGTTGGGTCAAGAGACGCAAAACTGTCGCCTTGAACAAATCCTTATGTGTACCTAAAGGTGAAAAGGAAAAATTCACCTATAAGGGCGACAATATATCACAATTGCCAACATATTACTGTTAGGGTATGCATTTTGCAAGCTTTTAGTTTTAGTTTTAGTATATCACAAATGTTTACTTATTAATATATGAGCATATGAATTTTGTAGGAGGCATTGTCTCAAGGTCAGCCTATCCATTGGCTGGATGTATATGTGGCCACCCGCGATGGTTTACTTGAAGCTATCCAGATAGCGGTATACTTTAATATGTTTATAAATTTTTACGTCATTCTTAAGCATTTTATGTTTATTGTTAACTATTTAATTTCTAACATACTGATAGGACACTTATAAGAGCCTAATGAATGAGCGCTATCCTGAAAGCACCCCGCTGTCGCCAATTGATCAATAATTGTAGGAGAGAGCGTCGGTTATGAAGAAGAACTATGTCAAAGGCTAAGGACAACGACAAAGACGACGACCGACTATCAGTGACACAGGCAGCTCTGCTAGTCAGTCTACTCAGTCCTCGTGCCATCCGTCGCCGCACACTCCTACTAATTGTGTGAGAGAAATATGTCAGGATCAGAATCTTCTTCTCACACTTGGCTGGCATCTGCAGTCTTTGAGTCTTGAGGAGTAAGAAAATGTAGTAGTGATATCAGCACAACAGCAGGATGAGCCCGATGTTATCTTGCCATTGTTTAACTTTATGTACTGCTTTGCATGTCTAGTTTAAACTTACATTTAATAGTACATGTTTTATTCTTTTGTTATAGCCCTATATGGACAATATTTCTCCATGAAGGCATTTGTATTCCCTTTTTGTCTTGTTAATCGACATTTAATTATTATTTTTACCCACTGAATAATTGAATGCATGTTTATTGTAAGACCCCAACTTTTATGAATAAAGATGAATTTTTTTCTCTAAATATCATTTTTGAATATTAAGGTGTGAATTTGTTATAATGTTATAGTTGTGGATAATATTTATAAATTTTGTAAAGTAAGCAAGTTGTTATAAAATATTCGATTGGCTGGAGAATGTTTGTACGACGACACAATAATTGGTGGATCCCACAACGAAATTATTATCAGAGTTAGAAAACGACATAAATATCTTTTTATAAAAATAACGACGAAAGTTTTACCGTTAACTGTTGAAATACCCGGTGATAAAAGTATAATATTACGCGTGGTTGCATAGTAACACACGGTATTGATTATTGATGCTTACGTGAGAAGTCACTCAGTTATACTCAATTATTGCTACAGTAATTGCTGCATAGTATCTCACGTTATTTGATTCAATTATTGTCAATATTTTATATATTATTAAATTAATAATTGAGATGACAAATTATTCATATTATTATTTGCATAATTAATAATGTTTAGAAAGTTCTGTCGAGGAAAGGAGTTTGGTCACCTAATTGCGTGCCAATAGGGAGAAATTCGTATCGGAAAGCCCATTCTTTCTTGGGAACAATCTGGTTGTTAATATTGCGAGTTATAATAATGATGAATAAATATTGTTAAAAATATTGAGGGGATTTTTATGAAGTATTTGTGGTAAATTTTGCTTATTATTTGAACCCCCACTTACCCATTTTTCAAAATTATCGATAGAAAGTTATTCAATATATATATATATATATATATATATATATATATATATATATATAAAATAAGGGGTGGAACCCATGTGTGAATGATTTTGGAAGGGGGGAGTTTACGTAAGGTGGAGGGAATATATATATAATTATATTTTATAAGTTTTGTTTTTTTTATGAAAAATAGAATATATTATATTTTATTATGCATAGTATTTGCATAGTAAATCAAAAAATTATTTTCAGCCGATTCAGTCGCCCGTGAAGTTTCTGCACTGTGCGTCCGTGAATAAATTCAAATAGTATCCTTTCCATTCTCCTATAAATAGGATGCTTAGTTTAAAATTGAAAATCATTCTAGAATCAGAGAATTCTTCTTCTATAATATTGAGCGTATTTCTTTCAAGTTTTATGAAGTTTTGAGTGTAAAAAATAGTGCAAGTTTTCTTCAAGAATATCTCCACTATACCAGTTGGAATACTCTCCTTTTTACGGTAAGGGATATTATTTTTGTTCAATATTCGTATGAAATAATATTTTCTGTCATACTCTGTAGTATGTAAGTAATATTATTTTGTTTTCGTATTCATAATTCTACACTCCTTTTGTTAGGTTTTGGCTTCTATACTCCATGAAATCAATAGAATATCTTTGAAATTTACGCTTCATCCAGTATCTTTTCATAGACTAATTATTCTGAGAATTCTTGATAAGTTTTAACTTTTTCATGCCGGAGTACTATTCGCGGGATACTATTACCGAAGTACTATTCACGAGATACTATTCACTCGAGTACTATTCACCCGGGATACTATTCATGACAAAAATTAATTTTTTTTTGGTTTAAATCATTTTTGATACTATATTATTCTTGAATTTTACTTCACAAAGCAGTATCATGTTGATAATTTGGACATTATTGAATTCTAGATAAATTAAATTATAAATATTTAAAAATTTATCCTTTTCTTTCTTTTAATTGAATTCTTATATCATTGTCATCATCCTCATGCTTATATTATAATGAAAGTCATCTTTGGCCCATAGTGCATAGATGGACTGTTGATTGGTATGATTATGACCATGGATTATTCGGTATAATCATGACCCGTAATGTTACAATTGATGTGGTAAAAGTCCTCGTTGGCCTGTAGTGCATTGATGGACAGTTGTTGGCATGATCATGACCATTGGTGATTACACGAATATCCTTGGCCCGTAGTGCATGGATAATTCGTGAACGTGATACTAATGAATATCCTTGGCCCGTAGTGCAGGGATGATTCGATGATGTGGATTATTTATTAAGTTGAATTTCAGTGATAAAATTGATGATATCCTTTTTTAAATCATAGAAGATAGTAGATATCATGCTTTACTTGACTCTTCTAATGGATTGCTTGTTCCGCTGTAGTTAAACTTGATGTTTATTATATTTTATCAGTTTAACATTGTTGAAGGCTAACGATAATTTATTTCGCATTATCTTAGTCATAATATTTCTTACTGGGCTAGTTGAGCTCACCCTTTTGCTTTCATTGTTCTCTTCAGGAAATGAGAACGTAGCCAAGACTAGTCGGGGAATGGAGTAACGGTCCGAGATGGTGGCTGTAATAGTCCTCACTATTTTATAAAAATAGTGTGATAATAATTGTAATGAGAACTCCATTTGAGTTTGGAGATTGTTTAGAAGACAATATTCGTGTCAAAACTCTCAACTATGTTTTGTCGTATTTTACACGACAGTTGTATAATTAAGTTTGTATTTAAATTCTGTATCATGTATTTGGTGAGTCAGAATGGGTGATGTATACCTATTTTTGGGGCGTCACAGTTTGTATCAAAGCTTATGGTTATGATCCCTGGCTAAGATGTGAAACTAGAACTATGGGGAGAGACGAATAAATCCTTCGCTAGTATGACCTACCTAAGCTTATTTGTTATTTAATTGGTCGGTCAGAGTATAGGGATAATATGTGGCATGTCAATTAACCCTTGTTTTGTGGTAGTGTTTGAAAATGGCATCTGAAAATGTCGAGTTAAGTAATGGAGCACATGAGACCGTTGAGTCGCCCCTGATCAATACCCATGATAATGTGCATCAGGAAGGCAATAATCCTCAGGTGAACAATAACACCGTCCAAATGATGAACGATGAGATGTTCAGAGGCTTTCTGCAATTCATGTAACATCAGGAGAGAGAGACTCATGTCCAAAATGCAGGTGGAAACACTAGCAACTCACGGATGGTCACTGCTAAGCAATTCAAGGAGCTGGGACCACCGGAGTTTTTGGGAAAGCCAGAACCACTTAAGACAGAGACGTGGATAAAGCAGATCACCAAGATATTTGATGTCTTGGGATACTCTGAGGAGCAAAAGGTTCCCTTTGCCACTTTCATGTTGCGAGGAGAGGCAGATTACTGGTGGGAATCTGTAAAACGTACTCAGCCTGCCGCACTCAAGATGTCTTGGGAGAAGTTCCAAGAATTGTTCAACAACAAGTACTTTCCCGAAAGTATTCGTCACATGAAGGAGGTAGAATTCATCAAGTTAGAGCAAAACAATATGACCGTATTGCAATACGAGGCTAAGTTTGTGGAGTTATCCCGGTTTGCGTCCCATTTGGTTGATAATGGGGAGCGTATGACGCGGATGTTTCTAAGAGGTTTGAAACCCGAAATACGTCAATACCTCATTTCTCACAAACTGTGTTTGTATTCAGATATTGTAAATAGGGCTCAATTATTGGAGCGCGATAATGAGTCAATCCAACCAAGAGAGAGCAGACGGTAAATCGAGAATACCAGTGGTAGCAGTCATCGAAGCGGTGACAACAAACGTGGAGGCAATCAACATGCTAGAAATGGTAACCACTTAGGTGGTAATCATGGCCATGACAATAAGAGTGGACATTTTAAGAAGCGGTAATTCAACAATGATGGAAAGACGTCAGCACTAGCACCTGTTGTTAAGGAAGGAGAACGACCATAGATCGTTTGTTACAAATGCGAAGGGGAGGGACACATCAGTCCAAACTGTACGCAGCAGTCCAAAGCGTGTTACAATTATAGAAGAGTAGGTCACCTAGCTCAATTTTATCGTACAGTAAAGCCAAGTCCAGGTGGGATGGAGGCACCAAAGGCTGTCCCAGAGAAGTCAAAACCGATAGTTCAAGGGAGAGCGTTTGTCGTGACCTCCCAAAAAGCGAGAAATTCGAATGAGGTTATCACAAGTAAGCTTTTCATAAACTCTAGCGAAGTCTATTCCTTATTTGATACCGGTTCTACCCATTCTTTTATTTCTCCTACTTGCGCTCAACGTTTAAATTTAACTCCAAAGAAATTAGACTTTGACTTATCTGTTGAAACTCCGTTGGGAGAAACCTTCATTCCATCCATTGTTTATAAGTCTTGTTTGATTCAAATCAGCACCCGAACGTTACTTGTCGATCTCATCTCTTTGAAAATACTTGCATTCGATGTGATTTTAGGAATTGATTGGTTAACTAATCATCATACTAAAATTGATTGTTTTCGTAAGGTTGTTAGCTTTCATATTCCTAATCAACCTATTATGCGAATTCAAGCAACCAAACCACTAAAGTCAATCACTGTCATATCAAGCCATAAAGCTATTCGTTTATTGAAAAACGAATGTCAAGCTTTCCTAGCCCATATCACGGATTTAAATAAAAATACGTCAGATTTGAATGATATTTCTATTGTTAATAAATTTCTTGATGTATTCCCTGAAGAACTTCCTGGCCTACCTCCAGAGCGTGAAATCGAATTTTGTATTGACCTTGAACCCGATACAAAACCCATTTCTAAAGCCCCATATCGAATGGCTCCTATTGAACTTCAAGAGTTAAAGACCCAACTGCAGGAATTGTTAGACATCGGTTTCATTCGTCCTAGTACGTCTCCTTGGGGTGCTCATGTTCTATTCGTAAAGAAGAAAGATGAAAGTATGCGACTTTGTATTGACTATCGGGAGTTGAATCATGTCACAATCAAAAATAGGTACCCGTTGCCACGCATTGATGACCTGTTTGACCAGTTGCAAGGAGCTAAATTATTTTCAAAGATCGATCTTCGTTCTGGATATCACCAGTTAAAGATTAAAACTGATGACATTCTAAAGACTACTTTTAGAACTCGGTACAGACATTATGAAATCCTAGTCATGTCTTTTGGATTGACTAATGCTCATGCTGCCTTTGTGGATATGATGAACCGAATATTCAAGGAATATTTGGATTATTTTATGGTTGTCTTTATTGATGACATCCTAATATACTCCAAAACCCGTGAAGATCATGAGCAACACTTGAGGCTGGTACTCCAAAAACTTCGTGAAAATAAGCTATATGCCAAGTTGAAGAATGCGAGTTCTGGCTTGAGGAAGTAGCATTTCTTGGGCACGTGATATCAAATCACGGAATATCTGTTGACCAAGCGAAGATTGAAGCAATACAAAGCTGAAAGCAACCTAAGTTAGTAACTGAAGTACGTAGCTTTCTAGGCTTAGCTGGTTATTATCGGAGATTCGTGGAAGGATTTTCTCGAATCGCTACTCTATTAACTCAGCTGACTCAAAAAGATACAAAATTCGATTGGAGCGAGGAATGTGAGAAGAGTTGTTAAGAACTCAAGAGGAGACTCATTTTAGCACATGTTCTGACAATACCATCTGGTTCGGAGAGATTTGTTATCTACAACGATGCTTCAGGCAGAGGGTTAGAATGTGTTCTCATGCAACATGGGAAAGTCATAGCCTATTACTCACAACAACTTAAAGAATATGAGAGGAATTATCCTACTCATGATCTAGAGTTGGCAGCAGTCGTTTTCGTAAACATCTGGAGGCATTACCTGTATGGGGTGAAAGTGGAGATTTACACGGATCATAAAAGCCTCAAATATTTCTTCACCCAAAAGGAACTCAACATGCGGCAACGACGTTGGCTCGAGCTTTTGAAAGATTATGATCATACCATTCAATACCATCCTAAAAAAGCGAACGTGGTAGCTGACGCATTGATTAGAAGATCATATGCGGGTACGAGTGCGATATTGTCAATGCAAAAACTCATTTGGTATGACTTATAAAGGATGGAGATAGAGATAAAGACTCCAAGGACCCACGTGATGATGTCAAATATATGAGTAAGACCGACTTTAATCAATAAAGTTAAAGTTGCTCAAGCTACAGACCTGAAGCTGATGCGTATGAAGAAGAAAGTGCAAGAAGGTTCTATTTTGGAAGCAAGAATCGATGAAGAAGGAATACTTCGAGTTAACTCCAGACTTTGTGTTCCTAACGACCCTGATTTAAAGTATAAGATCATGATGGAGGCGCACAACACACCGTTTGCAATCCATCCTGGGAGTACCAAAATGTATCGTGATCTTCGACATACATTTTGGTGGAGCAATATGAAAAGAGAGATCGCGGAGTTTATCTCAAGGTGTTTAACGAGTCAAGGAGAAACATCAAGTGCCAAAAGGTCCATTGCAACCACTTGAAATTCTAGAATGGAAGTGGGAGCACATTACTATGGATTTCGTTACTGGTCTTCCCAAGGTTTCTCAAGGCATAAATGTAATTTGGGTTATTATTGATAGATTGACCAAGTCTGCTCATTTCTCACCTATATACGAGAAACTTATTCACTTGAACATCTTGCTCGTATATACATAAATGAGATTATAAGATTGTATGGTATGCCAGTATCCATAGTTTCTGATCGAGACCTAAGATTCACTTAACGATTTTGGGTAGTTTGCAAAAAGCTATGGGCACGAATTTACGATTCAGTTCAGCTTATCATCCTCAAACGGACGGACAGTCAGAGAGGAATATTCAAACTCTGAAAGATCTATTAAGACTCTGTGTCCTTGACTTCAAAGAAAGTTGAGACAAGTTCTTGCCATTGGTGGAATTTTCCTACAATAACAGTTATCAAGCAAGTATTAGCATGGCTCCATTCGAGGCGTTGCATGGTCGCAAGTGTCATTCTCCAGTATGTTGGGATGAGGTGGGTGAAGCAACGTTGTTGGGACCGAAATTGGTACGCATAACAACGGAAAAGATTCAAATGATCTGATGACGTATAAGAACTTCACAAGATCAACAAAAGAGTTATGTTGATCTTCATCGAAAGGACGTGAATTCAATGTTGGAGAGAATGTGTTGTTATGTGTGGTACCATGGAAAGGAGTTACGAGATTTAAAAAGAGAGAAAAGCTCAATCCTCTATTCATTGGCCCATTTGAAATCCTCAATCGAGTAGGAACTGTGGCCTATAGACTCGCTTTATCGCCAAGTATGTCTCGTGTTCATAACATTTTTCACATATCTATGTTACGTAAATATGTGGAAGACCTGAACCACATTATTGAATTAGAACTGGACGAAATAGCGGAAGATTTTACGTATGAAGAGATACCTGTTAAAATCTTGGATAAGAAGGAACATATTCTATGCTCAAAGGTTATACCTCAAGTCAAAGTTTTGTGGAAAAACCACGATGTTGAGGAAATGACCTGGGAGTTAGAATTTGAAATGAAATCAAGGTATCCTTACCTCTTTGACATACCAAGTACGTACCCTAATTTCGAGGGTAAAATTTCATAAGAAGGGGAGGTTGTAAGACCCCAACTTTTATGAATAAAGATGATTTTTTTCCTCTAAATATCATTTTTGAATATTAAGGTATGAATTTGTTATAATGTTATAGTTATGGGTAATATTTATAAATTTTGCAAAGTAAGCAAATTGTTATAAAATATTCGATTGGTCGGGGAATATTCGTTTTAACAGTGAATATTTGTACGACGACACAATCATTGGTGGACCCCACAACGAAATTATTATCGGAGTTAGAAAAAGACAAAAATATCTTTTTATAAAAATAACGGCAAAATTTTTACCGTTAACTGTTGAAAGTTCTGTTACCGTTAACTGTTAAAAATAACGACAGAAATAATATTCATATTATTATTTGCATAATTAACAATGTCTAGAAAGTTCTGTCGAGAAAAGGGGTTTGGTCACCTAATTGCGCGCCAATAGAGAGAAATCCTTATCGGAAAGCCCCTTCTTTCCTAGAAACGATTTGATTGTTAATATTGCGAGTTATAATAATGATGAATAAATATTGTTAAAAATATTGAGGGAATTTTTATGAAGTATTTGTGGTAAATTTTGCTTATTATTTGGACCCCCACTTGCCCATTTTTCAAAATTATCGGTTAAAAGTTATTCAATATATATATATATATATATATATATATATATATATATATATAAGTATTATATATATAATAAGTGGTGGGGCCCACGAGTTATATATAATTTGGTGGGGCCCACGTGTGAATGATTTTGGAAATGGGGGGGGGGAGTTTATGTAAGGTGGAGGGAATATATATAATTATATTTTATAAGTTTTATTTTTTATGAAAAATAGAATATATTATATTTTATTATGCATAGTATTTGCATAGTGGTTGCATAGTGTTTGCATAGTAAATCAAAAAATTATTCTCAGCCGATTCAGTCGCCCATGAAGTTTCTGCACTGTGCGTCCGTGAATAAATTCAAATAGTATCATTTTCATTCTCCTATAAATAGGATGCTTAGTTTAGAATTGAAAATCACACCAGAATCAAAGAATTCTTCTTCTATAATATTGAGCGTATTTCTTTCGAGTTTTAGGAAGCTTTGAGTGTAGAATATAGTGCAATTTTTTTTCAAGAATATCCCCGCTATACCAGTTGGAATACTCTCCTTTTCAAGGTAAGGGATATTATTTTTGTTCAATATTCGTATAAAATAATATTTTCTTCCATACTCTGTAATATATAAGTAATATTATTTCGTTTTCATATTCATAATTCTACACTCATTTTGTTAAGTTTTGGCTTCTATACTCCATGAAATTAGTAGAATAACCTTGAAATTTGTGCTTCATCCAGTATCTTTTCATGAACTAATTATTCTGAGCATTCTTGATAAGTTTTAACTTTTTCATGCCGGAGTACTATTCACGGAGTACTATTCTCGAAATACTATTTACGGGATACTATTCACATGGGGTACTATTCATAACAACAATTAATTTCTTTTCGGTCCAAATTATTTTTAATACAATATTATTCTTGAATTTTACTCCACAAAGCAGTATCATGTTGACAATTTGGACATTATTGAATTATAGATAAATTAAATTATAAATCTTTAAAAATTTATCATTTGATTTCTTTTAATTGAATTCTTATATCATTGTCATCATCCTCATACTTATATTATGATTAAAGTCATCTTTGGCCCGTAGTGCATAGATGGACTGTTGATTGGTATGATTATGACCAGGAATTATTCGGTATAATCATGACCTGTAATGTTACAAATGATGTGATAAAAGTTCTCATTGGTCTGTAGTGCATTGATGGACAGTTGTTGGCATGATCTTGACCATTGGTGATTACACGAATATCCTTAGCCCGTAGTGTATGGACAATTCGTGAACGTGATACTAATGAATATCCTTGACCCATAGTACAGGGATGATTCGATAATGTGGATTATTTATTAAGATGAGTCTCTGCGATAAAATTGATGATAACCTTTTTAAATCATAGAAGATAGTAGATATCATGCTCTACTTGACTTTTCTAATGGATTACTTGTTCCGCTGCAGTGAAACTTGATGTTTATTATATTTTATCCTTTTAACACTGTTGAAGGCTAACGATAATTTATTCTGTATTATCTTAGTCATAATATTTCTTACTGGGCTAGTCGTGTAAAACCCCGACTTTTATGAAATAAAAATCTAATTTAATTTTTGATTATTATTCTAAAATTGTAAAATGATAAATTGATAAATGGTTAAATGAACATTTAATCGGATAAATGAGCAAATAAAGAGGAGAGACAATATATTTTTTTTTTAGAAAAGTTGCACATGTGGGCGGCTGAATTATGAGATTTGTGGAAGAGGGAATTGGTAGTGGGGGACAAGGAAAAAGAAGGGAAGAAAAGAAAGGAAAGAAGAAAGAAAATGAGGGAAGAAAGAGAGAAGAAAAGAAAAGGAAAAGGGAGAAAAGAAAGAGAGACTCCCACCTTATCTCTACACACGGGAAGGAATAAAAAAAATTAGAGAGAGAGAGGGATGAGAAGGAAGATAAGAGAGGGAGAGAATATGAAGAGAAAGAAGAAGAAGAAGAAAATTAAAAGGTATTTTTTATCTTTGATTTATTCTTAGATGTAAGTTTTTATGGATTTTATGTAAAGAGTACATACTTATGTATGTATGGGATGATTTAAACTTGCAAAAACATGAATCAAATAAGAGAAATCTAGAAATCAAAGGAAGAACAAAATATGGAGATTTTCAGAAAAATTAGTTTACTACTTGATTTTGTGAAATCCATAACTCTTTGTGTATAATGAGTTAGGAGATGAGCCATTTATCAAAAGAAAGCCCTGGAAGTAAGCTAAACGCAGAAATTTGAATCACCAAAAAATATTTTGTAGATTTTTCGTGGTGACAGTTTGAGTGAAACTGATCCAAAGGATTTATAGTCCGAAAAATTAATTTTATTAAGCTCTATTGCGTGAGTTATAATTTTTAATCCGATTGTTGGATCGTTATGATTTTTTGATATGTTATACATATATAAGTTGAGTATATGTCTACAAATTTTGAACAGTTAAAGATTAATGTATAATTTATTATGATTTTCGTGAGGTGGCTGGTTCGGATATTTTCGAGCAGAACTTTCGGTAAGACTATTTCTCTGTTAGAGTCAGAAGTTAGAAAAATTTTCTTCCACAAAGTCGTAGAGAATTACATTTTAAATGGAAAGGATATAAGATCTATATTTTTCTAATAAAAATGCTAATTATTTTGAATTATTAAAATTTTTGAATATTGGAATTTATAATTAATTTATCAGAAAAATTATTTGGGCTGAAATATTTTTACAGAATGCTTATAATATCATCTTAGAATTTCTGTAAATTTTTGATGAATTATTGAAAAGTAGAAGTAATTATTGTATTTTTTAAACTATTTATAGTTAGTTTGAAAATAGAAGAAATTCATAGAATATTCTATGAATGATGAAAAATTATGAAACTTGGTGAAAAATCTTATAATGTTATTTTATAATTTCTGGCCAGTTTTGAAAAAATTATTAAATAACAAAAATATTTATTATATTTTTATGCTATTTATGGCTTGTTTAAAAATAGAGGAAATTCATAGAAAATTCTATGAATGGTGGAAAATTATGAATTTTGTTAAAAAATATTATAATAATATAAGATTAATATTGATGATTTTTTTAATGATATAAAAATATGTGGAGTTAGTATTTCTATTTTGAAGCTATTAAATGATAGTTTTTATAAATATAAATAATTAAAGAAAATTGTTGGATAATCCAAAAAATATAAAAATTGTTTGGAAAGTTCAGAATATTGTTTTAAATATTTTAGAAGTGTTAGTAAGCTTATGAGGTGTCGGAATGTAAGCGCACAAGTAACGAATGAGTTATGATAAAAACAAAAATAATATATATGTTAAAGTAAAAATGGTGATAATATCAGAATAGTAGATTTTCATATATGAGGTTTTAGATTTCTCAAGTTTTATTATTCATTTCTAAAGTTTTGGAATATGAATAATGATTTTATGCGATAAATAAAAATAACTTGAATGAATAATGAATTGTTAGTTGGTTTATATATTATTCGAGATAAATATGATTTGGTGTTGATCCCTACTTTTAATAAAATTTAAATTGTTTATAGTAAGGTATTGATTTGATTCTTACGTAAGAAGTTACCATGTATTTCATTAAATAATTGTCATAGTAAGTATTACACATGCAGTGATTCATATTATTGATTCTTAATTATGTAAGAAGTCACTCAGTCTTTTATTCAATAATTGTCATAGTAGTTATTGCACAGTGACTCATTTTATCTGATATGATATAATTATACCAGTTGAAAGTATTGTGAGTCTATGTTAATAATTGTGAATAATTATTGAAAGATTGAAAATGTGTAAATAATTGATTAATAAAAGGTGTTGATTAAAGATAAGTATGATATACAGATGTTTGTTCAATTATTTTCTTTTTACTAAAGTAAGTTTGGCCAGACTTGCCGACATTTTACTTTTTCTAAAGTAGTCTGGACCACAACTCAATTATTTTTAAAACATGTACAAGTTGGTTTAATTTTCTCTGTGGGACCATAAATTCCACTACCATTATTATATACCTTATTTGGTTATTTTGTCAAAGCGGGTGTTCTAGTTGTTTACTAAATTTTCAGTATAAATAGGTTGCTCGGTTGAGTAACTAAAGACACACTATCACTACACTAAAAATATAAAATTCTTTTACTTTAATATTGTGAGTATAATATTGTGAGTATTTATATTGAGTGTAATGTTACTCTAAGTGTAGATAAGGAATGCAAGCATTATTTAAGTTGATCAATTTCACAGAAAGCAGAATCAAGTCACATGCTAAGGTAAGGGATATCATTATTGTGGTAAGAGGGTATCATTTTTATGGTAAAAAGAATATCATTTTCTTTCATACTCCATATTATGGTAAGATATTATTATTCGTTTATTCAGTTTATCATTAAATGGTGAAAAGTCCTGAAAGGATTAGAATATCCTTAATAGTTTGTGCTTCATCTATCAATTTGTTATCAATTTGGACTCGGGATAATTAAGTTGAAAATCACTAAGATCTATGTTATCTTATTATTCTGATTATTTATGTTTATTCATTATATATATCATTGTCATCATTCTCATGCGTATATTATGTTGAAAGTCATCTTTGGCCAGTTGTGCATAGATGAACTTGGTATGATTATGACCAGGAATTATTCAGTATAATCATGACCGTAATGTTACAAATGATGTGTTAAAAGTCCTCATTGGCCAGTAATGCATTGATGGACAGTTGATTGGTATGATTATGACCAGGGATTATTCGGTATAATCATGACCGTTGGTGAAAACACGAATATCCTTGGGCCGTAATGCATGGATAATTCGTGGTCGTGATACTATTAAGCTGAGTTTTAGCTATAAAATTGATGATAAACAAAATCCTCTTTAGCTTACGTGCAAAGATGGACATATGATTGGTATGATTATGACCAGTGATTATTCGGTATAATCATGACCATTGGTGAAAACACGAATATCCTTGGCCCGTAGTGCATGTATAATTCGTGGTCGTGATACTATTAAGCTGAGTCTCAGCGTTATTGGTTTTACAGTTGTATGTTTTAGGCTCGTATTGCAAAGATGGACTGTTGATTTACCTGATTATAAATATGCATTGTGAATTTAATTATAATCTGTGGTGGTTCAGGTGAAGACAGGTGATGAGAGGTCTCTTTGTCTTGGGTATAACAAAGAACTGTTGTTGAGTATTACAGGAATGAAATATTAACGATGGACTTTTAATCTAGAGGAGATAGTAGACATTATGTTCTACTTGACTCTTCTAATGGATTGTTGACTCCGCTGCTATTATGGTTGAAAATTTTTATCTTCTACCATATGTTCTAAATATCTCAGTTGTTTTGATAATTTAATTATCTTAAGTCATGATATTCTTTACTGGGCTATTTGTGCTCACCATTTTACTTCACCACCCCTTTCAGGTAATAAAGGTGTAGCTGGGACTAGCAAAGAGAACATGAGTATAAAGTGGTGATACGAATTAGTCATAAGCCTAATCAAATTATGAAACGGTGTGGCATAATAATTGTACTGAGAATTTAAAATGTGTGTGACATATTTTATACATCATTTAATAGTTATATTTGGTGAACTAAATAGGGTGATGCGAACTCGAATTTGAAAGCGTCAAAATGCACTCCATTAGAATGAAGAGGACATAAATCTTCTCGTATTCATTTGGGGACTTGAAATATTTGTTATTGTACTTTAGATGACATTGTGATAATTTGAGTATAAATATTGTCGTATTATATACGTTACAATATTTATATTGAAACTCACAGTATATGTGTTGTCGTATTTTGCATGATAGTTGTATAAGTGGAGTTGTCAGTAGTGTATTTTCTGGCGACCCAAGATGGGTGATGTATACCTATTTTGGGGGCGTCACAAGTTGAGCTCACCCTTTTGCTTTCATTGTTCACTTCAGGAAATGAGAACGTAGTCAGAACTAGTCGGGGAATAGAGTGACGGTCCGAGATGGTGGCTGTAGTAGTCCTCACTATTTTATAAAAATATTGTGATAATAATTGTAATGATGACTCTATTTGAGTTTGGATATTGTCTAGAAGACAATATTCGTGTCAAAACTCTCAGCTATGTTTTGTCGCTTTTTACACCACAGTTGTATAATTAAGTTTGTATTTAAATTCTGTACCATGTATTTGGCGACTTAGAATGGGTGGTGTATACCTATTTTAGGGGCGTCACATTTATATCGTACGTTATGACATTTGTATATAAATTTTATTTGCACGGTACTTGTTTATATATATGAGCACAATTTGCGTGGATGTTTATATTACTGTGTTGATTTTATTAAATTGTATATATGGATCGATATATATCGATGGATTTTTATGGATCTTGCTTTATTTATATATATTGTTTTGTGTTGGGATATAAATCAGATACAAAACAGGTAATTTTTTTTTGGAAAATCCACAAAATAGACAATTTTTTTAAAAAATTAAGTATCTGCGACCGCATGCGGTCGCTAATACTTTTCAGCGACCGCATATGGCTTGAGGGTGGTAGCGACCGCGTTGGTTCCTATTGTTGGTCGTTGACACGTGGGTCACATTACCTCCGACATCTGACTCATGGTGACTCAGCTTAGCGACGGAATTGGTCGCTATTTGGCGGTCGTTGATATTGCGGTTGCTAAAAGTGGTCGCTGATGTCCACATATCGACCAGATTATGTACGACCTCTATTAGCGACCGCATTCGGTCGCTGATGTCTATTGGCGACCGAATGCGGTCACTGATGTGCGGTCACAGAAAAACCTTTTTCTTGTAGTGAAGTAATTTTTGACGAACTTTTCGTCGAGAAAGAGTCCTTCGATTATGAAGTCATGCTCAACAGCAGTGCCATATGTCATCTATATGCTTCATCTGTCGCCCTCGTTTCTCTCTCGAGAACAAAATTATGGCACCATTAATGACAAATTAGATCTATAATGGATGAACACTATAAACGATGACCTTGTTGTCGAGATTGAGTTCATAGGCAATGGTTAGTTGTCAGTTGGCATAGAGTCCGTCGCTTATGACTCAATTTCTTGTATGATTACACTTGAGTTAAATAAATTACACTTAAAATAAATTATTTTTAAAAGAATAAGATTTTATAGTGTATTTGATCTTTCAATCACACTAAACATACGTAAATAAACATGCACTCTATATGGAATGGAGGAGAAATAGTATAAGGTAAGGTGATAAAATGATTCATAGGAGCACAACTGTTCTTGACAAAATAAATGTCAACAGACTTCTTTTGTAGCTTTATTTTTATATTTTAGTCAATATTGTACGCACAAAATTTATTACTTTTAACTAGTGTTATATTTTTGTCAAACACTTCTTAGCCAAGGAATAAAAAAGCAAAATCTTCAATGAACAAGTATCCAAAATTTGAATGAATTTTTCTGTGTATTCAATTGTCTAAACATATTCACTTTAGAATTTGGATATACATCTATTCTTTTGGTCAATACCAAACCCAACATTTTGTCAAAGAAAAACCCCCAAAAAATCAAGTAACCGAATTCAACACCACCAGCCTGCCGAGTCAATACGGCGTGATATGAGTGGTCCTGGTCTCATAATTCGCCAAGCACGACTTTGAGTTAATTCGGAACACCTTCACCAAATCCCCACACATTTGTCTCACCCTCAAGGAACAATTACTCTGCATCACTAACAACACCTTCGTCAACCCATTGTTTTTTATCACCGCCTCCTGCGCGGTCCGATCACGGGAAAGATAGCATACGCTATGGATCACGCCGATCCCGTGCTCCGTTGCCGTTCCCGATGCCTTCATCAGCTTCTGCACTATCGCCGTCACGCACCGCTCGTCGGCGCATAACGCCGTCCGTCCTTCCGTACAAGTGGACACCATTTCTAACAGCTTCATAATTTTTTCGATGACCGGAATGTACGGATCGGAACCGGAGAGAATTTTCGATCCGATTCGCACGATTCCGAACCGGACAAGCTCCTTTTTCACGATTCTCGAGACCGAAACAGCAATTAGAGTCGATAGACCGGCGCTTATGGCGCTCCGGTCAGTTTCCGAGCTGATTAAATTGAACAGTTCGGCGACTAAGTCTTGTGTTTCGGTGATTGCGCGTTGAGATTCCTCGTTTGACGACATTGATTGTAAAAGGTTCGCGGTATTGATCTTTGAATTCAATTTACCATTTTGAAGAACTAAAACGAATTGAGATAAACAATTTAAATTGTTTCTGAACATCAATTCATGTAATTGCTCTTTGACTCTGTTTTCAGATATAATCAAATCAAAAGCCGCTATTATCACTTCCATAACTTCGACTTCAACGGTTTTGCTTATAATTTCAACAGTCGCCGGAACAAATCCGTTGTAATTTGCTAAAAACTCGCGGTTTTCATCGGAGTAATTCGCGAATTCGATAATTTCGGAGAACGAATTTGAGTAATTTTCTGATTTTTTGTTGATGACGTTTTTGATCGAGTCTAGTACCTGTTGCTTTGAGACGGTTGAGAAAACCATTGGCGACTGCCGAGAAGCGGCAGCGGCGGGCGACTCTGGGAGGAGGAGGAGGGAGTCGGACCAGCAGCGGATGAGCCGGCGGAGAGTGAGGTTTGGAACGACATCGGTGGATTGGAGGACTTGCATAGTGGCTGGACAGGTGTTATGGCCGGAATCGAGCCAGGTTTTGATGCTGGAGCGATCGTATGTGACGCCGGTGCAGAGGCTTACCGGAGATTTCATGACGTCCATGGATATTGGACACCTGAATAAGCTCGGAACGGTGACGTATAGCTCGTTCTTATCTCTCGCCATTTTTATCCTTTTAGGATTGATTAGGAGTTAATATTTCAGAGGCAGCTGAGACTTGAGAGTGCAAATGAGACTTATATTGAGTTGAGGAGAGGAGAGAGAGACAGAGAGTCAAAGAGGAGTAGTGACGTAGGATTGGTCAACGAATCTAGTTGTTATATATTCTCGTTATTATTAAAAGATTATCGTTTAAAATTTTGACACATGAATTAAGAAAGTATTATTTACTAAATAAATTTTGTTTGAAATTTTATCATTATCCCTCTATAGAAAATTAAAAACTATTAATACAAGAGAGAATTTTTTGGGACAATGAAAAAAGGTAGGGGTAATATAAAAAAGTAAATAATTTATTCTTCTTGAAAATGGTAAACGATAAATATTTTAAAATAAATTTTTTCTTCTAAAACGATAATCTTTTGGAAACAGATGGAGTACTACCTCAATGAACTTGTTATATATTCTCACCAATTCAAAAAAAAATGTATAATTCAAAAAGTTTGTAATATTAAAGATTTGAAAAAAATATGGTGCGATCAAAAGATATTAATTTTTACTATATTCCCTTCAATTCAAATTATATAATTATTATTAATTTTTGAAAATTAATTTATAATATTTTTAAACTTAAAATTGAGATAAGTAATTAAAAATTATGAAACAATACAGTTAATAATGACTAATATTTTTTTAGATAGTTTATAATATTTATCATTATGTTGATTAAATTTAAAAGAATTTGTGTCAATTTTAAGTTTAAATTAATTTTAAAAATTAACAATAATTAAATAATATAAAATAAATAGGATAATTGATAATATTGATTTTATATATTAGTTTTAGCCTAATTGTTAGGCTTCAGGTCTAGTGGGTTTTGACTTTTAGGTTTCGCGATCGATTATAAAATGTCTCATCTTCAATTTTTACATGTAGTTGTTTGCTATTTTGTATGTTTATATCAATTTGTGAAGCTTAATTTGATTGTTGTTATCATAATAGTAATCGCATGAGATGATGAAATTATATTGTATTATCTGAATATAAAGTTTATATATATAGTCCGTCCTAGATTTTTTAATGTCCAGGGCAATTTTTTTGAAGTGTGCCCCTTTATATAAATTAAACAAAAAAATAAATAAATTATCAGCTAATTAATTTTATTAAAATTATAAGAATTTGCAAAAGATAAGTAAAAACACTTTGGGGCCTCATTAAAAAACTTATTTGGGGAAAATTCAATGGGACAAAACCCCAAACGAATGAAAAAGAATACCCCGAATTGTAAACATTGCATTAATAAATGAAGAACAAGAATCCCAGCCAAGATTTCTGTTGATTCAAATAATAAATAAGAAAAAATTAACAAAGATATATATTACAATTTACAAAATTTATATATCTAGATTCTATGTGTATCTTTAAAAAAAATTACCTTCAAAGAAAAGCACTGAGGCTATCCAGATAGCGATATACTTTATTATGTTTATAAATTTTTACGTCATTTTTAAGCATTTTATATGTATTGTTAACTATTTAGTTTCTAACATACTGACATGACACTTATAAAAGCCTAGTGAATGAGCGTTATCCTGAAGGCACCCCGCTGCTGCCGATTGATCAAGAATCGTAAGAGAGAGCGTCGGTTGTGAAGAAGAACTATGTCAAAGGCTAAGGACAACGACGACAACAACGACGATGACCGACTATCAGTGACACATGCAGCTCTGCTAGTCAGTCTACCCAGTCCTCGTGTCATCTGTCGCCGCACACTCTTGCTGACTGTGTGAGAGTAATATGCCAGGATCAAAATCTTCTTCTCACACTTGGCGGGCATCTGCAGTCTCTGAATCCTGAGGAGTTAATAGATGCAGTGGCGAGAGCAGCACAACAACAGGATGAGCCCGAGGTAATCTTGTCATTGTTTAACTTTATGTACTTTAGTTTTACATGTTTAGTTTAAACTTACAATTAATAATACATGTTTTATTCTTCTGTTACAGCCCTATATGGACAATATTGCTCCGTGAAGGCATTTGTATTCCCTCTTTGTCTTGTTAATCGACATTTGATTATTATTTTTACTTATTGAATAATTGAATGCATGTTAATATTGTACGTTATGACATTTGTATATAAATTTTACTCTGACGGTACTTGTTTATATATATGAGCACAATATGCGTGGATGTTTATATTATAATAATTAAATAATATAAAATAAATAGGATAATTGACAATATTGTGTCATTTTATGTATTAGTTTTAGCCTAATTGTTAGGCTTCAGGACTAGTGGGTTTTGACTTTTAGGTTTCGCGATCGATTATAAAAGTCTCATTATTAACGCCAAGTTTCGCATGTGCGTCCAATCACCGAATCCACGCGCTTAAACCTGCACAATAACAATCACACAAGAAGCTTGACGGCTTGTGTCGCCAGGTGATAACTCTAGTGTGAGAATGAGTACAAGCTGGTACAAGGTTTAATAATGGAGGCTTTAGTGTTTAGTGCTTAAAAGGGTATTACCTGTTAATTGGAGTCAAGCCTTGTATTTATAGCCATTCTCGTCACCTTAGAATCCACTTTTGAATCGGACTAGGACTCCTAATCATGGTAGTTCCCATTGTTTGAGTCCAACACAATCTCCTTAAAAGGTGCAAGTTAGATATGATCCAAATATTACCTTTGAAGTTAGTTATTCAAATATGGTTAGGATTAGAATCCTTAACCATTTAATCTCTTTATTACTCCAAACTCCATACGAGGGCCAACCCACTATATGGGCCCAACCCAACCGAACCCCTGTAAACTGGCCCGGGCTCCGGCCCAAGGGACTCGGATGCCCGACCCCGAACATCACCAAATCGAACAGGACTCTGGCCCAAAAGTCTCGGACGCCCGAACCCGAACACCTCCAATCCTCTTGCCGGCTTTGGCCCAATGGGCTCAATAGACCCTTCTCAACCCAGACCTTCAGCCCACCTAGGGGTTGGTAAATTACGCCCGAACATTGCCCCCCAGTCTCTTGTTATAAGATATTTATAATTAGAGACTTAAAGAGACTCCTAGGGAATCCAAACGATTTCTTGAAACGACACACGCTCCCCAAGAAATGGGTCCCACTCGTCATCAATAGCCACCCTTAGGATTCGTGCAACCTCACTATAAAATCCCCACTCCACCTTCAACTATCACTTTTTACAAAACTTCTCCATTTCAAATCTATCTCTCAGAGCTTCTTGCAAGGGTGATTTTCGACGAATAACAACCTCTACCAAACTTTTTCGATTTGGATTTCTCTGTCTTCTAAGCCTTACATTTATGCCATTTTTGCTTCCATGGCAGATTCTAGCCTTCCTTCCCCCACCACAGAGTAGACACCTACTGTTGACAACTGTGACCCCCCCAAAATAGGTCCACACAACCCATTCTGAGTCGCCAAATATATGGTACAGAAAATAACTACAAACTTCATTATTATAATTGTCGTGCAAAATACGACAACACATATGCTGTGAGTTTTAATACAAATATTATCTTCTAGACAATATTCAAACTCAAACAAAGTCCTCATTATAATTATTGATACACTATTTTACAAAATAGTGAAGACAGCTAAAATAACTATCTTGAACCATCACTCCACACCCCGACTAATTCCCGCTATATTCTCGCCTCCTGAGAAGAAAAATAGAACAAAAG
Source organism: Panax notoginseng (assembly GCA_016801055.1). Classification (NCBI taxonomy): domain Eukaryota; kingdom Viridiplantae; phylum Streptophyta; class Magnoliopsida; order Apiales; family Araliaceae; genus Panax; species Panax notoginseng. The sequence goes on from CM029016.1 coordinate 21,833,526, forward strand.
AAAAAGGATAAGCTCAACTAGCCCAGTAAAAAATATTATGACTAAGATAATGAAAAATAAATTATCGTTAGCCTTCAATAAATCAGATAAAATATAATGGACAACAAGTTTAGATCAATATTCACAGCGAAAATAACAATTCATTAGAAGAGTTAAGTAGATAATGAAGTCTACTCTCTTCTATGATTTAAAAGTCCATCATCAATATTTTATCCCTGCAACATCAATCAATATACATCTTGAATCAAATATTCATCTTTGCACTACGGGCCAAAGATATTCATCAGGTAATCATTCATCTTTGCACTACATGCCAAAGATATTAAGTTATATCACCATTTAGGACTGATGATGATAAAAATATTTTCAAAAAAATGAATCCAGAGAGATAAAAGGACAAAGATTAGGGATTCGTACTTTAGTTTATCCAAGTTCAAAAATACTCTATAATAATCAATTGTGGAACAAAATTCAAGAATGAAGATCAAAACATGGATACAATCAAAGATAGTAACCATAAAAGACAACTTGGACACAAAAAAAAAACTTAATTTTTCTGTGAATAGTGCCGTATACGTGAATAGTAACCTTGACACAAAAAGATAAAATTTCACAATACAATTCATGCCAATATTTCGGCATAATGATATTAAAAGAAATAAAATCATTTATGAAAAATAACATCCCTTACCTCAAAAGAACAGTACTTCTGACTGGAATATCAGATATAATGCTGAAGGAAACTTGTACTGAATAGTAACACTCAAAATATTTAAATACTCACAAAAATACGCTCGATGTTATAGAGAGAAAAAACTTCTGATTCTGATGTGATTTTTAATTATAACCTAAGCACTCTATTTATAGGAAAATACTTAGAACACCAAAATAGAAAATTTAATAAAATATTAATATTTATTAAAAAAATTTACGTCCACTTTGAAAAATCAACAATCAGTATTTTACAACAACCAGTGGGGCCCATCAACTCACAAAATATGTTTTTAACATTTATTGTAACAAAATCAATTCGGACCCAATATTTCGGAACTTCAATAATTTATAATAAATAGCCCTTTTATCAGAAAATTATGAATTTTATATCCATTCCATAGGAAATGTAATTCTTTACAACTTTGTAGAAGAAAGTTTTTCTAAATTCCGAACGAAAAATGACCGAAATTTACATACGGACGAACTTGCAGGCTATAATTAAATTTCAATCAAAAATGGGACCCACTAACATATTTAACATATTTTTTGTAACAAAAATACTCCAAACCCAATTTTCTCTCTTCCTCCACATTTATTCATATACCATGCATTCATTGTAAAAATATCACCGTTATTATATTATTATATTTTTACATCATACACTTATAATGTAATATTACAATAATATATTTGAATGAATTATTTTATCGAATAAGATAAAATATCAACTTTTAATAACTGTCTCTTTAAAAATTTCTCCATTAAATATTTTCTAATCATTTTTATCAATAATTAATTATTCACAAATAATATTACAGAATCACAATAATGACAACCAGATAGTTCCCAGGAAAGAGGGGGCTTTCCGATAATGATTTCTCCTTACTGGCCCGCAATTAGGTGACCAAACTCCTTTCCTAGATAGAACTTCCTTAGACATTGCCAATAATGCTATCTAATAATATTATTCAAATAATATGAATTATTGATCTGATAATAGAAAATACTGTGCAATGATAATTATTGAATCAATAATATAAAATATCAACGTAGCAATTATTGAATCAATAAAATAAAATATTAAATACTAATTACTGTAACAATTATTGAGTAGTGACTTCTTACATAAGAATCAATAATTTGTTCAATACCGTGTGCTACAGTGCAACACCGCGCATTACTGTATTTTATCCATCGGGTATTCCAACAGTTTTAACGGTAACAACTACGCCGTTATTTATAAAAAAACTCATATTTGTCGTTTTCTTCATCCGACAATTTTCTGTTATGGGATCCACAAATGGTTGCGCCGTCGTACGAATATTCCCCGACAGCAAAAATATTTCACGACCAAACGAATATTTTCCGACAACAATGAGTATTTTATAACCACTTGCTTATTTAAAATATTTGTGCATTTTACCCATAACTAACCACATTAATCAAATCAACCCCTTACTATTTTAAAATAATAAAATAGAGGAATTTCCATTTTATTCATAAAAGTTGGAGTATTACAACAACATCTCCATATCCAACACCATCGCTGCCATTGATTTGGTGCTGATCGACTTGTCGGCATCACCGTCTAAAACTGCCATTCCTTCAATTCCTTCCACTTCGGGCAGTATTGAGACCAAAATTCGAAGTGTTTATTCATCCGAAAATGATTTCTCCCATGTTAACACCAAATCCACCATCAACCCTTCCCAAATTTCTAACATCCGAACCCCATTCAACATTCCCAAAGAATACAAGCTTCGGGTGCCAGAACTAAACGAAAGGATGTTCTGGCGTCCCGAAGGCGATTGGGTTGCCATTCCCCTTTGGGCCCTGAAATATGGGGTCCGATTCCCTCTTCATGAATTCATTTCATCCTTTCTTTGCTTCGTGGGTATCGGGTTCGTACAACTTGTGCCAAACTCGTACATCCACATGATCAGTTTTATTGCCTTGTGCTAGGAGGTCAGGATCACTCTTGGCCTTGACTTTTTCTTCGTCATATATACTGTCGACATATCAAAAGAACCTGGCCCTCGGCAACTAAACCGTCAACCTAACCAAGCCACCTTCATTAAGACTCCCTCCAGCAATAAGGGGTGGCACTCCTAATGGATCTTCATGACGGGAACCGACCTCAAGCTCCTCCCGAACTGGGCCACTCCCGAAGACCCCATTGCTAAAGTATCCAAATTCTTGAAGGACCGACAAGAAGCCTTTAAGGAGTTCTATCGAAGGCTGAAGAAGACTGAATGGGGTTTGGAGGTCTTATCCAACGAATCCTGGCTCTACAAATATGGCTGTAAATTATAACCCCCTATGCATGACTTAAATTGTCTTCCAACATTCTTTATTAACTATTTTATCTGTCTCGCAGTAACCATCTTCAAACCCGAAGGAGCTGTAGAGTCCTTAGCCCCTCTTCCCATCAAGACCGAACCAATCTGCCCCCCAACCACCGACGATTCATCTGAGGAAGAGACCGAACCAATTCTGCATCGGGTCCAGCTCCTCCGACCACCAAAGCCGAACCCTCCAAAAATATCCTGAAGATAGATCAGGCAGAGAAGATGGCCTTGCTAAAGAAAAGCAAGAAGAAGCCTCCTACCAAAGGCCCCTCCAAGCCATCTTCTTCGGTCATTCCGAAGCCGTTCCCTCCTCCACCTCCACCTCCACCTCCACTGATCGTTGTCCTTGAGGATTCTGAGGAGACCAAAGAGAAAACTCTCGAACCTCGTTCAGAAAGGGCACGCCGAAAAGAAGAGCCAGATCTTCAGATCATTGAGGTTGGCCCCCTGCCAACATCAACCCCCTCAACCCGGCCACCAACTAAAACCAGTTCCTCCCAAGGAACTCCTACCACTTTTTGGCCGAAGAACCCTTTGAAGGCGTTCCCCTTCGACCAGCTGGAGCACTTCAGATTGCCTGGAGATGAAGAGTGGTTCAAGGGATACACTTTCGAGGACTACTTGGTCGAATACGTCAAGCTCCAGTGTCAGGTAAGCCCGATACCCCTAAGTATGTCTTTGATTAGCCATTCCATTCTTTCATTATGTCTAACCCATATTTCCCTTTCATTGTAGGCCAATGTCGTCCTATCCCGAGCCATTCCACCTCTAGCTAGTAGTACTAAAAAGGAAATTCAGCTGAGGGGCGAGGTGGAAATGCTTGAGGTCGAAGTCCGAGACCTGACATTGGAGCTGAAGAAGGAAAGAGATCTTCATGCGATACGAGAAATAAGGTGACCCAGGCTGAACGTTAGACCAGTGAACTTAAGAAACTACCCTACCATCTTCAACAAGAGTACGTTGGTCTTGACAATCATGCCAAGCAAATCATCAAGGAAAAAGAGCTTCTGTCAAAGGGGAATAAGGATCGGGAGAAGGCCATTCACGCCCTCGAGGATAAGCTATCCGAGATGCACGACCGGATGATGTCCTTGATTCGGGAGAATAATGCCTTGGGGAAGGAATGTGCCGAGGCCAAGCAGCTTGCGATCAAAGAGTATGAAGAATTGCTTGCCCTTACCGACAAGATCATATCTCAGTTTGCTGAAGGCTATAAGGCTTATCGAGAAAAGGTTCGGGCACAAATGACAACTGCTGGGCTCGACACTGTCATCCTTGATTCTTCTGATGAAGAGTCTGAAGCCGAAGATGGGGCCCCCAAAGAATAATTACTTTTAGAACTTTTACTTGTAATTTTTGTAATCAGTTTTCTTTTATTTGTAACTTTTTCAATCAGTTACGTTTGTAACATTACCAATCAGTTATGTTATTTATAACTTTCCTGATCGGTTTTGTTCAAAGCTTATCTGATCGGTTTTGTAGAAACTTCTGAATATAAATGAAGTACAAAATTTTTCCGAAGAAAAATTCTTATTTATTTATTGATGAATGAAATAATTTACAATAGAAAAGGAAAAAATAACATAATGTTAATGATAATATTTTTTGAGTCTTCTAGCATGCCATGTATTTTTTACCTCCGAACCATCCATTGGTCGAAGCCGGTAAGCACCTGGCTTCGGCACTTTTATTACTTCATAAGGCCCCTCCCAGTTCGGCATTAACTTGCCTATGTTCTTGGGGGTAGATGTCTCTAATTCCCGAAGCACCAAGTCTCCGACCTCGAACCTTCTTTGTTTCACCTTCTGGTTATAGTGTCGGGTAGTTTGTTTTTGATAGAAAACTAAACTTATCAGAGCTGAATCCTGAACTTCTTCCAGAAGATCTAAGTTTAGTCGTAGGCCATCATCATTGTATAACTCTTTGTACTGACTGACCCAAAGCGTAGGAGACCCGATCTCGACCGGTATAAGAACATCGGTTCCATAGGCCAATCTGAATGGTGAATCTCCGGTGGTCCTCCTCGGGGTATTCCGATATGCCCATAAAATACTGAGTAATTCTTCGGGCCAACGCCCTTTCAATTCATCCAACCTTCTCTTAATACCATTAAGTATGGTCCGATTGGTGACTTCTACTTGACCATTTGACTGAGGGTGGGCAACTGAAGTTTTTTGTATGTTGAATACCCAACTTCTTTAGAAAAGCTTCAAATTTCAATCCCAAAAACTGTCTGCCATTATCCGAAACTAAGACCATCGGGATGCCGAACCGATACACAATATATTCTTTGAAAAATTTAAGACATTCCTGTTCAGTGATATTCTACAACGGTTTGGCTTCTACCCACTTGGTCATGTAGTCGATGGCAACGATTATAAAACTGACTTGTCCCTTGGCCTTCGATAATGGTCCCAAGATATCAATTCCCCACATAGCAAACGGGATCGGTGATAAGACCGAATACAACTCCTCGGGATGCTAGTGAGGGATAGAACTATTCAGCTGACATTTAGGGCATTTCTTAATAAAGTCCTTTGCCTTTTGGAAGATGGTCGGCCAATAATACCCCTACCTTAGAATTTTGTATGCCAATGATTTGGACCCCATATGATCCCCACATATTCCTTTATGTACTTCCCATAGAGTATACTCGGCTTCTGAAGGTGTCAAACACTTGAGTAATGGAGAACGGAACGCCCTTCAGTACAGATCTCCATCAATAAGGATGAAGTTTGAACTTTTGTGCTTGATCTTCCTGGCGTATATACGATCTGAAGGCAGAATCCGTTCAGCCAGATAAGAGATGTAAGGCATGAGCTAGCAATCTAGCCGATCCAAAGCTAACACATCCACCTTCTGAACACTTGGTTTATCCAATACTTCCAAATACACTGAGCCATTGAAAGAACTCGCTTCAGTTGTTGCCAATTAGGCCAAAGCATTTGCTATTGTGTTGTCTGACCGATTAATTCCTTGGAAACTGTGTGAATTAAAGTATGAGTTTTTCTTTTACCTCAGCCATGTATTTTGTCATCCTTGCCCCCCGAGCCTCATATTCTCTCGATATCTACTTGACGACCAGTTGGGAATCACTGTAAATAACCAACTTCTGAACCTCCAAGCTTCGGGCTAACCGAAGTCCAGCTAAAATTGCTTCATATTCTGCTTCATTATTTGTAGCCTTGAACTAAAACCGAATAGCTTGCTGAACCTTGTACCCTTCGGGACTTGTCAGACTAACCTTTGCTTCGCTGATGTTCGAAGGTGATGATCCGTCCACATAGAGAGTCCATGAAGTTTGCACCTGTTGTGTTTCGGTAACTGAAACCACATCCGGTTCTGAGAAAGAGCACTCTACAATGAAATCTACCGATGCATGTCCTTTGATTGCCGTTAGGGGGTGGTATTCCAGAACGAACTGAGTCAATTCTATTGCCCAAACAGCCAGCCGACCCGAGACTTCTGGCCTGTGCAACACCTTCTTCAATGGTTGATCAATATATACCACTTCCAACCGACCCTGGAAATAGTGCCGAAGCTTTCTGCTTGCGATGATTAGGGCATAAGCAAACTTTTCTAGGTTCGGGTATCTGGTCTGCGTCTTGAAGAACGTGACTGATATAGTAGATCGGGAACTATTTTCCCCCTTTATCCCGTAACAATGCTGCCCCCACTGCCATCGAGCTTGCAGCCAGATACAAATACAAAGGTTCCAAAGGGATCGGCTTCATCAACAAGGGTGCCGAAGACAAGTATCGCTTGATCCCTTGGAACGCGTCTTCGCATTCTAAAGTCCATTAAAAACTTTTCTCGTTTTTTGGCCCCTTCAAAGTGTCAAAAAATGGCCAAAACCTTTCGACTGATCTTGACACAAATCTCCAAAGGGCAGCTATACGACATGTTAACCTTTGAACATCCTTGTATGACTTCAGGGATTTCATATCTAAGATTGCATGGATCTTCTCCGGGTTTTCCTCGATGCCTCTTTTGCTGATTAGATACCCCAAAAACTATCCTGATCCCAACCTGAAGGTGCACTTGGTCGAGTTCAGACACAGCTTATGTTCCCTGATTGTTTCAAAACAGCTTTCTAGTTCTTCTAGATGGTCCCGGACTGACATGCTTTTTACAATCATGTCGTCCACATAGACTTCCATGCTTCGGCCTAGCTGCCTTGTAAACACATAGTTCATCATCCGCTGATATGTCACCCCGACATTGAGTAGCCCGAAGGTCATTTTTTGAAAAGTATAAATGGCCCGATGCTTGATGAAACTGGTCTTCGGGATATCCTCCTTCTTCATCGAGATCTGATGGTATCCCAAAAAGGAATCCATGATAGAAACTTAGCATGCCATACCCCGAAGTGGCATCGATTAATTAGTCAATATTGGGTAAAGGATAGAAATCCTTCGGACAGGCTTTATTCAAATATGTATAATCAATGCATAGTCTCCATTTCCCGTTCTGTTTATGAACCAAAACCACATTCGCTAGCCACTCAGGGTAGTCAATCTCGAAGATGAAATCTGCCTCCAGGAGTTTGGCAATCTCCTCATCAATGATCCTCTGTCTCTTTGGGGCAAAAATTCTTCTTTTTTGTATGACTGATTTCTTTTTAGGGTCCACATACAGCCTATGCAATGCCACTGACTCATCAACTCCTGGCATGTCACTGGGTACCTATGCAAAGATGTTGGCACACACCCGAAGTAGATCTATTAGCCAAGTCTGGAATGGTTCTGTCAACCCCAACCCGATCTTTATCAACTTTTCTTTCTTCCCCAGGACCAACTCCACGTCCTCGGTCTCTTCGGCAGGCAGGGCAAGTGGTTCTGTACTACCTTAAGTGAATGGTTCTATCTCGATGGCCATTGTCTGCTTCTGCTTGCTTACCCCAACCCTGAGGAGATCAACGTGTTTTGATAACACCTTCGGGCGATATCGAGATCACCTTTAACCTCCCCAATCTCGTTCAGTGTTGGAAACTTAATTTTGAAATGAGGTATGGATGTAACTGCTTGTAAGGCTGCCAGGGTCGGCCTTCCTAAGATCGCATTATATGCCGAATCTATCTGGACCACAAAAAATCTAAACATAACCTCCACCTATTACGGTGCTGTGCTGAACCTGACCGGCAACTCAATCGTGCCCGACATATGCACCGGGTCTCCACTAAATCCGTACAATGGGCCTTCTCCTCCCAACTCCATCTTTTTTCCCTCTAGGTCCATCCTCTGCTAGGCGTGAGTGTACAGTATGTCGACTGAAGATCTGTTGTCGATCATCATTCTCCTCATGTATACTAGTCTGACCTGGGCTGTTATCACCAACGCCCCGTCATGCGGCTCTATGGGGTCGGTGGGATAGTCTTCATTTGAGAAGGAAATGACTGTCCCCTGGAGGGTCCGATCTCTTCTTGTCGATGATCCTGCCACCGACAGTACTATATCGAGGTGCTCACTCCTCTTCCTTCCAGTCACACTCCCTATAAAACTGCCTGAGATGATGTCGATTACGCCTCGAACGGGCTGGTTCTATTTTGGCTGTGTGTCCTGAGCTGGCCCTCTATTTTCCTCCCTCTGTTATGCCTCAACGTTTTCCCGACCTGCCACATATTGGGCCAATTGTCCATTCTAAACATTTTTCTCTATCAGATCACTCAAATCGCAGCATTTCTCTATTATATGCCTCGAGCTCTGATGATACTCACAAAATTTATCTCAATTCCTCTTCCCCGACTTCTGGTTCTTCGAGCATGGCTCATAAAATGATTGGTTTTAGATTTCCTCCAGTATCTTAGCCTGATCAGTATTGAGAGGGGTATAGACTTTGTTGATGTTTCTGTTCGGGAAGGGTGGTCGACCACTGCCCGATCCCCCGCCATTATAATTCTTCTTCCCTTGATTATCCAACCTCCCCTGGTTATTATCCGAGCGCTGATAGGTCTGTTTTTCTCGGTCTTTGGACTTTTCATAGGACTGGGAGTGTGGCTTGAAGTTTCCCATAGCTTCCTCTATGGCGATGAACCCTTCAGCCTGATGAAAAGCTTCTGTCAAATCTGTAGGAGGATTGATCACCAGGTCCTTCATCAGCTTCTTTGATTTTCCTATATCGAGACATGTCGTGAAAAATCCCAAGACCTGTGGGGAATTCAACTCTGCCACCAATCCTACTACTTCCCTGAACCTCTTGACATACTGATCGAGGCTTTCGTCAGATCGTTACCTCACCTGTATGAAAGACGCATTGATCTTTCCTCTACGTTTGTTGCTCCCGAACCGAGCATGGAATTTTTCTCGAAGGTCATTCCACGAACTGATTGATCCCGCGGCCAAAGTCCCCATCCATTCCCGGACACTCTTCTTTAAAGTCGTGGCGAACATATGGCATTTAGCAGTATCCGAATGTCCATAGTAAGTCATCAGTCTGTCATACCCGTCAGAATGGTCATAAGGGTCCCCCAATCCATCGTATGTCTCCACCTGGGGCATCTTCTTTTTCGGGTCAGTTGTGACCTGGTTGATTTCGGGCGAGAAGGGTGAACTAGGGCAGCTTGAGGGTGTTCCCATCTGGTTCTTTGCTGCCAGTAGCTTTTCCAATGCTGCTACTCTCCTGGCAAGCGGATCAGACTCCTCTTTACGAGGGGACGACTTAGGCCTGTCCCTCTCGTAATTAGGAGACGCGGCCCTCCTCCTCTGCCCCAATCTTCCCTAGTACTCAAACTTTCGGTCTAGGGAACGACTTCTTCTTCAGCTTCTGCCTTCTCGAGAGCGACTCCTGGGTCTGCTCCTGCTCCTTCCAACCTCATCCTGATGAGGCATCCGGGATCGGTTCCGATGCCTGGGCCTCCTCCTGTTCTCCTGCCATTTTGGCCATCTGCTCTTCAAGCTCTTCCTGCTGAAGGCGTAGGGCCATAATGGCATCCTTGTTCTGCTGCATCTTTTTCTGCAAAATAAACTGACGCTGTTCTCGGCTATCCTCAGCCTGATCCTTCCCTCGTCTTTCATATGCCCGAGATTGGTTATCCTCGACATGACTGAGGAGGATGGGAGTGTGCTGACTGGCAGAAAACAGTCATCGCCGTGCTGACTGGCCATGTTCCTAGTTGCCTTCCTGATTCTTGGGCCCCAGCCTATCTTTGACCGATCCTCTGACTTGGGTCGTCTGGTGAGTTTAAGCTTATTCCTGGTTGGAAACACCAGTGTCCCTACTTGCCATGGCTTTCAACCGGAAAAGTGTAGAGTGATTGTAGAAGCACTAAAGGGCCCTCCTTCTAGCGCCAATGTTAACACCAAATTTCTCCTGCGCGTCCAATCACCGAATCCACGCGCTTAAACCTGCACAATAACAGATCACACAAGAAGCTTGACGGCTTGTGCCGCCAGGTGATAGCTCCGGTGTGAGAATGAGTACAGGCTGGCATAAGGTTTAACAATAGAGGCTTTAGTGTTTAGTGCTTAAAAAGGTATTACCTATTAATTGGGGTCAAGCCTTGTATTTATAGCCATTCTCGTCACCTTAGAGTCCACTTCTGAATTGGATTAGGACTCCTAATCATGGCGGTTCCTATTGTTTGGGTCCAACACAATCTCCTTAAAAGGTACAAGTTGGATATGATCCAAATACTACCTTTGGAGTTAGTTATTTAAATATGGTTAGTATTAGAATCATTAACCATTTAATCTCTTTATTACTCCAAACTCCATACGAGGGCCAACCCACTGTATGGGCCCAACCCAACCCAACCCCTGTAAACTGGCCCGGGCTCCGGCCCAAGGGACTCAGATGTCTGACCCCGAACATCACCAAACTGAACATGACTAGTGGGTTTTGACTTTTAAGTTTCGCGATCGATTATAAAAGTGTCATCTTCAATTTTTACATGTAGTTGTTTACTGTTTTGTATGTTTATATCTATTTGTGAAGCTTAATTTGATTGTTGTTATCATAATAGTAATCGCATGAGATGATGAAATTATATTGTACTATCTGAATATAAAGTTTCATTATATATATATATATATATATATATATATATATATATATATATATATATATATATATATATATATATATGGAATAGTTCAGGAACGAACTGGTACGTTAACGGGCCAGCCTTTAGCGACGGACTCCGTCGCTAAAGACTGGTCAATTAACGGACCATTCCATTGTAGAACGGCTCCGTATATATATATATATATATATATATATATATATATATATATATATATAGTTCGGTTCTTATGTGGGTGGTCCGCATGCGGACCACCTTTAGTAACGAACAAACCCGTCGTCATAGGGTTTGAATCGCGACAATACAGACTCTATGACGACGAGTTTAGCAATAGTTTTGTCTGTCGCTAAAGATGGTCCGCATGTGGACCACCCACATATAAAGCTCTCTATATATATATATGTATGTATTCTTTATCGATGCAAAAGGCACGTAGAAATTTAAAAAAATTATAAAAATTTATGTGAGATTTTTATATAACTAAAAATTGTGAAACACTATTTTTATAATGATGTAAAATAAATATAATTTTTTATACTACTTCATTTTCAAATTATAAGATTATTATTGACTTTTGAATGCCAATTTAATACATTTTCAAACTCAATTTAGATAGTGTACAATATTAAATACTTTTTAAAAAAAAAACAAATTTAAAATTTAAAAATGTCATAAATTAATTTTGAAAATTAATACTCCCTCCGTCTTCAAAAATATGACTGCAAATACAAATATTTTTTTTTACAAAAGGATAAACTAAAGTACATAAAATAAATGGAAAATATATCATTTAATGAATTTAATGAGGCCTATTAGTAGACCTGGTAATATAGTTGGTTAACTGTCGGGTCAACCCATATTAACTGGAACCACACGGGTTGGTTAACTATTTTTATTTATTTGAGTTGGGTAAAGTTTGGAACCATATTTTAAAAAAGAAATATAGGTCCAACTCAGTTAACCATTATTCGACCCATATTTTATTCTAAATCCAAATCAAAAGTTCTTTCCACCCATATTTACATATTCAAGAAGCTCAACCACCCACCCACCCCACCCCATGCACCAACCCCAACACCCACCCTCACCCTCACCCTCACCCCACCAAAAAAAATAATATTATGTGATTATGTATACACCCCTTACCCCCACCCCACCCCACCCCCCTAAAAAAATAATATTATGTGATTAAATATACACCCCGTACCCCCCACCCACCCCCACCCCAAATAAATAATATTATATGATTATGTATACACCCCTTTACCCCCACCCCACCAAAAAAAAAATAATATTATGTGATTATGTATACACTCCTTACCCCCCACCCCCACCAAAAAAAAATCATATTATGTCATTATGTATACACCCCTTACCCCCCACCCTACCCCACCCCACCAAAAAAATAATAATATTATGTGATTATGTATACACCCCTTACCCTCACCTCCACCCCACCCCCACTCACCCCCACCCCCACCCCCACCGAAAAAAATAATATTATATGATTATGTATACACTCCTTACCCTCCACCACACCCCCCAACCCACCCCACCCCACCCAAAATAAATAATATGTATACACCACTTACCCCACCCCACCCCACCACTCCCTCCAAAAAAAATTAATATTAAGCGATTATGTATACACCATCCACCCTCTACCCCCACCCAACTCCACCCCACCCACCCCCACCCCCCCAACCACCCCCACCCCTACCCCCACCCCCACCCCCACTAAAAAAAATAATATTATGTGATTATGTATACACCCCTTACCCTTACCCCCACCCCCACCCCCACCCAAACCCAAAAAAATAATATTATGTGATTATGTATACACCCCTTACCCCCCCATCTCACCCCACCCCCACCCCCACCCCCACCCAAAAAAATAATATTATATGATTATGTATACACCCCTTATCCCCCACCCCACTACACCCACCCCTCACCACTCCCTCCCAAAAAAAATTAATATTAAGCGATTATCTATATACCATCCACCCTCTATCCCACCCACCCAACACTCCCTCTCAAAAAAAAATATTAAGCGATTATGTATACACCACCCACCCCCACACTCACACCCTACCCCACCCACCCACCCATGCCACTCATATTCCACCCCCCACCCCCACCCTGACCCAGACCTCGACCCAGACCCAAACCCACACCCAGACCCACACCCACCCCCACCCCCACCCAACACTCCCTCCCAAAAAAAAATTATTAAGTAATTATGTATACACTACCCACCCCACCCCATCCCCACCCACCCACCCCCACCCATACCCCACCCTACCCACCCCACCCTCACTTCCTCCCAAAAAAAATAATATTTATTGATTATGTATAAATGATATATTTACTAATTATTTATTTAATTGGATCATAATAATGGTATGTTTAAAATTTAAAATATGGGTCGACCTATATTTGAACCATAAACATATGGTTTCAACTCACATAACCCATATTAAAAATGGTTAATATGATTTTAGTTCTTAAATGGAACCATAACCATATTTTGAAAACAAAAACCAACCCATAACCATATTTTGACAGGCCTACCTATTAGTACGTATAAAATAAAATAAAAAGATTTATTATTTTATGTAATCTTGTTGGACTAAATTTAGAAATATAGTAATCTTCAACTTTGGTCTTCAGTCTTAGTTAGCAGCTGTAGTTTAGTAGTAGTTCTTCATCGTAACTTTGAATGGTCAAAATTTGATGATCAAAACAGCTATACCTGGCAAACGGGCCGGACCAAATTTGGGTCGGGCTAGAATGGCCCAGCTTTTCATGGGCTGAAATTGTGAGGCCCGTGGCCCGGGTTGGGCCGGGCCAGCCCGCAAGCTTCTTCTTTTTCTTCTTTTTTAAAAAAGAACAAAGACTATATAGCTACTTATGAGGGTTGAACACAAGACCTCTAAATCATTAAATAAGAATCTAATCCAACTGAACTATAACAATTACTTGTTATAACATATGTAAATGAATTGTTAGCTAAGTTTCTTTCTCATTTTCTTCATATTTTTCTTTTTTGTTTTTTTGGTAAACAAGAAATTTTGGTAATGTTTCACACTTTCACCAACCCCATTTTTTTAATTCATTCATTTTTTGTTTCTATACAGCGTGTCATATATAACTATATAAATGAGTATGTATGTACAACGATTCATTGAAACCTTTAAAGCATACACTCTCTTAGTTTCACACTAGTATTGTAATATCCGACAAAATAAAATAATAATTAAATTTATTTAAATATATTTTAATTGGATTTTTTTATATTTAATTTGTATGGATCATAATGGGTATTGGATAACATTGAGTTGATAAATTTGGGCCTTAAAATTAATTAAGCTAAACATATATTTTATACTATTGAATTCTATTAAAATTATGAGAGCTAATAAAATGTATTTAAATGATTAAAATATAAACCCTATAAGGTATTCAGAACATTATATTATACTAGTGAAACTCACCAATAGTTTTAATAAATTTAAACGAATAATCTACATTAATTTACCATATACAATATTAATTAATTAATATGGAGTACTGTGAATGTAGTAAAGCTATCTAAAATTTATATTAATCTCAAAATTTTATATTATTTAGAGTTAAATAAATATATTTTCTAATGTTTGAGAAACTTATATATTGGATAGAATTAAATTTTAAATAATTTAAATTGAATATTTTTAATTATGATTCAAATTTAACTCATTTAAAAAGACAAACAAATTAAAACTAGAGATTGTCCATTTTGTTTAAACGGTTGCCTTTTTATTTTTTGTACTTTTATTTAGATGCATGCATGTTAAAACAAGTAACTGTTGTAGTTCAGTTGGATTGAACTCTTATTAAATGACTTGGAGGTCTTGTGTTCAACCCTCACAAGTAATATTATTTTATTAAAACAATAATTCATGGGCGGGCTGGGCCACCAGCCAGCCGGGCTAGTACGGGTCGGGCCAAAAATGGGCCGGGCTAAAATGGCCCAACTTTACGTGGGCTGCAATAATAAAGCCCATATCCCAATTTTTTGCGAGCGGACCGGGCCGGCCCGTGGGCCTGGGCCTCTTTTGCCAGGTCTAAAAACAGCCAAGGGCAGTACAAGTAGGTAGAAGAAGCGGTTGAATTTTTGAGCTGTTATGCTTAAAAACTCTTTTCTACTCTTTTTAATTATTATTATTATTATTTAAAAAAAAGGTTGAATTCTTCGTTTCTATTTATGTTGAATTGAACCATGTTTTGGTTGATTTAGTACTTTCACTTTTTTAACAAATGTGTAAACTTGCCTTTCCATCTCCAAAGACCCACTTTTCCTTTTCTTTGTAATATTAAGCACAAATTTTCAAACGTGTAAAATATATTTTTCACATGATATTTAAGATAAATTATAATAGCATTCTAAATTTTCACATGTTATCAGTGTACCGGTAAATCTGTTCATATTTGAGTGCAAGATGATTACAAATGACATTATTCACGACTGATTATTATGTTCACTTGTTTTTAGTTACAATTGACCACAAATCACTGTCGGATGGGGACAGTGGGGTCTCTGCTTCTAGGAATTTTTTTAAAAACTGTTAATGACAAAATTTGTTCACGCGCTCAATCACTAAGAACGCGTCTAATATTGTACAGAAACAAAATCATACGTAGAAATTTAACGGGCTGTGTCGCCAAGAGATAACTCCGATGTGAGAATTATTGGGAAAAGTACGCCTAAAATAATCTTTATCTCAGAAATTACTTTTTCGTCTTTGTGCAATTAAATATGAAATTAATAAAAGCAATTATGAGAATGAAAATAACAAATAACCATCCACAAGCAAGACACTATATTTAACGTGCAAAACCCTTAAAGGAAAAAACCATATGTCGAACTCTGAATATCCACTATATCACTAAAATGGACTTACAGTAATCTTCTCAAGTTTTATGCCCTAAAACTTGAGGTTACATAATAAATTAAGAGAATACAAATTTACCTTTAATTAGGTTGAGAAACCTAATTAACTTCACCACCCAAAAACACCTCAAGCAATAAAGTCTTCTAGCTTTCAATTGAATGGAGATGACGACGGATACCTACGAGCAACAAACTGTAATTTTCTCAATTTATTCTTTTGGTATCTTCTTGCTACCAAACTTCTCTCATGTATAAAATAAGACTCCCTCATAGCCTTATTTATAGTACTCTTCCTAATCCATTCCTATTATGGATTAGAAATAATTTATTCTCCCTAATTTAATAGGAATAGTAACAATTTATTCTCCTAATCAAATTAGGGATCACATCTCCTTATCTTAGTCACCAATCAATCTAACAAGTAAATCATTTTTCAACTTCGATTTCTTTCATAGGTGAGAACCCACACCCAACAATCTCCCCCTTCTCCCCCTCCGAACCTCCGAACCTATGAGAGAAGGGATCACTAACCACAACTCTTCACTCGGAGTTAATTCTACCAAAATATTGGCTCAAATCAAGTTTCTTAGAACTTTCAACTTTCTTCATGTCCAACTTTGTCTCATCGGCATGGTTCTTCTCAATAGAAGGATCTAACTTAAACTTGACAGATTTTTGCTTGTCAAATTCTTTCACAACCACTTTGTACCCTGATTGCGAGCTGTCACTTTCCTTTTTCACTTTTGGTACCATTTAAAGAGAAGAGCTTTCCTCGTGGTTCTCATGCAAGGCTTTCCTCTCATCTCATATGGCTTTGTACAACATCTTTTTTCACCTAACTCCCCCATCTTCAACACCTCTCACATGCGCTCGCATCATGTAAAGAGTGTCTACCTTCTTGCCTCTAGTCACCACTAGAGACACTTTAGTGTTCTTCCATTGACCTTCACCAAAGTAACTTTTATAACCATTCTCATCAAGCTTACCAGTAGAGATCAAATTAGGACGAATATCCGGAACATGTCTAACGTCTTTCAGCATCAACCTGCAACCTCTGTTAGTCTCCAAACAAATATCTCCAATGCCTATAATCTTGGATGGACTTTCGTTTCCCATCCTTACATAGCCAAAATCACCACTAGTGTAGGATGTGAATATCTCACCACACGAAGTAGCATGGAGAGAAGTGCCTGAATCAATAATCCAATCATTAACATGACACTTGAGTTTATCATCACAAATAATGGCTACATCAACGTCAGATAGATACACAAACGAATCTTTATCCTCATCTTTTTTCTTAAACTACTCCTTCTTTAAAAATCTGCACTCTCGCGTTATGTAACCCGACTTCTGACAGTGAAAATAAATCACCTCTTTTCGATCTCTCGACTTTTACCTGAATTTGTCATCTTCAGAAGAGTTTCTCTCTTTGTTTCTGCCCCTACTCTGTGCAAAAAAAGCTTGTGACTCAGCACTAGTCACTACGATATCTCTTTGCCTCTATTCCTCGTTGAACAAACTATCCTTGACTGTATCCATAGTCAGCGTACCATTGGGAGCGGAGTTACTCAGTGATACAACCAACGTCTCCCAGCTATCAAGCAAAGAGCTCAACAACAATAATGCCTACTTCTCATCGTCAATGATCATCTTCATCGTACTCAACTGATTTATCAAACTCTGAAAATCACTCAAGTGTTCTACAATGGAGTTTCCATCTTTGAATTTAGAATTCATAAGCTTCCTAATAAAAAAGCTTTATTTTTCGCCGTCTTCCTTTCATACATGGACTCCAATTTCTGCCAAAGAGCATAGACTTTAGTTTTCGTGGCAACATGATGAAACACACTTTGATTAATCCATGATCTGATCAGACCAATAGTCTCCTGTTCATTTTATTCCACTGCGCGTCACTCTTGTTTGTGGGCTTAACTCCATCATTTTCAACTGGCTCGTACAAATCCTTGCAGTAAAGCAAATCCTCCATTATTGGCTTCCAAATTGCATAATTTGTAGCCTTGAGATTAATCATGCAACCTGCTGTCCAATCCTCCATTTAATTCGAACAAGAAAATCACAAAAATAACAAACTATAATTCTCTCAATTTATTCTTTTGGTATCTTCTTGCTACCAAGCTTCTCTCATTTATAAAACAAGACTCCCTTATAGCCTTATTTATAGTACTCTTCCTAATCCATTCCTATTATGGATTAGAAACAATTTATTCTCCCTAATTTAATAGGAATAGAAACAATTTATTTTCCTAATCAAATTAGGGATAACATCTCCTTGTCTTAGTCACCAACCAATCTAACAAGTAAATCCTTTTTCAACTTGGATTCCTTTCATGGGCGAGGACCCACACCCAACAAGAATAAATACATGTTGAAATTAGTTTAACAATGGAGGCTTACAAATTTGTGCTCAATAAAAACGTTACCCGTAAATAATGGCGTAGCCTTGCATTTATAGTAATCACACCCCCACATAAGTCGCTCCCGAATTGGAATAGAATTCCTTAGCTTGGTAGTTACCATACTAGGATGAAAGTCAATCTCCTTAAAGATGGGAAGTCAAATTTAATCTTGATTGTTCCAACAAAAATAGGAAATAAAATAGAATTAGGCCTGAGATCCCTTAATAGTTACAATTTCCAATTAATATATATTCCTATGTGGGGAAAAAAATCCTCCACGTAGACCAGGCCCCAACGAATCACCTGGGGCTTAAAATCCAGGCCCTAGCATTGCCCCCACTTTCTTGATAATAACAAACATTTAACAAGAAAGTACAAAAGACACCTTTAATTCCGAAACAGATACTAAAAGCCTCCCCTATTCACGTGCAAACATCGACCCCACACCCATCATCATTACTGCGCCACATTTCGAGTAACGTTCAGAGCGTTCAATCGTTTCCAAAGCCACAAACTTTCAAATTAAAAGTGTTAACGCCATACTTTCATCCCCAAATTTCAAATCTCCTTCTCAAACAGGACATTCACCTCTGCTGCAATATTTCCCTCTGATTGAGCTCCAGTAACTCCGATCACCTCCTCAAACTATAATGGCGGAAAACACCCCATGTCGTTGAGACCTCCCTTATAAACCCACCAGCTCCAGCAGCAATAAACCCCATAATAACCCCCACCACCATGGAAACCTTAAACCCTACACCCACCACCATCATCGCTACCACCAACGACAGCACTGCCCCTCAACCAACCAACTCCTCCTCAACAAAAATGACCCCCTCTCCAGCTCGCACCGAAGTGAAGATCACAGAGGTAAAGATAATGGAAGAATATTCTTCAGAAAATGTCTGTTCATATATCAATTCTCGTTCTTCTATCAATAACCAAACCCTCTAGGAAATCTACAAATAATACCTTATTCCAGAGGTGTATGGGCTTCAGGCACTGAAGCTCAACGAAAGAATGTATAGGCATCCGGATGGCTGGACCGTCGTCCCTCTTTATGCCTAGAGGTATGGAGTTCGCTTCCATTGGCATGAGTTCATCTTCTCCTACCTCAATTTCATGGGAATCGGATTCGCACAGCTAGTGGCGAACATGTACATCCACCTTATCTGCTACATCGCTTTCTGCCACGACTGTAGCGTACCCCCAAGCATGAACTTATTTTTTACCCAATTTACTCTAGGCCGATCCAAGGAACCAGCCTTCTAACAGCTGAACAAACAGTCTAACAAACGAACCTGGATGAAGACATCAACAAGGCATAACATTCTAACTGGTTCTATATCAAAGGACATGATACTTACCTCTTCCCCGGTTGGGACTCCACTTCTAAGGCCAACTTCGTTTTGACAAATTAATCGACGAACGCATCGAGATAATCTAGGCCTTATACACCAAGGTCCCCAAGGAAGAATGGTTGATGGACTTGCTGACCGACTATACATGGTTATACAATCACAAGTGTAAGTTCTAAAATCTTTCTTTATTTACAAAAGTCAATCATCCTTAAGAAGTACTAACACCTTTATCTTACAGTGTCCCTCTTCAAATAACAAATGATCATAAACATCAAACAAGAATCAACACCCCCAATCGACGACATCACATCCCCCTCCTTCGATCCTTTCTTCACAACAATTCCCCAAATCGAAACCCTCTCCGAAGCCGCCATAAACACTTCCTCCTCGACCCCCTAAGAAATCGATGTCTCCATCCTCACAGAGCCCATCTCTTCCATCCCAATACCCACATCCCCCTAACCGACAAGAACGCCACCGAACTAACTTCCGTTCAACAATGAACCCTCTTTTAGAAGAAAAAAAATAAGAAAAAGGAAAATTCCCAACCAACACCTCCCACCGAACCAACCCAAAATACCATCGACACCGATTCGCCAAAATAAACTACCCCGGAACTCCCACAAAGAACAGACACTGAACAACCTATCAAAGCGGGTTCTCATAAAAACAAAGCTTACACATTGAGTAGATCCATGGCAAAAAAACAAAAACGGTTCTGGTGGAAGTAAGCCACCTCTTCTAAATAGAGAAAAATTTGCTAACTGGAAAGTGCATATGCAGGCGTACATGGATGCTATTGATGATGATCTGTTCGAGGCTGTCCTCATTGGTCCATATGTTCCTACTAAGCTAGCTCCTACAACAAACGACAATCCTAACAACGAGGTTGTAAAGATGTGTGAAGAGTGGACAGAGAACGAGAAGAAGCGCGTACAGTTATATAAAAGGTCCAAAAGTATTCTCTTTATGGCTCTAGAAGATGAAGTCTTTGAGAATGTTGTATATTACATTACTGCCAAAGAAGTATGGGAATCCCTGTTGGTGATACACGAGGGCACATAAGAAGTCAGAGAAAATAAGCAATCTTTCCTAACTCAACAATACGAGATGTTCACTCATGTTTTTGGAGAAAACATCACGACAACATATGAAAGATTCAACATCCTTCTTAACTCTCTAAGATAATATGGCAAGGTGTATCCCAAGAAAGACTAGAACATAAAATTCATGTGAGCACTACCAAACAAGTGGGATGCCAAGACCACAGCTATCCGAGAGTCAAAGAATCTGCACGAGATGGCATTGCAAAAGCTCTATGGTAATCTATTTACCTACGAGCTTGCGCTAAATCAAAGAGTAGAAACTCTTTCTGAGAATAAAAGAAAGGATTAAGGTATTGCTTTTAAAGCTTCTGAGGATATATCCAGAGCTTCAATTGAAGCTGGAGAAGATGATCGAGATGGCGCTGATGATGATCATATAACCCTACTTGCTCGAGGGCAAAGAAAGTTAATGAGAAAAAGCAGTAACTGGGAATCAAAGAAGAATTTCAACAAAGGCAGCAACAACTGAAAATAGGAAAAAGACTTATGTAGAACTATAAGAAGCCTGGCCATTTCATAGTAGAATATACCAAGTCTTTACAAGAGGATCTCAAAAAGTACAAATGAAAGTTTGATAAGAAGGGAGAATATAAGGATTTCAAGAAGTCTCAAAGAAAGAGAAAGGTCAAGTAGCTGATAGTTCGTGGAGTGATTCAGAAAATTACTCTATTTTAGACTCGAGTTATGATGAAGAACCTCAAGTAGCCAACCTGTGCTTGATGACTATAGAAGAAGACTTCAACATAACCACTGAACGTCAAGAGATCGACATTAATAAGGTATTTGACTTCAACTCCCCTGATGTTAATATGGATGATCTTAGATTAGCCTTACATGATATTACATCTGAATTGCATAGAAACATGAAGTTATTTAAGGTTCTATCAAAGGATTATTCTCTTCTTCAAAGAGAAATTGCAAGCGGAGTTAGAAACTACTCTGCAAAGCACTGCCTCTTTATCCAACTTAAAGCTGAAAATGAGAATTTAAGAAAGATAACTTAGACCAACACGATGAGAGAGTCTATTCTTAAATCTAGAATAGAGGAATTAGATAAGAAAATCTCTATGTGGAATCGTTCTTCCTCATCTATGGATTCACTAATAACAAGTCAAAGAGATGTCTTTGACTAATCAGGCTTGGGGTTTGAAGGTCTATTTTCATCCAACCTAAGTATGGAAAAATCAGTGGAAGCTATCAAAAATGATGCTTCTTCTTCCCATAGAAGCATTGTGTTTGTGAAATCCAAAGAGGTTGTCGAACAAAGTATTACATGTCGTCTAATCTTTACTGACCAGATTGTTGTTTCAAAGGATAACGGGTCACACATTGGTTTAAGTTTTGTAAAATTGCAGAATAAAAGTAAGTTTACGACCATTTGTCGAAGGATCGTAGAGTTTGGAAACAACACTACGATTCAACTGACATCAATCGTAGAACTAGTCCTTACTCTACGAAATTTCAAAAATAGTAGAACAGTGTGGAAGTAGGGAGTTTAGTCAAGAAGAAAGGCTTATTCTCCGCATAAGTTCCAAGTGAGAAGATATCCACACACACACAATGCAGTATATAAATTGCTATAAATGTCATAAATATGGGTATAAGGTTATTTATTGTTATTTTTAGCATATTACATATCTTAGACCCAAGGTTAGGCAAGTTTGGGTTCCCAAAGTAACTAACATTGCAGGACCCAAGAAAGTGTGGGTACCAAAATAAACAATGACTGTACATACAGGTACCAAAGTCAATGTAATCTGTTTTATGACGCCACCAAAAAAGGTCCACACAACCCATTCTGAGTCATCAAATACATGGTACAGAATTCAAATACAAACTTCATTTAAACAACTATTAATTATCGTGTAAAATACGACAAAACATAAGCTGTGAGTTTCAATACAAATATTGTCTCGTAGATAATATTCAAACTCAAATAAAGTCCTCATAATTATTGTCACACTATTTTACAAAATAGTGAGGACTACTATAATAACCATCCTGAACCATTACTCCACTCCTCGACTAGTCCTAGCTACATTCTCACCTCCTGAGAAGAATAATGGAACCAAAAGGAAAAGGGTAAGCTCAACTAGCCCAGTAAAGAATATTATGACTAAGATAATGTAGAACAAATTATCCTTCGTCCTTAACAGAAAAAATTTTGATAGAATACAATAGACAATAAATTTTAGATTAACAATTGCAGCGAAAATAACAATCCATTAAAAGAGTGAAGTAGAGCATGATGTCTACTATCTTCTATAATTTAAAAGTCTATCATCAATATTTTATCCATGTCACCAATCAATAATTATTTCCAATTAACGAATTATCTATCCACTATGGGCTAAAGATAATCGTTTACATCACCATTGGTCATGATCATTCCAAACACTTGTCCATCTATCCACTACGGGCCAAAGACGACTTTCACCACAGATCTTTATCTATAACATTAAAGGTCATGATTATACCAATACATAATTCCAGGTCATATTCATACCAATCAATAGTCCATCTTTGCACTACGGGCCAAAGAAGACTTTCACCACGTACAATATAAGCATGAGGATGATGACAATGATATAAAGAATCAATCAAGTGAGATCAAGGATAAATATTAGAGATTTATAATTCAATTTATCCCGAGTTCAAGAATGTCCAAATTGTTAACATGATAACAAATTATGGAGTACAATTTAAGAATGATATTCATGTATCAAAAATAATTTGGACAGAAAAGAAAATTAAATTTTGTTGTGAATAGTACTGATAAATAGTACCGTATAAATAGTACCGTATGAATAGTACCCATGAATAGCTCCCTGACATGAAGAGATTAAAATTTAATAAGAAAGTTCAGACCACTATTCCAGTGAAATGATATTAGATGAAGCGCAAACCTTAAGGAATTTCTAATCATTTCAGGAATTATAGAAGCAATACTTACTATAGTAAGTTTAAATTTAGGAATATGAAATGAAATAATATCACTTACATAATATGGAGTAGAAAAAAAATGATATCCCTTACGAGTATTGAAATAAAATAACATCCTTTACGTTAGTAGAAAACTAGATCTGACTGGTATAACGAATATTATCCTGAGAAATCTTGCACTAAAAGCTACACTCAAAATATTCTTATACTCAAAAGAAACACTCACAATATTGTAGTAGGAATGCTTGAAATTTTTGGTGTGTTTAGAATGGAGGGTTACCCCCTTTTTATAGTGCAATTCAGAGGAAAAATTAAACAATGTTGCCTAACTCCCTGCCTAACTTTCCTCTGCCTAACTTTCTTTCTTTCTCTGCCTAACCTCTCATTTTCCAATGGTTGAGGGCCCACTAAATTTGGAAAACAAAAGAATTGCAGAAGATGGTTTTATCACCAATTAGGAAAGAATAAGTGCACGGAAATTTTGAAAAAAAAGAATTCAAAATCAAAATGTTAACCTTCACTCCTCTTTTATTCACATGCTAAAAATTATATATTATTGTGACGCCCCCAAAATAGGTCTATTCCACCCAACCTGTTCTGAGTCGCCAAATACATGGTACAGAAATAAATACAACTTCAGTAATACAATTGTCGTGCAGAATACGACAACACATATACTGTGAGTTTGAATACAAATATTGTCTACTAGAGAGTATACAAACTCAAAAGGAGTCCTCATTATAATTATCACACTATTTTACAGAATAGTGAGGACTACTAATGCAACCATCTGGACCGTCAATCCATTCCTTGACTAGTCCCAGCTATATTCTCATTTCCTGAAGAGAACAGTGAAAGAAAGGGTGAGCTCAACTAGCCCAGTAAGAAATATTATGACTAAGATAATGTACAACAAATTATCATTAGTCTTCAACAGGGAAAAATTTGATAAAATATAATAGACAATAAGTTTTAGATCAACAACTGCAGCGAAAAAAGCAATCCATTAGAAGAGTCAAGTAGAGCATAAAACCTACTATCTTCTATGATTTAAAAGATTTATCATCAATTTTATTGTTGAGATTCAGCTTAATAAATAATCCACATCATCGAATCATCCTGCACTATGGGCTAAAGATAATCGTGTTTTCATCAACGGTTATGATCATGCCATAAAATAATTCATCTTTGCACCCTTGGCCGAAGAGAATCCATGGTCATAATCATACCAAAAATTATCCATCAATGCACTACGGGCCAATTAGGACTTTTACCACATCATATGTAACATTACGGTCATGATTATACCGAATAATCCCTGGTCATAATCATACCAAGTCCATCTATGCACTATAGGCCACAGATGACTTTTGTGACGCCCCCAAAATAGGTATACAACACCCATTCTGAGTCGCCAAATACATGGTACAGAAAGCAAACTACAACTTCAATAATACAATTGTCGTGCAAAATACGACAACACATACTGTGAGTTCAAATACAAATATTATCTTCTAGACAATATCCACACTCAAATAAGTCCTCAACACAATTATTCAAACACTATTTTACAGAAATAGTGAGGACTGCTAAAACATCTTTCTAGAATCATCACTCCATACCCCGACTAGATACTGCTATGTTCTCACCTCCTGAGAAGAAAAATGGAACAAAAAGGAAAAGGGTGAGCTCAACTAGCCCAGTAAAGAATATTATGACTAAGATAATATACAACAAATTATCATTAGTATTCAACAGGGAAAAATCTGATAGAATATAATCGATAACAAGTTTTAGATCAACAACTGCAGTGAAAACAGCAAACCATTAGAAGAGTCAAGTAGAGAATGAATTCTACTATCTTCGAAGATTTAAAAGTCCATCATCAATATTTTATCCCTGTAACATCAATTAATAATCATCTTTATCCAAATATTCATCTTTGCACTACAGGCCAAAGATATTCATTTGTATCACCTGTTAGTCATGTTTATCTCAACACCTGTTCATCTTTGCACTACAAGCCAAAGATATTCATCAAGTAATCATACATCTTTACACTACAGGCCAAAGATATTCAGTAATATCATCATTTAGAACTGAGGATGATGAAAAATATCTTAAAGAGAACGAATCCAGTTAGACAGAAGGACAAATAGTAGAGATTCGTATAACAGTTTATCCAAAATCAATAATACTTCATAATAATCAATTGTGAAGTAGAATTCAAAAATAAAGATCAAAACATGGATACAATCAAAGATAGTAACCATAATAGACATATTGGACAAAAAGGAAAAATTTTATTTTTCGATAAATAGTGCCGTATACGTGAATAGTAATCCCGACACAAAAAGTTTCAAATTTGATAAAAAAACTCATATCAATATTTCAGCATAATGATATTGAAGAAAATAATATCATTTAAGAAGAAAATAATATCCCTTACTTCAAAATATCAGTACTTCTGGTCGGAATACCGGTATAAGGCTGAAAGAAACTTGCTCTGATGAACAGAAACTCTCAAAGTATCTAAATACTCATAAAATACACTCAATAATCTAGAGAGAGAAAACTTGTTTCTGGTGTGATTTTCAATTCTAACTTAGCCCTCTATTTATAGGAAAATGTTAGCACGCCGAAGCAGACTTAACCTGCAACCTGATGGCTTTACCTGCTACTATTCCCACCCACAACATTTGAATAAAAATCTCAGCACATTTTTTCACCAGCCAAGAGTGGGGCCCACCATTTCTAGAATTTTCCACCAAAATGATTAACTCTGAAAATTCAACAATTTCTGAACCGTCATCTCGTAAAATTCATAATAAATCATACGTTCATTTTTAACGGTTCAAAATTTGTGGACATATACTCAACTTATATATGTATAACATATCCAAAAATTACTACGATCCAACGGTCGGATTAAAAATTATAACCCCCGCAAAATATCTCAAAAATCTTGATTTTTAATACCTCCATTTCGACAAAAATACTGATAAAAATCTCAATATTAACTCCTTCATTTTTAACCATAAAAATATATCCCTCATTTATATCCACATAAAATAAATATTTCCTTATCATATGAATCAATAATTAATTATTCACAAATAATATTACAGAATCACATTTATGACAACCAGGACGTTCCCAGGAAAGAAGTGGCTTTCCAATAAGGATTTTTCCTTACTGGCGCGCAATTAGATGACCAAACCTCTCCTTAGACAGAACTTTCTAGACATTGCCAATAATGTTATCTAATAATAGTATTCAAATAATATGAATTATTGATCTGATAAAAGAAAATACTGTGCAACAACAATTATTGAAACAACAATAATATAAATTATCAACGCAGCAATTATTGAATCAATAAAATAAAATATTGAATAATAACTACTGTAACAATTATTGAGTAGTGCCTTCTTACGTAAGAATCAATAATTGGTGCAATACCGTGTGCTACTGTATTTTAACCACCGGTTATTCCAACAGTATTAACGGTAATAACTACGCCGTTATTTATAAATAACTTATACTTGTCGTTCTCTGCATCCAATCGCTTTCCGTTATGGGGCCCACACAAGGCTGCGCCGTCGTACGAATATTCCCAAACAGCAAGAATATTCCACGACCAAACGAATATTCCGTAACAAAATGAATATTTTATAACCACTTGCTTATTTTGCAAAATTTGCACATTTCACCCATAACCAAAGTATTATATCAAATTAACCCCTTATTATTCACAATAATATTTAGAAAAAATTTGATTTTATTCATTAATAAGCTGGGGTCTTACAACCTCCCCTCCTTATGAAATTTCATCCTCGAAATTGACGTACGTACCTGATATTTCGAAAAGGTGAGGATACCTCGCTTTCATTTCTGATTCTAACTCCCAGGTCATTTCTTCAATAGCATGGTTTCTCCACAAAATCTTAACTTGTGGTATAACTTTTGTGCGTAGGACATGCTCTTTCCTATCCAAGATCTTAACAGGTACCTCCTCGTACGTTAAATCTTCGGCTATCTCGTCTGGTTCTAACGCAATAATATGATTCGAGTCGTCCACATATTTACGAAGCATAGATATGTGAAAAACATTATGAACACGAGACATGTTTGGAGGTAATGCGAGTCTATATGCCACATTTCCTATTCGCTCAAGAATCTCAAATGGACCAACAAATCTTGGATTGAGCTTTCCTCTCTTCCCAAATCTTGTAACTCCCTTCCATGGTGCAACACGTAACAATACATGATCCCCAATATTAAATTCCACGTCCTTCCGATGAAGATTCGCATAACTCTTTTGTCGATCCTGTGCCGTTTGTATACGTTGTCGAATCGTTTGGATATTCTCTGTAGTTATGCGTACCAACTTTGGTCCCAACAATGTTGCTTCACCCACCTCGTCCCAGCATACTGGAGAACGACATTTTCTTCCATACAACGCCTCTAATGGAGCCACACCTATGCTCGCCTGATAACTGTTGTTGTAGGAGAATTCTACCAATGGTAGGTACTTATCCCAACTCCCTTTGAGATCTAGGACACAGAGTCTTAATAGATCTTCAAGAGTTTGAATAGTCCTCTCTGATTGTCCCTCCGTTTGAGGATAGTATGCCGAACTGAATCGTAAATCCATGCCCATAGCTTTCTGCAAGCTAACCCAAAATCGTGAAGTGAATCTTGGGTCACGATCCGAAACTATGGATACTGGCATGCCATGCAATCTCACAATCTCGTTCACATATATACTAGTAAGACGTTCAAGGAAATAAGTTTCACGTATCTGTAAGAAATGAGCAGACTTGGTTAATCTATCAATAATAACCCAAATCGCATATATGCCTTGAGAAACCTTGGGAAAACCTGTAACGAAATCCATGGTAATGTGTTCCCACTTCCATTTTGGGATCTCAAGTGGTTGCAATGGACCCTTTGGCACTTGATGCTCCGTCTTTACACGTTGACAAGTTAAACACCTCGAGATAAACTCCGCGATATCTCTCTTCATATTGCTCCACCAAAATGTATGTCGAAGATCGTGATACATTTTGGTACTCCCAGGATGGATTGTAAACGGTGTGTGTTGTGCCTCCATCATTATTCTATGCTTCAAGTCAAAATCGTTAGGAACACAAAGTCTGGAGTTGACTCGAAGTATTCCTTCTTCATCGATTCTTGCTTCTGGAATAACACCTTCTTGCACTTTCTTCTTCATACGCATCAGCTCTATGTCCGTAGCTTGAGCAGCTTTAACTTTATCGATTAAAGTCGATTCTACTCGTATATTTGACATTATCATGTGGGTACTTGGAGCCTTCATCTCTATCTCCATCCTTTGCAAGTCATACAAAATGGGCCTTTGTGTTAACAACATTGCACTCGTACCCGCATATGATCTTCTACTCAATGCGTCAGCTACTACGTTTACTTTTCCAGGATGATATTGGATGGTATGATCGTAATCTTTCAACAGCTCGAGCCAACGTCGCTGCCGCATGTTGAGTTCATTTTGGGTGAAGAAATATTTGAGGCTTTTATGATCTGTATAGATCTCCACTTTCTCCCCATATAGGTAGTGTCTCCAGATCTTCAACGCGAAAACAACTGCTGCCAACTCCAAATCATGAGTAGGATAATTCCTCTCATATTCTTTGAGTTGTCGCGAGGCATAGGCTATGACTTTCCCATGTTGCATGAGAACACATCCTAACCCTTTGCCTGAAGCATCGCTGTAGACAACAAATCCATCCGAACCAGATGGTATTGTCAGAACAGGTGCCGAAATGAGTCTCCTCTTGAGTTCTTGGAAACTCTTCTCGCATTCCTCACTCCATACGAATTTTGTATCTTTCTGAGTCAACTAAGTTAACGGAGTAGCGATTCGAGAAAATCCTTCCACGAATTTCCGATAGTAACCAGCTAAGCCCAGAAAGCTACGTACTTTGGTCACCGACTTCGGTTGCTCTCGATTGTGATTCATATCCCAATCTTGGATAGCACGTCACAATGGCACCTATTGTTTTACCACCACACAAATATAGAGTCCCTTACGAAGAGTCTAACTTTGGTGCATTCCACAAAAGAAGTCACCAGATAGAGGCTCGGGTACCAACTTCTATAGTTGGGTTTTTAACTCCTGAAGTTCAATAGGAGCTATTCAATATGAGATTTTAGAAATGGATTTTGTATCGGGTTGAAGATCAATACAAAAATTCAATATCACGCTCTGGGTTAAGCCAGGAAATTCTTCAGAAAATACGTCAGGAAATTCACTAACAACAGAAATATCATTCAAATCTGACGTATTTTTGTTCAAGTCCATGACATGGGCTAAGAAAGCTTGACATCCGTTTTTTAATAAACGAATGGCTTTATGGCTTGGTATGACAGCGATTGATTTTAGTGGTTTGGTTGCTTGAATTCACATAACAGGTTGGTTAGGAATATGAAAACTAACAACCTTACGAAAATAATCAATTTTGACATGATGAGTAGTTAACCAATCAATTCCTAAAATCACATCAAAAGCAATTATCTTTAAAGAGATAAGATCAACAGGTAATGTGATGGTACCAACTTGGATTAAGCAAGATTTATAAACTGTAGATGTAACAAAGATTTCACCCAACGGAGTTTCAACAGATAAGTCAAAGGTCAATTTCTCCGGAGTCAAGTTCAAACGTTGAGCACAAGCAGGAGAGATAAAAGAATGAGTAGAACCGGTATCTAGTAAAGTATAAACTTCGCAAGAATTCAAGATTATCTTACCCGTGATCACCTCGTTCGGGTTTCTCGCGTTTTGGCCAGTCACGACAAATGCTCTTCCAGGAACCGCTGATTTTGACTTATCCGGAACAGCTTTTGGAGTCACCATCCCCGCTGAACTTGGTTTTGCTACAGAACACTCTCGAGCTATATGACCCTCCTTACCACAGTTATAACATACCTTGGATTGTTGTGGGCAGTTTGGGCTGATATGTCCCTCTTTCCCACATTTGTAACATACGACCGGTGGTCGTTCTCCTCCCCTAGAAATAGTTGATGTTTGTGCTGACGTCTTCACATTATCATTGTTGTACCTTCTCTTCTTAAAATCTCCTCCTGACTCGCTCCTTTTATTATCACGACCACGATTACCACCAGAGTGGTTACCACTTTTGTCCGAATGTTTTCCTCCCTGCTGGTTTTCATTGCTTCGATGACTGCCGCCACTGGTATGACCCTGGTTGTGGTCCCTCGGTTGCACATACTCATTATCTCGCTCTAATAATTGAGCCCCGTTTACAACATCTGAATATAAAGAAAATTTATGAGAGATAAGATATTGCCGAATCTCGGGTTTTAAACCTCTCAGAAACATCCTTGTCATTCGTTCCTCATTCTCGACCAAATGAGGTGCAAACCTGGATAACTCTGCAAACTTCGCCTCGTACTGGACACCGTCATGTTATTTTGTTCTAGTCTAATAAACTCTACCTCCTTCATATGACGAATACTTTTAGGAAAGTACTTGTCATTAAACAGTTTCTGAAACGTTTCCCAGGACATGTTGAGTGCGTCAGGCTGGGTACGCTTCACAGACTCCCACCAGTAGTCCGCCTCACCGCGAAACATAAAGGTGGTGAATGGAACCTTTTGTTCCTTCGTGCATCCCAAGACATCGAATATCTTGGAAATTTGCTTGACCCACGTTTCCGCCATGATCGGATCCGGCTTTCCCTTAAATTCTGGTGGTCCCAATTCTTTGAACTGCTTGGCTGTGACAAACCACGCGTTGTTATCATTTCCACCTGTATTCTGCACACGAGTCTCCCTCGTCTGATTTTGCATGAACTGTAAAAAGCTCCTAAACATTCCATCATTCATCGTTTGCTCGGTAACGTTGTTTACAGGAGGAATATTACCTTCCTGTTGCACGTTCCCCTGGGTGGTGATCAAAGGTGTCTCCACGGTCTGATTTACTCCATTATTAACGTTCTCAGCTGCCATTCTTAAATACTGCCATAAAACAAGGGTTAATAGTCATGTCATATATTATCCCTATACTCTGACCGACTAAATAAACACCAAATAAACTTAGTCAAGTCATACTAGCGAAGGAATTCTCCGTCTCTCCCCTCCTAGTTCTTGTCTCACATCTCAGCCAGGGATCATATCCCTAAGCTCTGATACCAACTTTGACGCCCCCAAAATAGGTATACAACACCCATTCTGAGTCGCCAAATACATGGTACAGAAAGCAAACTACAACTTCAATAATACAATTATCGTGCAAAATACGACAACACATACTGTGAGTTTAAATATAAATATTGTCTTCTAGACAATATCCACACTCAAATAAGTCCTCAACACAATTATTCAAACACTATTTTACAGAAATAGTGAGGACTGCTAAAACATCTTTCTAGAACCATCACTCCATACCCCGACTAGATCCTGCTATGTTCTCACCTCCTGAGAAGAAAAATGGAACAAAAAGGAAAAGGGTGAGCTCAACTAGCCCAGTAAAGAATATTATGACTAAGATAATATACAGCAAATTATCATTAGTATTCAACAGGGAAAAATCTGATAGAATATAATCGACAACAAGTTTTAGATCAACAACTGCAGGGGAAACAACAAACCATTAAAAGAGTCAAGTAGAGAATGAATTCTGCTATCTTCTAAGATTTAAAAGTCCATCATCAATATTTTATCCCTGTAACTTCAATTAATAATCATCTTTATCCAAATATTCATCTTTGCACTACAGGCCAAATATATTCATTTGTATCACCTGTCAGTCATGTTCATCTCAACACCTGTTCATCTTTGCACTACAGGCCAAAGATATTCATCAAGTAATCATACATCTTTGCACTACAGGCCAAAGATATTCAGTAATATCATCATTTAGGACTGAGAATGATGAAAAATATCTTAAAGAGAACGAATCCAGTGAGACAGAAGGACAAATAGTAGGGATTCGTATAACAGTTTATCCAAAATCAATAATACTTCATAATAATCAATTGTGAAGCAGAATTCAAAAATAAAGATCAAAACATGAATACAATCAAAGATAGTAACCATAATAGACATCTTGGACAAAAAGGAAAAATTTTATTTTTTGATGAATAGTGCCGTATACGTGAATAGTAACCCCGACACAAAAAGTTCTAAATTTGATAAAAAAAACTCATATCAATATTTCAGCATAATGATATTGAAGAAAATAATGTCATGTAAGAAGAAAATAATATCCCTTACTTCAAAATATCAGTAATTCTGGTCGGAATATCGGTATAAGACTTAAAGAAACTTGCTCTGATGAACAGAAACTCTCAAAGTATCTAAATACTCACAAAATACACTCAATAATCTAGAGAGAGAAAACTTGTTTCTGGTATGATTTTCAATTCTAACTTAGCCCTCTATTTATAGGAAAATGTTAGCACGCCGAAGCAGACTTAACCTGCAACCTGATGGCTTTACCTGCTACTATTTCCACCCACCACATTTGAATAAAAATCTCAGCACATTTCTTTACCAACCAAGAGTGGGGCCCACCAATTCTAGAATTTTCCACCACAATGATTAACTCTGAAAATTCAACAATTTCTGAACCAGTCATCTCGTAAAATTCATAATAAATCATACGTTCATTTTTAACGGTTCAAAATTTGTGGACATATACTCAACTTATATATGTATAACATATCCAAAAATTACCACGATCCAACGGTCGGATTAAAAATTATAACCCCCACAAAATATCTCAGAAACCCTAATTTTTAATACCTCAATTCCGACAAAAATACTGATAAAAACCTTAACACTAATTCCTTCATTTATAACCACGTAAATAAATCCATTATTTATATCCACATCAAATAAATATTTCTTTATCATATGAATCAATAATTAAGTATTCACAAATAATATTACAGAATCACAATTATGACAACCAGGCCGTTCCTAGGAAAGAGGGGGCTTTCCAATAAGGATTTCTCCTTACTGGCGCGCAATTAGATGACCAAACCTCTCCTTAGACAGAACTTTCTAGACATTGCCAATAATGTTATCTAATAATATTATTCAAATAATATGAATTATTGATCTGATAAAGGAAAATACTGTGCAACAACATTTATTGAAACAACAATAATATAAAATATCAACGCAGCAATTATTGAATCAATAAAATAAAATATTAAATAATAATTACTGTAACAATTATTGAGTAGTGCCTTCTTACGTAAGAATCAATAATTGGTGCAATACCGTGTGCTACTGTATTTTAACCACAGGGTATTCCGTGTGCTACTGTATTTTAACCACAGGGTATTCCAACAGTATTAACGGTAACAACTACGCCGTTATTTATAAACAACTTATACTTGTCGTTTTCTTCATCCAATCGCTTTTCGTTATAGGGCCCACATAAGGCTGCGCCGTCGTACGAATATTCCTCGACAGCAAGAATATTCGACGACCAAACGAATATTCCCCGACAAAATGAATATTTTATAACCACTTGCTTATTTTGTAAAATTTGCACATTTTACCCATAACCAAAGTATTATATCAAATTAACCCCTTATTATTCACAATAATATTTAGAGAAAATTTGATTTTATTCATTAATAAGCTGATGTCTTACAACTTTCAACTGAATATAAACATGAGGATAATGACAATGATATAATAATTCAGTTAAACAAGTTCAAGCATAAATTTTAAAGATTTATAATTTAATTTATCTAAAAATCAATAACGTCCAAATTGTCAACATGATATTACTTTGTGGAGTAAAATTCAAGAATAATACTCAGTTGGTCATGTTCATCTCAACACCTATTCATCTTTGCACTACGGGCCAAAGATATTCATCAGGTAATCATTCATCTTTGCACTACAGGCCAAATATATTCAATAATATCATCATTTAGGACTGAGGATGATGAAAAATATCTTAAAGAAAACGAATCTAGTGAGATAAAAGAACAAATATTAGGGATTCATATTGTGAGGACCCCAAACTCGGATACTTGAAACCCGAACTCGGTTCTTCACGATACCATTTCTATGAGCGGAATAATACTAATAATAATAACAATAATATAAAAGATCAAATTAATTTACATAATTATCAGAGTCTAACTCCCAAGTACGAAACCTTTAAACATTCATTACAACCCATGATAGATAATATATATCATAATTGTCTTAATAGCATTAAACTATTACATAACATAGTAATTCGTTCATTCAGCAACATTCCCTTTTCCTTTGTTCTTAGCAGAGTTCTCTGGTCGTTCGCACTTAGCTGAAAACATTTAAATTTAAGCAAGGATGAGCATTTGAGTGCCCAGCAAGCAATAGCAATTATATATATATATATATATATATATATATATATATATATATATAAGCTGAAAGGATTTAAATATTTTCTTTGTACTATTCTTCTACAACAAGTCAATAGTTGTGAAGTATTCTGAACCGATAATAATAACATAACAACTCTCTTTCAAATTTTTGAAACTACATAATGACTATATCTGGGGTTATGGTGACATGCCATGAACATTGTTTTCATTTTCGAAAAGGTTAAACAGAAATTCATCTGTAAACCGTCATAACTTACGGGCACGGGGGTGATCAGCCCGTTATGCCCTGCATTGATCAATACTACATTGCTAGAACGATATTATCGTTCATCCTTTGTCCGCCGGAGCGCATAAAAATTTTCCCGTGTAGGGATGTTCATACCTGTCTGGGTTCTAAATCAAAGGTTTTATCTTGTTCAACAATAATCTATAATTCAATATATCTGTATACGGGTAATTGACAAAGGTATATCAACATGTGATTAAATACAATGATTATCCAAGTGGGGACACTTGTTTAACCACTTCTAGAAATTAACGAACAGAATATATATGTCCGAATTATCATATACTAACATGTTGATATTCAATGAGCTTATATAATATAAAGTTCATAATCTGTACAATAATAATATAGTTTAGAAACATTCTTACTCACATCCATTGCATAAAGAAAATGAAAAGGTTAGATACTTGCCTGAAGCGCTGCTTACAACTTGTAATTAAGATCTATCGCTTATCTCACGACCTATCATTAATAAGATAGTTCGTTTGATTAGAACAACATACTATAACACATAACACTGCTTATTGCAGTCAACACATATCCTAATCACATTAGCACCTATGTTTAATAACCATTGAATCACAAATAATCACTTATACAATCAAAATATCTAAGTCTAGATCAATTTCTGAAACATGTCGGTCTACCGACAATTTTATCGGGTAATTTTTGAGTCTAAGACTCTATACTATAACTTAACATCAGTACGTATCAGTCATATTATTTTTAAATGACTCAATAAAATTTTAAAACATTTATTATAATTTATCATGAATTTTCAAACATCGGAATCACATTTAAATGATTTAAATACTAATCAATTCTATTATCATTAATATTTAATTAATATTAAACTATTAATGAAATCATTTCCAACATGTTAAAGTTATTTATAATAATTCATAATACTTTTAAAGTATTAATATTACCCTTAAATGATTTTTAAAACAGTTAAAATCATTTTTAAATAATTATCATTAATATTAAAGTATTAATGTTCTATTTATCAAAATATTAAAAGTCATTATTCATAACTTAAAATATTTTTAATTCATTTATATCCCTTTTAAATGATTTTTAAAGTAATAAAACTATTTATAAACTATTTATTTAATATAATTATTAAATAAATTTAATATCATAACTAATAACTTAATAATCATTAATATTAAATTATTAATGAAATTATCTTTTAAATATTAAAAGTTATATTTTATAACTTAAAATATTTTTAAACACTTTATTTTCATTTAAAATAATTTTTAATATAATAAAATCATTTTTAATTAATTTATTTAATTCATTTAGTAAATAAATTAATTACCATTAATATCAATTTATTAATGACATTTATCATAAAATATTAAAAGTCATTAAAAATAACTTAAAATATTTTCTTATATTATAATATAATTTTTAATGATTTTTCTAATATTAAAATCATTTTTAAATAATTTATTTAATATTATAATTAAATAAATTAAATACTTTTAATATTTCAAAAATATTAAATATTTATGAAATATATTAAAAATAATTAAAAACTAATTTTCGGAATTTTTTATAATTTTTAATAATTTATTTTGTATTTTTAATAATTTAAAACTAATTTTTTTCTATTTTTTATTAATTTCCGGAAAATAGAATATTATCTGTCGCTAAAGACAACCTATAGCGACAGAACCGTCGCTATAGGTGTTCTTCATGTTCTTGGCCAAACCCAGAAATTCATAGCCAGTTTTCGAGTTGCTTACTTTGACCAATCATAAACTAGTGTGTGTTGTGTTTCTGGGTATTTTGTTGATCAAAGAATGTAGTACAAATACAAGACTACTCGATCCAACAAAGAACATCATCAAACCATGCATAACTAACGAGATCTGAAGCGTTGAACAAGCTGTCAGAGCTGTTCATTTTCTGGGCTACCCAGAAATGAAGAATAGTTCGACTGGCTCGTTTTGGGCTCCCACAACTTGTGATCTAGGTGAGTTTTTAGTGATTTAAGAGGTCTAACTTGTAGAACACATGTAATTCTAGAGATCCATTACATAAAATCAACAAAAACAACAACTGAGTTAGCAGATCTATGCCGGTCAACCCATGTCAGACAACACGGTCAAGCATTTTCTGGGTTACCCAGAAAACGGCTTTCGTGCTTCTCTGGCTTGGTTTGACCATCGACTACGCTTCACCTGTTAACTTTTTAGGTGATAATAAGACACAAAAAATGTAGTCTAACATATGTAATACAACTTAGATGCAAAACCAAGAACATACAATCAAACCACTGTCAGATCCGTGCTCATGAAAATCATGTCAGACCTTTCTGGGCTCGTTCTGGGTTACCCAGAACATGGCCAGTCATGGTTGGTCAACGGTGTTTGACCACCCATATCTTGCAACCTATAACCGATCTGACTCTGATTTGAGTTCCAGAGCAAAGCTCTCATAGCGTACTACAAGATCAAATATTAAAACCACAAAAACACAAAACAGAGAACGATATACAGGGCCTGACATTCATTGTCAGACGACTATTTAAAAATTTTCCAGATTTTGAAAAATGTCAAATCCGAGCCTCTAGATGTTATGGATCTAACATCTAGCAACCCAGATCACCACTAGACACTACTAACAACATATTTTAACACTTAATCATAACATCTAACACAGAATCGTTGGACAAAAATTTTAGGGTTCGTTTATACCTTCTTGAGCAAATCTTGATTTCTGGCTTCTGATGTTTGTTAGGGATTTTCGTGGGGCTGTTCTTAGGGACTGATATAGCTTATAATTTCAGAGGTTTGAAGTTTGAGAGAGAAGGTTTAAGTGTTGGACAAAATGTAAGTGAACAAATGAATTTTCTCTCTCCTAGATCTACTTATACAAGTCTTGATGCATGAATATGGCTGATCTAGCATGGTTTGCTGTCAATTTTGAGTCACAAGGAGTAATTGGAGTTGGTTAACAACTCAAAATATGGAAAGATTTGCAAGCAAGCTTCTAAAAATTAAAAAGTAATATATTTTTTTTTAAATTAATAAAGTAATTAAGGGTATTTTTGTCCATGACACTTGAATCTAGATTCTAATCACTAGATTTTAAACATTAAGGTTTCCTAAATAATTTCTAGGGTTTGAACAATTATATATAGAGTTCAATAAAAATTAAATTATAACTAAATAATTATAATTAGGGGTTTTAAATAGAAAATTAGAGTTTTAAAAATATATTTAGGGTTTTCTAAAACTTTAATTAGGGTTTACCTAATTAATCACTTAATACACAACATAAAACATATAACATAGTTATATAACAGTCTTAAGCTCACAATTGATTTTCAATTTAGAGTTTCCCTAAGTAAAATTAGGGTTTAACCAATTAATACTAGGGTTTTGAAATTAAACACCATAATTGACCAATTATCATCAATACGTACATGCAGTACATATTCATAGCACTGAAAAATCAAAATATAATTAATATTATATTATTATTCTCATACCTTGGCAATAATCCAAAATTAGGGTTTGGATACCATATTTGATTTATTCTTCCTATTTAACCTTAATAATTAAGGTAAAATAATTAACTTAATAACATGTACTAAAATTCATATAATAAAATAATTATTATAATTATTCTAAAAATCAGTTCATATATTATTTAAATAATATGTGATTATATATTTTCATGGAAAATAATTATTAAAATATTTCTATCATAAATTGATTATTATAAGTATATACTTTTTAATAATCAAAAATTATAAAATAAATTCATTCGTAAATAATTATGTAATAAATATATTTTTACTTCCCACATAAATACATATACACATAATCTTGTACAAATCCTCATCCTTAATAAAAAAAAATTTATTCACAAAATTTCTTATTTATTTATATAGAAAATATAGGGTTGTTACACATATTACAGTTTATCCAAGTTCAATAATACTCCGAAATAACCAATTTCGAAGCAGAATTCAAAAATAATGATCAAAATATGGATACAATCAAAGATAGTAACCATAATAGCCATCTTGGATAAAAAGAAGAAAATTTTATTTTTCGGTGAATAGTGTCGTATTCGTGAATAGTGTCGTATACGTGAATAGTGCCGTATACATGAATAGTAACCCCGACACAAAAAATTCTAAATTTGATAAAAAGTTTATAATATTTCAGCATAATGATATTGAAAAAAATAATATCATTTAAGAAGAAAATAACATCCCTTACGAATATTAAATGAAAATAATATTCATCACGAATATTAAACGAATATAATATTTCTCGCGAATATTGAACGAAATAAAATTTCTTATGAATATTGAACAGAAATAATATTCATATGAATACGAAAAATAATATCTCTTCAGAATGTGAAATAAATAATATCCCTTACCTCAAAATATCAGTACTTCTGATCGGAATATCGGTATAAGGCTGAAGGAAACTTGCACTGATGAATAGAAACTCACAAAGTATCTAAATACTCACAAAATACACTCAATAATCTAGAGAGAGAAAGAGAGAAAACTTATGAATTCTGGTGTGATTTTTAATTCTAACTTAGCCCTCTATTTATAGGAAAATGTTAGCACGCCGAAGCAGACTTGACCTGCAATCTGATGGCTTTACCTGCTACTATTGCCACCCACCACATTTGAAATAAAATTCTACACATTTCTTCACCAACCACAAGTGGGGCCCACTCAATTCTAGAATTTTTTATCAAAATTATTTATAAACCTAATTTTCGAATCAGTCACCTCTTAAAATTCATAACAAGTCATACGTTCATTTTTAAGGGTTCAAAATTTGTGGACATATACTCGACTTATATATGTATAACATATCTAAAAATCACAACGATCCAACGATCGGATTAAAAATTATAACTCACGCAATATTTCTGAAAAATACTGATTTGATTTTTAATACCTCCATTCCGACAGAAATACTGATAAAACACCTCAATATTAATTTCTTCAATAATAACCACATAAATAAATCAATCATTTATGTCCACATCAAATAAATATTTCCTTATCATATAAATCAATAATTAATTATTCACAAATAATATTACAGAATCACAATTATGACAACCATGCCGTTCCCAGGAAAGAGGGGGCTTTCCAATAAGGATTTTTCTTTACTGGCGCGCAATTAGATGACCAAATCTCTCCTTAGATAGAACTTTCTAGACATTGCCAATAATGTTATCTAATAATATTATTCAAATAATATGAATTATTGATCTGATAATGAAAAATACTGTGCAGTGACAATTATTGAACAACAATAATATAACATATCAACGTAGCAATTATTGAATCAATAAAATATTGAACAATAATTATGCCATAAAACAATTCATGATCAACGGTCATGATCATGCCATAAAATAATTCAACTTTGCACCCTTGGCTGAAGAGAATCCATGGCCATAATCATACCAAAAATTATCCATCAATGCACTACGGGCCAATGAGGACTTTTACCACAACATTTGTAACATTACGGTCATGATTATACCGAATAATCCCTGGTCATAATCATACCAAGTCCATCTATGCACTACAGGCCACAGATGACTTTCAACAAAATATAAACATGAGGATGATGACAATGATATAATAATTCAATTAAACAAGTTCAAGGATAAATTTTAAAGATTTATACTTTAATTTATCCAAAAATCAATAACGTCCAAATTGTCAACATGATATTACTTTATGGAGAAAAATTCAAGAATAATACTCAGTTGGTCATGTTCATCTCAACACCTGTTCATCTTTGCACTACGGGCCAAAGATATTCATCAGGTAATCA
This sequence comes from Panax notoginseng, assembly GCA_016801055.1. Taxonomy (NCBI): domain Eukaryota; kingdom Viridiplantae; phylum Streptophyta; class Magnoliopsida; order Apiales; family Araliaceae; genus Panax; species Panax notoginseng. The sequence continues at coordinate 21,874,902 of CM029016.1, forward strand.
TTCATTTTTGCACTACAGGCCAAAGATATTCAGTAATATCATCATTTAGGACTGAGGATGATGAAAAATATCTTAAAGAAAACGAATCTAGTGAGACAAAAGAATAAATATTAGGGATTCATATTACAGTTTATCCAAGTTCAATAATACTCCGAAATAATCAATTTCGAAGCAGAATTCAAAAATAATGATCAAAACATGGATACAATCAAAGATAGTAACCATAATAGCCATCTTGGATAAAAAGAAAAAAAATTTATTTTTTAGTGAATAGTGCCATATTCGTGAATAGTGTCGTATACGTGAATAGTGTCGTATACATGAATAGTAATTCCGACACAAAAAGTTCTAAATTTGATAAAAAGTTCATAATATTTCAGCATAATGATATTGAAAAAAATAATATCATTTAAGAAGAAAATAACATCCCTTACGAATATTAAACGAAAATAATATTCATCACGAATATTAAACGAATATAATATTTCTCGCGAATATTGAACGAAATAAAATTTCTTATGAATATTGAACAGAAATAATATTCATACGAATACGAAAAATAATATCTCTTCAGAATGTGAAATAAATAATATCCCTTGCCTCAAAATATCAACACTTCTGATCAGAATATCGGTATAAGGCTGAAAGAAATTTGCACTGATGAATAGAAACTCACAAAGTGTCTAAATACTCACAAAATACACTCAATAATCCAGAGAGAGAAAGAGAGAAAACTTATGAATTCTGGTATGATTTTTAATTCTAACTTAGCCCTCTATTTATAGAAAAATATTAGCACGCCGAAGTAGACTTGACCAGCAACCTGATGGCTTTACCTGCTACTATTGCCACCCACCACATTTGAAATAAAATTCTACACATTTCTTCACCAACCACAAGTGGGGCCCACTCAATTCTAGAATTTTTCACCAAAATTATTTATAAACCTAATTTTCGAATCAGTCACCTCTTAAAATTCATAACAAATCATACGTTCATTTTTAACGGTTCAAAATATATGGACATATACTCAACTTATATATGTATAATATATCCAAAAATCACAACGATCCAACGGTCGGATTAAAAATTATAACTCACGCAATATATCTGAAAAGTACTAATTTGATTTTTAATACCTCTATTCTGACAGAAATACTGATAAAACACCTCAACATTAATTTCTTCAATAATAACCACATAAATGTATCCACATCAAATAAATATTTCCTTATCATATAAATCAATAATTAATTATTCACAAATAATATTACAGAATCACAATTATGACAACCATGCCGTCCCAGGAAAGAGGGGGCTTTCCAATAAGGATTTTTCTTTACTGGCGCACAATTAGATGACCAAATCTCTCCTTAGATAGAACTTTCTAGACATTGCCAATAATGTTATCTAATAATATTATTCAAATAATATGAATTATTGATCTGATAATGAAAAATACTGTGCAGTGACAATTATTGAACAACAATAATATAACATATCAACGTAGCAATTATTGAATCAATAAAATATTGAACAATAATTACTATAACAATTATTGAGTAGTGCCTTCTTACGTAAGAGTCAATAATTTAAAAATAATGTGCAATCCCGTGTGCTACTGTGTAACAACGCGTATTACTTTACTTTACCCACCGGGTATTCCGACAGTGTTAACGGTAATAACTACGCCGTTATTTATAAAAACTCAATTTTTATCGTTATCTTCATCCGACAGTTATTCTGTTATGGAGCCCATAAATGGCTGCGCCATCGAATGAATATTCCCCGACAGAAAGAATATTCCACGACCAAACGAATATACCCCGACAACAATGAATATTTTATAACCACTTGTTTATTTTGCAAAATTTGCACATTTCACCCGTAACCAAAATATTATATCAAATTGACACCTTATTATTCACAATAATAATTAGAAAAAATTTGATTTTATTCATTAATAAGTTGGGGTCTTACAATTATAATAATAATATTATCATTTAAATTATAAAAAATTATATTATTATATTGTCATATTATACTATTATAATGTAATATTATAATAGTATATTTGAATGAATATTTTATCAGAGAAGATAATTGTGATTCCATAGAAAAATATACCAAACTTTCAACAAATGTTTCATGCTAAATTCATTCATTTATATCAAAATTGAACCAAAATCCACCACATAATAATTATTCACAATTAATATTTTAAGCTCACAATATTGACAACCAGAACATTCCCAGGAAAGAGGGGGCTTTCTGAGAAGGATTAAAAATCAAACCCTTTGTATATAGGTGCAAACGAGGCATTTCACTACTTCTAAATAAAAGCACTTAGGCCCAATTAACACACACACACACACACACACACACTTCAGATAAATTAGAAAATTGAAAAGACGCGATAACTGTGTGTTCACAGAAGTTGGGGGTGCCTAACACTTTCTCCCGCTTAATCAAGCCCCCGAACTATATGAATCTCGGTTTCCAAGGCTTGTTATACAAAGTCCAACAATTGGGCCTTTGTGTAAACCTTTTCAAATTCGGTTGAGTTGGTACAACCATTTCAAAACTACCAACTGACGACTCAGAATATTTAAATCATAGATATTTTATGTCAGAATCTTTTCAAACTCGTCCTTTCAAACAAAACTCAACACATATAGAGAACATAAAGGGTAAAAAAAGAGGAATTCCAAAGAAAAGAAGAAATTTTTTCTGACGTCGACAATCCGTATAATGGGGGCTCATGCCCCACCTCCATCTTTCGCCCCTCTAGGTCCATCTTCTGGTATGTATGAGTGTATAGTATATCGATGGAAAAACCATTGTCGATCATGATTTGCCTTATATCAACTTATCTGACTTGTGCAGTGATAACCAACGCACCCTCATGCGATTCAATTGGTTTAGACGAATAATCCTCGTCGAAAAAATAAATAAAAGTGCCAGAGTATAGTCGATCCCTCCTAGTAGGTTGCTCAGACATGGTGAGATCAGAATGCAATACCCCTCGTCATTTTCCCCCAGATGTTTTTCTAATTAAACCGCCTGTTATAACATCCACCACATGCCGGGTTGTTTGAGCTTGCTCTGGCTGTGGATGTGGGTTCGCACCAAGCTTTTGATTAATATTATTTTACTTTTTTTTTGAACCCTTCCGCCCGACGACGTACTAGACCAACTCCCCATTTTGCAAGTTCTTCTTGATCAAATTCTTCAGATGTCGATGTCTAGTGGTAATTACAGTACCGATTATGATTTCGATCCCCTCCATGGACGAGTATCGATCGGACATAGTTCGAAGTAAGGCTTATCCCTGATTTGCTCCAAAATTTTTGCTAGGTCTGTGTTAAGAGGAGTGTATACCTTATTGATGTTCCTATTTGGGAAAGGTGGGCGACTGCCTCTCGATCCCCTATTGTTAAAGTTCCTCTTCGGTTGTGTCTCTGTCATGTTATTATTATTTTTATCCCGATCTTTTAGTTTTTCCTGGGAGTGTGACCCTGGCTTTAGACTCCCCATGGCCTCCTCAATGGCAATAAAGTTCTCTACCCGATCATAAGCTTTAGACAAATCCGTTGGCGAGCCGAACATTATATCCTTCATTAGTTTCTTTGATTTTACCATATCCAATCCAGTAGTAAAGAACCCGAGGGCCTGAGGGCCATTCAAATCCATCACCGTTCCAACCGCCTCTCGGAACCTCTTCACGTACTAACTCAAGGTTTCATTTGAATATTGCTTTATATGCATCAGGGATGTTGTCGGCTTCCCTTGACCTTGTTGCTCCCGAATCGAATATGAAATTAGTCACAAAGTTCCTTCCACAATGCGATGGAGTCCGACGGCTAAGAAGTCATCCACTGTCGGGCCCCTTTCTTCAGCGTAGTGACAAATATCTGGCACTTAGCAGCGTTGGAATAGTCGTCATATATATCCATAATTTGATCATAGATATAAGTGTGTTCTTATGGGTTACTAGCGCCATCTTAACCCTCGATCGGGGGGACCATTTTGTTTGGATCGACCCACACCCGATCTATTTCTGGAGTGAAGGGTGATGACGGATCAACCAGTGTCTCCTTTACTTGGTTAACCGTTGCCAACTTATGTTCTAGCTCCGCTAATCTCCGTACGAGGAGGTCAGATTCCTCCTTCTTGGGGAATGACTTGCGACGATCCTGACTGTGTTCCAGAGAAGCCACCCGCTGTCTGCGTCCTGACCTCCTCTGACCCTTGCTTCTACTTTCCCGAGAGTGGCTTTCCGCCTGCTCTTTTCGCGTCAAAAGTCGTCCGAACGATGTGTCCTGGACCGGCCCTCTGGCGTGGCTTCTCAGTGACGATGTCAACTTGAAGAGACCTCCTCTTTGCCCACTAACGTAGCCAATTGGGCGTCCAATTCTTTCTGTTAAAGGTGCAGGGCCTTCATAACATCCTTATTCTCCTTCATCTTCTTGACCAAAATCATTTCTCTTTTGTCCGACCATCCCACTTCAAATTCTAATCCCCTTGTGTATGTTTTTGGACTGGGTATCCTCGACACAACTACAGGAGCTTGGTGCCTTCTGACTGGCCGAGAATAATTGTCGTTTGATCAAGGTTGTCCTGGCCTTCGTCGAGCCTATAGAGTGGTTACCATTGTCAAGCTGGGGCCTATCGTTTACACTCCTAAATTAACCTCACTTTCACTTTAAAAATTCAAATAATTACCACAGTAGTAGGCAAGGATCAATCTCACAGAGAGTGATTTATTTTATATTTATCCTATGATTTCTAATGAAAAGGGAATTTTGAATTAATTAACTAAATTGACAAGAATAAGCTAATAAGAGTAAACAATGAATAAAAAGTTTCAGTTCTTCAGTTCAGTATCACCTTCTACAACAATAGATTAATCGAGTGTAATATTATTTACCCTTTAATAAAATTAATAGCCCTAGGTAACAACAAGCGCTACTATCCATAACTCCTTTTAGATTATCACTCAATGAAACAAGCTCTTCACAAGATTCTAGCCATTAAACAACCTAAAAAAAGCTCTCTAAATTTAATATAACAACAATATTAAGAACTAGGGAATTAGATTATTCCAAGAAACAAACACATAAGCTCGGATTGTTTAACTTGTCTTCTGATAATCATAGTAATTTTCAAAATCTTATCCACAATCAGCTATTACTAATTACTACTTTTGATTAGGAACAATATCAATTACACGTAATACTATTCCTTAATTTAGAATATGATATTCATTAACCAATTAAATTCTGCAGAAATCAAATTAGTTAAACCAAATAGCATTCAAATATTAAATCAGATTATCAAGAGTGAATTTCATTTAAAAAAAAATAATGAATACTCAATTAACCATTAATTATGAATAATGTTCAACATCCCTTAGAACTGAATAAAGAATTTAAATCGTGTCTTCAATGTTCACTTCAATGTTGTAGATGATAGAGGGTAGTAGATGATAGAATGAATTAGATGATGGAATTAATAATACTCTATAAGACCCCAACTTATTAATAAATAAAATTAAATTTCCTCTATTTATTATTTTGAAATAGTAAGGGTTGATTTGATTAATGTGGTTAGTTATGGGTAAAATGCGCAAATATTTCAAATAATCAAGTGGTTATAAAATATTCATTTTTGTCGGTAAATATTCGTTTGGTCGTAGAATATTCTTGCTGTCGGGGAATATTCGTATGACGACGCAGCCATGTGTGGGCCCCATAAAGGAAAGTGATTGGATGAAAAAAACGACAAGTATAAGTTGTTTATAAATAACAGCGTAATTGTTACCGTTAATACTGTTGGAATACCCGGTGGTTAAAACACAGTAGCACACGGTATTGCACAAATTATTGATTCTTACGTAAGAAGGCACTACTCAATAATTGTTATAGTAATTACTGTTTAATATTTATTTTATTAATTCAATAATTGCTACATTGATATTTTATATTATTGTTGTTTCAATAATTGTCACTGCACAGTATTTTCTATTATCAGATCAATAATTCATATTATTTGAATAATATTATTAGATAGCATTATTAGTAATGTCTAGAAAGTTCTGTCTAAGGAGATGTTTGGTTATCTAATTGAGCGCCAGTAAGGAAAAATCCTTATTGGAAAGCCTCCTCTTTCCTAGGAATGGCCTGGTTGTCATAATTGTGATTATGTAGTATTATTTGTGAATACTTAATTATTGATTTATATGATAAGAAAATATTTATTTGATGTGGATATAAATGATTAATTTATTTATGTGGTTATAAATGAAAGAATTAGTGTTGAGGGGTTTTATCAGTATTTTGTCGAAATGGAGGTATTAAAAATCAAATCAGTGTTCTTAAAGCTCTATTGCATGAGTTATAATTTTAATCCGACCGTTGGATCGTTGTGATTTTTAGATATGTTATACATATATAAGTTGAGTATATATCCATAAATTTTGAACCATTAAAAATGAACGATTGATTTGTTATGGATTTTTAGAGGTGTTGAAAATCATCCGTTTGTGAATTTCGGATATTTTCTGTTTGGAATTTAGAAAAACTTAAAGCTACAAAGTTGTAGAGAATTCGATTTTGTGTGGAATGGACATAAAATTCGTATTTTTCTGATAAACATGTTATTTTCTATGAATTATTTAAGTTTCAGAAAATAAAATAATTTTTATTATGGGTGGAACCCACTTTTTGGTTAGTGTTGAATGCATATGGGCTGCTGAAATTTTTAGAATTGAGGGGCTGAAGATTTTCAAAGAGCATGCGTAGGAAAATAATAAGGTTTATTTATTTTTATTATTTTAGTCTCATTTGGCGTTCTAGCTTTTTTCTATAAATAGGCGCTTAGGTTAGCATTGAAAATAACACCAGAAATAAGTTTTCTTGCTCTCTATATTGTCGAGCGTATTTTAGTGAGTATTTTGATACTTTGAGAGTTTCTATTCAGTGCAAGTGTTTCTACCTTTTTGTGTTGGGGTTACTATTTATGTATACGGTACTATTCACGAATACGATACTATTCACCGAAAAATAAAAAATTTTCTTTTTGTCCAAGATGTCTATTATGGTTACTATCTTTGATTGTATCAATGTTTTGATCTTTATTTTTGAATTCTACTTCAAAATTGGTTGTTATGGAGTATTATTGTACTTAGATGAACTGTAATACGAATCCCTAATATTTGTCCTTCTGTCTCACTAGATTCGTTTTCTTTAAAATATTTTTCATCATCCTCAGTCCTAAATGATGATATTACTTAATATCTTTAGCCTATAGTGCAAAGATGAATGATTAACTGATGAATATCTTTGGCCCGTCATGCAAAGATGAACAGGTGTTGAGATGAACATGACCGACTGGTGATACAAATGAATATCTTTAGCCTGTAGTGCAAAGATGAATATTTGATTCAAGATGTATATTGATTGATGTTACAGGGATAAAATATCGTTGATGGGCTTTTAAATCTTAGAAGATAGTAGAATTCATTCTCTACTTGACTCTTCTAATGGTTTGTTGTTTCTGCTGCAGTTGTTGATCTAAAACTTGTTGTCTATTATATTTTATCAGATTTTTCCCTGTTGAAGACTAATGATAAGTTGTTGTTTATTATCTTAGTCATAATATTCTTTACTGGGCTAGTTGAGCTCACCCTTTTCCTTTTTGTTCCATTTTTCTCAGGAGGCGAGAATATAGTGGGAACTAGTCGGGGTGTGGAGTGATGTTTCTAGTCAGTTGTGTTAGTAGTTATTTCAATAATTGTAATGAGGACTTATTTGAATGTGGATATTGTCTAGAAGACAATATTTATATTTAAACTCACAGTATTGTGTTGTCGTATTTTGCGCGACAAGTGTTTTAATGAAGTTGTATTTATTTCTGTACCATATATTTGGCGACTCAGAATGGGTGATGTATACCTATTTTGGGGGCGTCACAGTTGGTATCAGAGCTTAGGGATATGGTCTCTGGCGGAGAACGGGGAATAGAACTAGGAGGGGAGATACGAGTAAATCCTTCGTTAGTGTGTCCTACCTAAGCTTATTTGTTGGTCGGTTATAATATAAGGATATTATGTGATATGTTAATTTATTTAATTAACCCTTGTTTTATGGAAGTATTTAAAAATGGCTGCTGAGACCGTTAATAATGGAGTGTTTGAGACCGTGAAAACACCTTTAGTCACCAATCAGGAGAATGTGCAACAGGCTGACAATGTTCCTCCTGTAAATAACACCACTGATCAGACAATGAACGATGGGATGTTTAGAAGCTTTTTGTTGTTTATGCAAAATCAGACGAGGGAGACTCGTGTGCAGAATATGGGTGGAAATGATAGCAACGCACGGTTTGTCACGGCCAAGCAGTTCAAAGAGTTGGGACCACCAGAATTCTGGGGAAAGCCAGATCCGATTAAGGCGGAGATGTGGGTTAAGCAAATTACCAAGATATTCGATGTCTTGAGATGCACGGAGGAACAGAAGGTTCCATTAGCCACTTTTATGTTCCGTAATGAGGCAAATTATTGGTGGGAATCGGTGAAACGTACCCATCCAACTGCACTCAACATGTCTTGGGAAATGTTTCAGAAACTGTTTAATGACAAGTACTTTCCTGAAAGTATTCGTCATAAGAAGGAGGTAGAGTTTATTAGACTAGAACAAAATAACATGACGGTGTCCCAGTACGAGGCGAAGTTCGCGGAGTTATCCAGGTTTGCACCTCATTTGGTGGAGAACGAGGAACGTATGACGAGGATATTTTTGAGAGATCTAAAACCCGAGATTCGGCAATATCTTATCTCTCATAAATTTTCTTTATATTCAGATGTTATAAATAGTGCTCAATTATTAGAGCGAGATAATGAGTATGTTCAACCGATGGACAACAACTAGGGTCAGACCGGTGATAGCAGTCATCGGAGCAATGATAACCCGCAGGGAGGAAGGAATACAGACAAAAGCGGTAATCACTTTGGTGGTAATCGTGGCCGTGAAAATAGAAGAAGCGAGTCGGGAGGAGATTTCAAGAAGAGAAAGTACAATAATGATAACATGAAGACGACAACACAAACATCAACTGTTTCTAGGGAAGGAGAACGACCACCGGTCGTATGTTACAAATGAGGAAAAGAGGGACATATCAGCCCAAACTGCCCACAATAATCCAAGGTATGTTATAACTGTGGAAAGGAGGGTCATATAGCTCGAGAGTGTTCTGTAGCAAAACCAAGTTCAGCGGGGATGGTGACTCCAAAAGCTGTCCAGGATAAGTCAAAATCAACGGTTCCTGGAAGAGCGTTTGTCATGACTGGCCAAAATACGAGAAACCCGAACGAGGTGATCACGGGTAAGCTAATCTTGAATTCTTACGAAGTTTATACTTTACTAGATACCGGTTCTACCCATTCTTTTATCTTTCCTGCTTGTGCTCAACGTTTAAACTTGACTCCGAGAAATTAGAATTTGACCTATCTGTGGAGACTCCGTTAGGAGAAACTTTCATTACATCTGCAGTTTATAAATCTTGCTTAATCCAAATTGGCACCATCACATTACCTATTGATCTTATTTCTTTAAAGATACTTGCTGTTGATATAATTTTAGGGATTGATTGGTTAACCACTCATCATGCCAAAATTGATTGCTTTCGTAAGGATGTTAGTTTTCATATTCCTAACCAACTTGTTATGCAAATTCAAGCAACTAAACCACTAAAATCAATCACTGTCATATCCAGCCATAAAGCTATTCGTTTATTAAAAAACGGATGTCAACCTTTCTTAGCCCATGTTATGGATTTGAATAAAGACACGTCAGATTTGAATAAAATTTTTGTTGTTAGTGAATTTCCTGACGTATTTCCTGAAGAACTTCCTGGTCTACCCCCAGAATGTGAAGTTGAATTCTTTATTGACCTTGAACTCGGTACAAAGCCCATTTCTAAAACCCCATATCGAATGGCTCCTATTGAACTTCAGAAGTTAAAAGTCCAATTACAGGAATTGTTAGACATCGGTTTCATTCATCCTAATACGTCTCCTTGGGGTGCTCCTGTTTTATTCGTAAAGAAAAAAGACGGGAGTATGTGACTTTGTATTGACTATCGAGAATTGAACCATGTCACCATCAAGAATAGGTATCCGCTACCTCGTATTGATGACCTGTTCGACCAGTTGCAAGGAGCACAATTCTTTTCAAAGATCGATCTTCGTCTGGATATCATCAGTGAAGATTAAAACTGAAGATATTCCAAAGACTGCCTTCAGAACTCGGTACGGGCATTATGAATTCTTAGTAATGCCTTTTGAATTGACTAATGCTCCTGCTGCTTTCATGGATATGATGAACCGAGTATTCAAGGAATATTTGGATCAGTTCGTTGTTGTCTTTATTAATGACATCCTCATCTATTCCAAAAGCCGTGAAGATCATGAGCGCCATTTGAAGCTGGTACTACAAAGGCTTCGCGATAACAAGCTACATGCCAAGTTAAAGAAATGCGAGTTCTGGCTTGAGGAAGTAGCATTCCTTGGGCACGTGGTGTCAAAATATGAAGTATCTATTGACCCAGCGAAGATTGAAGCAATCCAAATTTGGGAGCAACCGAAGTCGGTGACTGAAATACATAGTTTTCTGGGCTTAGCTAGTTATTATCAGAGATTTGTGAAGAATTTTCTCGAATCGCTACTCTGTTAACTCAGTTGACTCAGAAAGATACAAAATTCGTATGGAGCGAGGAATGTGAGAGGAGTTTTCAAGAGCTCAAGAGGAGACTCATTTCGGCACATGTTCTGACAATACCATCTGGTCCAGATGGATTTGTTATCTATAGCGATGCTTCAGGCAAAGGGTTAGGATGTGTTCTCATGCAACATGGGAAAGTCATAGCCTATGACTCGTGACAACTCAAAGAATATGAGAGGAATTATCCTACTCATGATTTAGAGTTGGCAACAGTCGTTTTCGTGTTGAAGATTTGGAGACACTACCTGTATGGGGAGAAAGTGGAGATCTATACGGATCATAAAAGCCTCAAATATTTCTTCACCCAAAAGGAACTCAACATGCGGCAACGACGTTGGCTCGAGCTGTTGAAAGATTATAACCATACCATCCAATATCATCCTGGAAAAGCAAACGTGGTAGCTGATGCATTGTAGTAGAAGATCATATGCGGGTATGAGTGCGATATTATCAACACAAAGGCCCATTTTGTATGACTTGCAAAGGATGGAGATAGAGGTAAAGGCTCCAAGTACCCACGTTGTAAGACCCCAACTTTTATAAATAAAGATGAATTTTCTATAAATATCATTTTTGAATATTATGGAGTTAATTTGATATAATGTTATAGTTGTGGGTAATATTTATAAATTTTGCAAAGTACGCAAGTTGTTATATAATATTCGATTGGTCGGGGAATATTCGTTTTAACAGGGAATATTCGTACAACGATACAATCATTGGTGGACCTCACAACGGAATTATTGTCGGATTGAGAAAACGACAAAAATATTTTATTAAAAATAACGGCGAAAGTTTTACCATTGTTACTGTTGAACTACTCGGTAGTAAAAGTGTAGTAATACGTGTGGTTGCATAGTAGCACACGTTATTGATTATTAATGCTTATGTGAGAAGTCACTCAGTTTGATTCTATTATTGTCAGTTAATAATATGAATTATTTAGCGATAATGACGTTTTGTTTTATTCGTATTATTAACGTAATAAAGCAGAAACATCTTTTTATATAAAACAGAATACTTTATTAAAGTTATTCTATAAATAGAATATATTATATTTTATTTAAAAGATTTTTCTTTAAATATGGACTGTCAGATTAAAGTAATCAATCTGGACCGTTCATGGATTAGTTACTATGCATTCTATTTTTCTATAAATAGCAGCTCATTCCTTCATTATTTCTTATGAATTCACTGAACTCTAGAGAGAAAACTATAGAGAGAAACTATAGAGAGAGAGAAGAAGAGTATTCTGCTACTTAACTACTTCCTTATTTCAGCTCTTCTTTAAAACGGTAAGGGTGTTATTCTTTCTTATTCATGAAGAGAAATGTTGTTATTCCATTTCTTATTATTCTGTTGGAATAACCTGTATACGCGGTCTAACCCTATACTTGGTGACATTCTTCTATTATTCTGTTAGAACATCATGTCTGTGTGTTTTACACCGGACCTGGTTCCGTTTTTGTTATTATTCTGTTGGAACATCCTGTCTGTGTGTTTTACACCGGACCTGGTTCCGTCTTGTTATTATTCTGTTGGAACATCCTGTCTGTGTGTTTTACACCGAACCTGGTTCCATTATTTATTATTCTGTCGGAATATCCTGTCTGTGCGTTTACGCCGGGACCTGGTTCCATTATTTATTATTCTGTCGGAATATCCTGTCTGTGCGTTTACGCCGGACCTGGTTCCATTATTTATTATTCTGTTGGAATAACCTGTTTGTGCGGTCTATCGCATGCATGGTGATTTCTTTTGTTATTCCATTCTTTATTGTACTCAGTTGGTTAAGTTTTGACTTCTATACTCCATGAAATTTGTGGAATATCCTTGATAATTGCGTTTCATCCAGTATCTTTTCATGAAAATATTCTTCTAAGCATTCTTGAATTTTACTCCACAAAGCAGTATCATGTTGACAATTTGGACGTTATTAATTCTTGGATAAATTAATTCTTGAACTTGTTTTATTGAATTCTTATATCATTGTCATCATCCTCATGTTTATAAAATGTTGAAAGTCATCTGTGGCATGTAGTGCATAGATGGACTTGGTATGATTATGACCAGGGATTATTCGGTATAATCATGACCGTAATGTTACAAATGATGGGTGGTAAAAGTCATCATTGGCCCGTAGTGCATTGATGGACAGTTGTTGGCATGATCATGACCATTAATGAATACACGAATATCCTTGGCCGTAGTGCAGGGGTGATTCGATGATGTGGATTATTTTATTAAGCTGAGTCACAGCGATAACAGTGTTGAAAAACCTTTTAAATCATAAAAGATAGTAGAGTTTATTTTCTACTTGACTCTTTTAATGGATTGCTTGTTCCACTGTAGTTAAATTTTATATCTATTATATTTTATCAGTTTAACATTGTTGAAGGCTAATGATAATTTATTCTGCATTATCTTAGTCATAATATTTCTTACTGGGCTAGTTGAGCTCACCCTTTCTTTTACTGTTCTCTTCAGGAAATGAGAACGTAACTGGGACAAGTCGGGAACGGAGTGATGGTTCGAATGATAGTATTAGTTAGTAGTCCTCACTATTCTATGTAATAGTGTGTTAATAAATGTAATGAGGACTCCTTTTGAGTATGAATACTCTCTAGAAGATAATATTTGTATTCAAACTCACAGTTTATGTTTTGTCGTATTGTACACGACAGTTGTATTAGTAAGTTGTATTTGTATTATGTACTATGTATCTGACGACCCAAGATGGGTGATGTATATACTAATTTTGGGGGCGTCATACACGTGATGATATCAAATATATGAGTAGAACTGACTTTAATCGATAAAGTTAAAGCTGCTCAAGCTACGGATATGGAGCTGATGCGTATGAAGAAGAAAGTGCAAGAAGGTGCTATTCCAGAAGTAAGAATCGATAAAAGAGGAATACTTCGAGTCAACTCCAGACTTTGTGTTCCTAACAATTTTGACTTAAAACATAGAATCATGATGGAGGCACACAACACACCGTTTGTAATCCATCCTGAAAATACCAAAATGTATCATGATCTTCGACATACATTTTGGTGGAGCAATATGAAGAGAGAGATCGCAGAGTTTATCTCGAGGTATTTAACTTGTCAACGTGTAAAGGTGGAGCATCAAGTGTTCAAAGGGTCTATTGCAAGCACTTGAGATCCCGAAATAGAAGTAGAAACACATTACCATGGATTTCGTTACGGGTCTTCCCAAGGTATCTCAAGGCATAGATGCGATTTGGGTCATTGTTGATAGATTAACCAAGTCTGCCCATTTCTTGCCTATACGTGAGACTTATTCCCTTGAACGTCTTGCTCGTATATATGTGAATGAGATTGTGAGATTGCATAGCATGCCAGTATCCATAGTTTCAGATCATGACCCAAGATCACTTCACGATTTTGGGTTAGCTTACAGAAAGCTATGGACACGGATTTACGATTCAGTTCAGCATACCATCCTCAAACGAACGGGCAATCAGAAAGGACTATTCAAACTCTTGAAGATCTATTAAGACTCTGTGTACTAGATTTCAAAGAGAGTTGGGATAAGTACCTACCATTTGTGAAATTTTCCTACAACAACAGTTATCAGGCAAGTATAAGTGTGGCTCCATTCGAGGTGTTGTATGCAAAAAAATGTCGCTCTCCAGTATGCTGGGACGAGGTGGGTGAAGCAACGTTGTTGGGACCAAAATTGGTACAAATAACTACAGAGAAGATCCAAACGATTCGACAACGTATACAAACGACACATGATCGACAAAAGAATTATGATGATCTTCATCGAAAGGACGTGGAATTAAATATTGGAGATCATGTATTGTTACGTATTGCTCCATAGAAGGGAGTTACAAGATTTGGAAAGAGAGGAAAGCTCAACCCAAGATTTGTTGGTACATTTGAAATTCTTGAATGAATAGAAAATGTGGCCTATAGACTCGCATTACCTCCAAGCATATCTTGTGTTCAGAATGTTTTTCACATATCTATGCTTCGTAAATATATGAAGAACCCAAACCACATTATTGAGTTAGAAACGAATGAGATAGCCGAAGATTTAACGTACGAAGAGGTACCTGTTAAGATCTTGGATAGGAAAGAGCATGTCTTACGCACAAAGGTTATACCACAAGTAAAAGTTTTGTGGAGAAACCATGCTATTGAAGAAATGACCTGGGAGTTGGAATCAGAAATGAAAGCGAGGTATTCTCACCTTTTTGAAACACCAGGTACATACGTCAATTTCGAGGATGAAATTTCATAAGAGTGGAGGTTGTAAGACCCCAACTTATTAATAAATAAAATTAAATTTTCTCTATTTATTATTTTGAAATAGTAAGGGTTGATTTGATTAATGTGGTTAGTTATGGATAAAATGCGCAAATATTTCAAATAAGCAAATGGTTATAAAATATTTATTTTGTCGGTGAATATTCGTTTGGTCGTGGAATATTCTTGTTGTCGGGGAATATTCGTACGACGGCGCATCCTTGTGTGGGCCCCATAACGGAAAGCGATTGGATGAAGAAAACGACAAGTATAAGTTGTTTATAAATAACGGCGTAGTTGTTACCGTTAATATTGTTGGAATACCCAGTGGTTTAAAACACAGTAGCACACGGTATTGCACCAATTATTGATTCTTACGTAAGAAGGCACTACTCAATAATTGTTACAATAATTACTATTCAATATTTTATTTTATTGATTCAATAATTACTACGTTGATATTTTATATTATTGTTGTTTCAATAATTACCACTGCACAGTATTTTCCATTATCAGATCAATAATTCATATTATTTGAATAATATTATTAGATAGCATTATTGACAATGTCTAGAAAGTTCTGTCTAAGGAGAGGTTTGGTTATCTAATTGTGCGCCAGTAAGGAAAAATCCTTATTGGAAAGCCCCCTCTTTCCTAGGAACGGCCTAGTTGTCATAATTGTGATTCTGTAATATTATTTGTGAATACTTAATTATTGATTTATATGATAAAGAAATATTTATTTGATGTGGATATAAATAATGGATTTATTTACGTGGTTATAAATGAAGGAATTAGTGTTGAGGGGTTTTTATCAGTATTTTGTCAGAATGGAGGTATTAAAAATAATTAGTGTTCTTAAAGCTCTATTGCGTGAGTTATAATTTTAATCCGACCGTTGGATCGTTGTGATTTTTGGATATGTTATACATATATAAGTTGAGTTATATATCCACAAATTTTGAACGTTAAAAATGAACGAATGATTTGTTATGGATTTTTAGAGGTGTTGAAAAATCATCCGTTTGTGAATTTTGGATATTTTCTGTTTGAAATTGAAAAAACTTAAAGCTACAAAGTTGTAGAGAATTCGATTTCGTTTGGAATGAACATAAAATTCGTATTTTCTGATAAATGGACTATTTTCTATGAATTATTGAAGTTTCGGAAAATAAAATAATTTTTATTATGGGTGGGACCCACTTTTTGGTTGGTGTTGAATGCACATGGGCTGCTAAAATTTTCAGAATTTAGGGGCTGAAGATTTTCAAAGAGCATGCGTGGGAAAATAATAAGGTTATATTATATTTTATTATTTTAGTCTCCTTTGGCGTTCTAGCATTTTTCTATAAATAGGCGCTTAGGTTAGAATTGAAAATCACACCATAAATAAGTTTTTCTTTCTCTATATTGTCGAGTATATTTTAGTGAGTATTTTAATACTTTGAGAGTTGCTATTCAGTGCAAGTTTCCTTCGGCTTTATACCCGATATTCCGAACAGAAGTACTGTTATTTTAAGGTAAGGGATGTTATTTTCTTCTTAAATGATATTATTTTCTTCAATATCATTATGCTGAGATATTGTTATGAATTTTATTGTGGAATTTTTACATTTTTGTGTTGGGATTACTATTCACGTATACGGCACTATTCACGAATACAACACTATTCACTGAAAAATAAAAATTTTTTTTTTCTCCAAGATGTCTATTATGGTTACTATCTTTGATTGTATCCATGTTTTGATCTTTATTTTTGAATTCTACTTCAAAATTGGTTGTTGTGGAGTATTATTACACTTAGATAAACTGTAATACGAATTCCTAATATTTGTCCTTCTGTCTCACTGGATTCGTTTTCTTTAATATTTTTCATCATCCTCAGTCCTAAATGATGATATTACTTAATATTTTTGGCATGTAGTGTAAAGATGAATGATTAACTGATGAATATCTTTATCCTGTAGTGCAAAGATGAACAGGTGTTGAGATGAACATGATCGACTGGTGATACAAATGAATATCTTTGGCATGTAGTGCAAAGATGAATATTTAATTCAAGATATATATTGATTGATGTTACAGGGATAAAATATCGTTGATGGGCTTTTAAATTTAGAAGATAGTAGAATTCATTCTCTACTTGACTCTTCTAATGGTTTGTTGTTTTCGCTGTAGTTGTTGATCTAAAATTTGTTGTCTATTATATTTTATCATATTTTTCCCTGTTGAAGACTAATGATATGTTGTTGTATATTATCTTAGTCATAATATTCTTTACTAGGCTAGTTGAGCTCACCCTTTTCCTTTTTGTTCCATTTTTCTCAGGAGGCGAGAATATAGCGGGAACTAGTCGGGGTGTGGAGTGATGTTTCTAGTCAGTTGTGTTAGCAGTTATTTCAATAATTGTAATGAAAACTTATTTGTGTGTGGATATTGTCTAGAAGACAATATTTATATTTAAACTCACAGTATTGTGTTGTCGTATTTTGCGCGACAAGTGTTTTAATGAAGTTGTATTTGTTTCTGTACCATGTATTTGGCGACTCAGAATGGGTGATGTATACCTATTTTAGGGGCGTCACATACTCTGACTATTACATCTATTTATAGTGCTAGACAAAGACCTAAATCTTATGAGAACTAGAAATCCAAATCCTAAAATGAATTACAAATTGTACTCTAGTTTCCATAAGAAATAGAATCCATTTTGAAAATAAATATCAATCTAAAGATATCCTAAATTTGATAGAAATATCAATCCAATTCCATGTTGAAAGCTGCCAAAATCTGCTTTTAAAATCTTTCCAAAAATCCAAGATTTTCCAATTTTCCCGCTTAAATTCGCTAGGGTAAATTTCCATTTCCTGCTGCGACATCCTTTGGTAGAATGGTCCTAACTTTTGATCTGAGAGGAGTTACGGGGCTTACTACCTATCAAATCGAAGATCTCAACGAGACTACAACTTTCACTCTTTGAAAATTGACAAATTCGGGCTGGATCAAGGTCGAAATTGGGCACCAAGTGACTGTTATGTAAATTGTAACTCCAAACATTGAGGTTCAACGTCTGTTTGGTAAAAATGTCATAACTTTTTCATATGAACTCTAACTGGGATGATTCAAGATGTTCTGAAAAGCTAGGGAATAGCCTTACAATAAAATCCAGGTCTAAGCTAAGAACATGCATCCAACTTACTGCTGAAAACCCTGCAATATTCCCTTTTTCCACATTTCAGCTCCAATTCTTCCTGAAATCATTAAGCAATCTAATAAATCCACTTACATCACAAAACATGTAATAAACCAAACGTAAAGGAATCAAAAATCATGAACATCAAGCACTTATCAAATTCCCCCACACTTAGCCTTTTACACGTCCTCATGTAACCCACAACTTTGATTTCTAGAAAAAAATCTATTCAACCATAATTTCAAAAGGTTTCAAGGTACAAATCATGATTATTAATACTAATCTCACAAAAATCTAATAAATGTTTTATCAGTCAACTCACAATTAACTTCTTTACCATTTCACCAATGAATTTCGTTAAATCAAACTGTAGCCACATAAGAAACTTTCCTATTAATTTTCATATTTACTCAACTTAGTTACCATGAAGCAAAAACTATGCACACTGATTCACAACCAAAATAAATTTTCCTGCTTTTCAATTTATTTTTAGAACCTCCTCTTTAGCACATATGAATATATTTTCATGTTTTTCTCATATTTCTTCTTTTCTTGACATGTGCAATGTCTCCTTTTCTTAGGCTTTTCAGAGTTACTCGTGTAGCGAACTTTCCACCAAGACTCCCAAACCAAACGGTCTTAGGACGCTGGGTGTAGAGACACCCTTTTAGACTTACTTATTCAAGTAACAAAGACCATAAAAGTCGACTAGTCAAGCTGCTTTTATCCATCACACTTTTCTTCCCAAGGCTTGGATACCAGTAGTTAATTCGTATAATGGACATTGAAGCAGATAAT
>CM029016.1:21894053-22092473 GCA_016801055.1 Panax notoginseng
AAGGATTGTAGAGTTTGGAAACAACACTACGATTCAACCTGACATCAATCGTAGAAACTAGTCCTTACTCTAACGAAATTTCAAAAATAAGTAGAACATTGTGGAAGTAGGGAGGTTTAGTCAAGAAGAAAAGGCTTATTTCTCCGCATAAGTTCCAAGTGAGAAGATCCACACACACACACATGCAGTATATAAATTGCTATAAATGTCATAAATATGGGTATAAGGTTATTTATTGTTATTTTTAGCATATTACATATCTTAGACCCCAAGGTTAGGCAAGTTTGGGTTCCCAAAGTAACTAACATTGCAGGACCCAAGAAAGTGTGGGTACCAAAATAAACAATGACTGTACATACAGGTACCAAAGTCAATGTAATCTGTTTTATGACGCCACCAAAAAAGGTCCACACAACCCATTCTGAGTCATCAAATACATGGTACAGAAATTCAAATACAAACTTCATTTAAACAAATATTAATTATCGTGTAAAATACGACAAAAAACATAAGCTGTGAGTTTCAATACAAATATTGTCTCGTAGATAATATTCAAACTCAAATAAAGTCCTCATAATTATTGTCACACTATTTTTACAAAATAGTGAGGACTACTATAATACCCAACCTGAACCATTTACTCCCACTCCTCGACTAGTCCTAGCTACATCTCTCCTCCTGAGAAGAATAATGGAACCAAAAGGAAAGGGTAAGCTCAACTAGCCCAGTAAAGAATATTATGACTAAGATAATGTAGAACAAATTATCCTTCGTCCTTAACAGAAAAAATTTTGATAGAATACAATAGACAATAAATTTTAGATTAACAATTGCAGCGAAATAACAATCCATTAAAAGAGTGAAGTAGAGCATGATGTCTACTATCTTCTATAATTTAAAAGTCCATCATCAATATTTTATCCATGTCACCAATCAATAATTATTTCCAAATAAACGAATATCTATCCACTATGGCTAAAGATAATCGTTTACATCACCATTGGTCATGATCATTCCAAACACTTGTCCATCTATCCCACTACGGCCAAAGACGACTTTCACCACAGATCTTTATCTATAACATTAAAGGTCATGATTATACCAATACATAATTCCAGGTCATATTCATACCAATCAATAGTCCATCTTTGCACTACGGGCCAAAGAAGACTTTCACCACGTACAATATAAGCATGAGGATGATGACAATGATATAAAGAATCAATCAAGTGAGATCAAGGATAAATATTAGAGATTTTATAATTCAATTTATCCCGAGTTCAAGAATGTCCAAATTGTTTAACATGATAACTAATTATGGAGTACAATTTAAGAATGATATTCATGTATCAAAAATAATTTGGACAGAAAAGAAAATTAAATTTTGTTGTGAATAGTACTGATAAATAGTACCGAATAAATAGTATCGTATGATAGTACCCATGAATAGCTCCCTGACATGAAGAGATTAAAAATTTAATAAGAAAGTTCAGACCACTATTCTAGTGAAATGATATTAGATGAAGCGCAAACCTTAAGGAATTTCTAATCATTTCAGGAATTATAGAAGCAATACTTACTATAGTAAGTTTAAATTTAGGAATATGAAATGAAATAATATCACTTACATAATATGGAGTAGAAAAAAATGATATCCCTTACGAGTATTGAAATAAAATAACATCCTTTACGTTAGTAGAAAACTAGATCTGACTGGTATAACGAATATTATCCTGAGAAATCTTGCACTAAAAGCTACACTCAAAATATTCTTATACTCAAAAGAAACACTCACAATATTGTAGTAGGAATGCTTGAAATTTTTGGTGTGTTTAGAATGGAGGGTTACCCCCTTTTTATAGTGCAATTCAGAGGAAAAATTAAACAATGTTGCCTAACTCCTGCCTAACTTTCCTCTGCCTAACTTTCTTTCTTTCTCTGCCTAACCTCTCATTTTCCAATGGTTGAGGGCCCACTAAATTTGGAAAACAAAAGAATTGCAGAAGATGGTTTTATCACCAATTAGGAAAGAATAAGTGCACGAAAATTTTGAAAAAAAAGAATTCAAAATCAAAATGTTAACCTTCACTCCTCTTTTATTCACATGCTAAAAATTATATATTATTGTGACGCCCCCAAAATAGGTCTATTCCACCCAACCTGTTCTGAGTCGCCAAATACATGGTACAGAAATAAATACAACTTCAGTAATACAATTGTCGTGCAGAATACGACAACGCATATACTGTGAGTTTGAATACAAATATTGTTTACTAGAGAGTATACAAACTCAAAAGGAGTCCTCATTATAATTATCACACTATTTTACAGAATAGTGAGGACTACTAATGCAACCATCTGGACCGTCAATCCATTCCTTGACTAGTCCCAGCTATATTCTCATTTCCTGAAGAGAACAGTGAAAGAAAGGGTGAGCTCAACTAGCCCAGTAAGAAATATTATGACTAAGATAATGTACAACAAATTATCATTAGTCTTCAACAGGGAAAAATTTGACAAAATATAATAGACAATAAGTTTTAGATCAACAACTGCAGCGAAAAAAGCAATCCATTAGAAGAGTCAAGTAGAGCATAAAACCTACTATCTTCTATGATTTAAAAGATTTATCATCAATTTTATTGTTGAGATTCAGCTTAATAAATAATCCACATCATCGAATCATCCTGCACTATGGGCTAAAGATAATCGTGTTTTCATCAACGGTTATGATCATGCCATAAAATAATTCATCTTTGCACCCTTGGCCGAAGAGAATCCATGGTCATAATCATACAAAAATTATCCATCAATCAATGCACTACGGGCCAATTAGGACTTTTACCACATCATATGTAACATTACGGTCATGATTATACCGAATAATCCCTGGTCATAATCATACCAAGTCCATCTATGCACTATAGGCCACAGATGACTTTTGTGACGCCCCCAAAATAGGTATACAACACCCATTCTGAGTCGCCAAATACATGGTACAGAAAGCAAACTACAACTTCAATAATACAATTGTCGTGCAAAATACGACAACACATACTGTGAGTTCAAATACAAATATTATCTTCTAGACAATATCCACACTCAAATAAGTCCTCAACACAATTATTCAAACACTATTTTACAGAAATAGTGAGGACTGCTAAAACATCTTTCTAGAATCATCACTCCATACCCCGACTAGATACTGCTATGTTCTCACCTCCTGAGAAGAAAAATGGAACAAAAAGGAAAAGGGTGAGCTCAACTAGCCCAGTAAAGAATATTATGACTAAGATAATATACAACAAATTATCATTAGTATTCAACAGGGAAAAATCTGATAGAATATAATCGATAACAAGTTTTATATCAACAACAGCAGCGGAAACAGCAAACCATTAGAAGAGTCAAGTAGAGAATGAATTCTACTATCTTCTAAGATTTAAAAGTCCATCATCAATATTTTATCCCTGTAACATCAATTAATAATCATCTTTATCCAAATATTCATCTTTGCACTACAGGCCAAAGATATTCATTTGTATCACCTGTCAGTCATGTTTATCTCAACACCTGTTTTTCTTTGCACTATAAGCCAAAGATATTCATCAAGTAATCATACATCTTTACACTACAGGCCAAAGATATTCAGTAATATCATCATTTAGAACTGAGGATGATGAAAAATATCTTAAAGAGAACGAATCCAGTTAGACAGAAGGACAAATAGTAGGGATTCGTATAACAGTTTATCCAAAATTAATAATACTTCATAATAATCAATTGTGAAGTAGAATTCAAAAATAAAGATCAAAACATGGATACAATCAAAGATAGTAACCATAATAGACATATTGAACAAAAAGGAAAAATTTTATTTTTCGATAAATAGTGCCGTATACGTGAATAGTAATCCCAACACAAAAAGTTTCAAATTTGATAAAAAACTCATATCAATATTTCAGCATAATGATATTGAAGAAAATAATATCATTTAAGAAGAAAATAATATCCCTTACTTCAAAATATCAGTACTTCTGGTCGGAATACCGGTATAAGGCTGAAAGAAACTTGCTCTGATGAATAGAAACTCTCAAAGTATCTAAATACTCACAAAATACACTCAATAATCTAGAGAGAGAAAACTTATTTCTGGTGTGATTTTCAATTCTAACTTAGCCCTCTATTTATAGGAAAATGTTAGCACGCCAAAGCAGACTTAACCTGCAACCTGATGGCTTTACCTGCTACTATTCCCACCCACCACATTTGAATAAAAATCTCAGCACATTTTTTCACCAGCCAAGAGTGGGGCCCACTATTTCTAGAATTTTTCACCAAAATGATTAACTCTGAAAATTCAACAATTTCTGAACCGTCATCTCGTAAAATTCATAATAAATCATACGTTCATTTTTAACGGTTCAAAATTTGTGGACATATACTCAACTTATATATGTATAACATATCCAAAAATTACCACGATCCAATGGTCGGATTAAAAATTATAACCCCCGCAAAATATCTCAAAAATTCTGATTTTTAATACCTCCATTTCGACAAAAATACTGATAAAAATCTCAACATTAACTCCTTCATTTTTAACCACAAAAATATATCCCTCATTTATATCCACATAAAATAAATATTTCCTTATCATATGAATCAATAATTAATTATTCACAAATAATATTACAGAATCACATTTATGACAACCAGGACGTTCCCAGGAAAGAAGTGGCTTTCCAATAAGGATTTTTCCTTACTGTGGCGCAATTAGATGACCAAACCTCTCCTTAGACAGAACTTTCTAGACATTACCAATAATGTTATCTAATAATAGTATTCAAATAATATGAATTATTGATCTAATAAAAGAAAATACTGTACAACAACAATTATTGAAACAACAATAATATAAATTATCAACGCAGCAATTATTGAATCAATAAAATAAAATATTGAATAATAACTACTGTAACAATTATTGAGTAGTGCCTTCTTACGTAAGAATCAATAATTGGTGCAATACCGTGTGCTACTGTATTTTAACCACCGGTTATTCCAACAGTATTAACGGTAACAACTACGCCGTTATTTATAAATAACTTATACTTGTCGTTCTCTGCATCCAATCGCTTTCCGTTATGGGGCCCACACAAGGCTGCGCCGTCGTACGAATATTCCCAAACAGCAAGAATATTCCACGACCAAACGAATATTCCGTAACAAAATGAATATTTTATAACCACTTGCTTATTTTGCAAAATTTGCACATTTCACCCATAACCAAAGTATTATATCAAATTAACCCCTTATTATTCACAATAATATTTAGAAAAAATTTGATTTTATTCATTAATAAGCTGGGGTCTTACAACCTCCCCTCCTTATGAAATTTCATCCTCGAAATTGACGTACGTACCTGATATTTCGAAAAGGTGAGGATACCTCGCTTTCATTTCTGATTCTAACTCCCAGGTCATTTCTTCAATAGCATGGTTTCTCCACAAAATCTTAACTTGTGGTATAACTTTTGTGCGTAGGACATGCTCTTTCCTATCCAAGATCTTAACAGGTACCTCCTCGTACGTTAAATCTTCGGCTATCTCGTCTGGTTCTAACGCAATAATATGATTCGAGTCGTCCACATATTTACGAAGCATAGATATGTGAAAAACATTATGAACACGAGACATGTTTGGAGGTAATGCGAGTCTATATGCCACATTTCCTATTCGCTCAAGAATCTCAAATGGACCAACAAATCTTGGATTGAGCTTTCCTCTCTTCCCAAATCTTGTAACTCCCTTCCATGGTGCAACACGTAACAATACATGATCCCCAATATTAAATTCCACGTCCTTCCGATGAAGATTCGCATAACTCTTTTGTCGATCCTGTGCCGTTTGTATACGTTGTCGAATCGTTTGGATATTCTCTGTAGTTATGCGTACCAACTTTGGTCCCAACAATGTTGCTTCACCCACCTCGTCCCAGCATACTGGAGAACGACATTTTCTTCCATACAACGCCTCTAATGGAGCCACACCTATGCTCGCCTGATAACTGTTGTTGTAGGAGAATTCTACCAATGGTAGGTACTTATCCCAACTCCCTTTGAGATCTAGGACACAGAGTCTTAATAGATCTTCAAGAGTTTGAATAGTCCTCTCTGATTGTCCCTCCGTTTGAGGATGGTATGCCGAACTGAATCGTAAATCCATGCCCATAGCTTTCTGCAAGCTAACCCAAAATCGTGAAGTGAATCTTGGGTCACGATCTGAAACTATGGATACTGGCATGCCATGCAATCTCACAATCTCGTTCACATATATACTAGTAAGACGTTCAAGGAAATAAGTTTCACGTATCTGTAAGAAATGAGCAGACTTGGTTAATCTATCAATAATAACCCAAATCGCATCTATGCCTTGAGAAACCTTGGGAAGACCTGTAACGAAATCCATGGTAATGTGTTCCCACTTCCATTTTGGGATCTCAAGTGGTTGCAATGGACCCTTTGGCACTTGATGCTCCGTCTTTACACGTTGACAAGTTAAACACCTCGAGATAAACTCCGCGATATCTCTCTTCATATTGCTCCACCAAAATGTATGTCGAAGATCGTGATACATTTTGGTACTCCCAGGATGGATTGTAAACGGTGTGTGTTGTGCCTCCATCATTATTCTATGCTTCAAGTCAAAATCGTTAGGAACACAAAGTCTGGAGTTGACTCGAAGTATTCCTTCTTCATCGATTCTTGCTTCTGGAATAACACCTTCTTGCACTTTCTTCTTCATACGCATCAGCTCTATGTCCGTAGCTTGAGCAGCTTTAACTTTATCGATTAAAGTCGATTCTACTCGTATATTTGATATTATCATGTGGGTACTTGGAGCCTTCATCTCTATCTCCATCCTTTGCAAGTCATACAAAATGGGCCTTTGTGTTAACAACATTGCACTCGTACCCGCATATGATCTTCTACTCAATGCGTCAGCTACTACGTTTACTTTTCCAAGATGATATTGGATGGTATGATCGTAATCTTTCAACAGCTCGAGCCAACGTCGCTGCCGCATGTTGAGTTCCTTTTGGGTGAAGAAATATTTGAGGCTTTTATGATCTGTATAGATCTCCACTTTCTCCCCATATAGGTAGTGTCTCTAGATCTTCAACGCGAAAACAACTGCTGCCAACTCCAAATCATGAGTAGGATAATTCTTCTCATATTCTTTGAGTTGTCGCGAGGCATAGGCTATGACTTTCCCATGTTGCATGAGAACACATCCTAACCCTTTGCCTGAAGCATCGCTGTAGACAACAAATCCATCCGAACCAGATGGTATTGTCAGAACAGGTGCCGAAATGAGTCTCCTCTTGAGTTCTTGGAAACTCTTCTCGCATTCCTCACTCCATACGAATTTTGTATCTTTCTGAGTCAACTAAGTTAACGGAGTAGCGATTCGAGAAAATTCTTCCACGAATTTCCGATAGTAACCAGCTAAGCCCAGAAAGCTACGTACTTTGGTCACCGACTTCGGTTGCTCTCGATTGTGATTCATATCCCAATCTTGGATAGCACGTCACAATGGCACCTATTGTTTTACCACCACACAAATATAGAGTCCCTTATGGAGAGTCTAACTTTGGTGCATTCCACAAAAGAAGTCACCAGATAGAGGCTCGGGTACCAACTTCTATAGTTGGGTTTTTAACTCCTGAAGTTCAATAGGAGCTATTCAATATGAGATTTTAGAAATGGATTTTGTATCGGGTTGAAGATCAATACAAAAATTCAATATCACGCTCTGGGTTAAGCCAGGAAATTCTTCAGAAAATACGTCAGGAAATTCACTAACAACAGAAATATCATTCAAATCTGACGTATTTTTGTTCAAGTCCATGACATGGGCTAAGAAAGCTTGACATCCGTTTTTTAATAAACGAATGGCTTTATGGCTTGGTATGACAGCGATTGATTTTAGTGGTTTGGTTGCTTGAATTCACATAACAGGTTGGTTAGGAATATGAAAACTAACAACCTTACGAAAATAATCAATTTTGACATGATGAGTAGTTAACCAATCAATTCCTAAAATCACATCAAAAGCAAGTATCTTTAAAGAGATAAGATCAACAGGTAATGTGATGGTACCAACTTGGATTAAGCAAGATTTATAAACTGTAGATGTAACAAAGATTTCACCCAACGGAGTTTCAACAGATAAGTCAAAGGTCAATTTCTCCGGAGTCAAGTTCAAACGTTGAGCACAAGCAGGAGAGATAAAAGAATGAGTAGAACCGGTATCTAGTAAAGTATAAACTTCGCAAGAATTCAAGATTATCTTACCCGTGATCACCTCGTTCGGGTTTCTCGCGTTTTGGCCAGTCACGACAAATGCTCTTCCAGGAACCGCTGATTTTGACTTATCCGGAACAGCTTTTGGAGTCACCATCCCCGCTGAACTTGGTTTTGCTACAGAACACTCTCGAGCTATATGACCCTCCTTACCACAGTTATAACATACCTTGGATTGTTGTGGGCAGTTTGGGCTGATATGTCCCTCTTTCCCACATTTGTAACATACGACCGGTGGTCGTTCTCCTCCCCTAGAAATAGTTGATGTTTGTGCTGACGTCTTCACATTATCATTGTTGTACCTTCTCTTCTTAAAATCTCCTCCTGACTCGCTCCTTTTATTATCACGACCACGATTACCACCAGAGTGGTTACCACTTTTGTCCGAATGTTTTCCTCCCTGCTGGTTTTCATTGCTTCGATGACTGCCGCCACTGGTATGACCCTGGTTGTGGTCCCTCGGTTGCACATACTCATTATCTCGCTCTAATAATTGAGCCCGTTTACAACATCTGAATATAAAGAAAATTTATGAGAGATAAGATATTGCCGAATCTCGGGTTTTAAACCTCTCAGAAACATCCTTGTCATTCGTTCCTCATTCTCGACCAAATGAGGTGCAAACCTGGATAACTCTGCAAACTTCGCCTCGTACTGGACACCGTCATGTTATTTTGTTCTAGTCTAATAAACTCTACCTCCTTCATATGACGAATACTTTTAGGAAAGTACTTGTCATTAAACAGTTTCTGAAACGTTTCCCAGGACATGTTGAGTGTGTCAGGCTGGGTACGCTTCACAGACTCCCACCAGTAGTCCGCCTCACCGCGAAACATAAAGGTGGCGAATGGAACCTTTTGTTCCTTCGTGCATCCCAAGACATTGAATATCTTGGAAATTTGCTTGACCCACATTTCCGCCATGATCGGATCCGGCTTTCCCTTAAATTCTGGTGGTCCCAATTCTTTGAACTGCTTGGCTGTGACAAACCACGCGTTGTTATCATTTCCACCTGTATTCTGCACACGAGTCTCCCTCGTCTGATTTTGCATGAACTGTAAAAAGCTCCTAAACATTCCATCATTCATCGTTTGCTCGGTAACGTTGTTTACAGGAGGAATATTGTCTTCCTGTTGCACGTTCCCCTGGGTGGTGATCAAAGGTGTCTCCACGGTCTGATTTACTCCATTATTAACGTTCTCAGCTGCCATTCTTAAATACTGCCATAAAACAAGGGTTAATAGTCATGTCATATATTATCCCTATACTCTGACCGACTAAATAAATACCAAATAAACTTAGTCAAGTCATACTAGCGAAGGAATTCTCCGTCTCTCCCCTCCTAGTTCTTGTCTCACATCTCAGCCAGGGATCATATCCCTAAGCTCTGATACCAACTTTGACGCCCCCAAAATAGGTATACAACACCCATTCTGAGTCGCCAAATACATGGTACAGAAAGCAAACTACAACTTCAATAATACAATTGTCGTGCAAAATACGACAACACATACTGTGAGTTCAAATACAAATATTATCTTCTAGACAATATCCACACTCAAATAAGTCCTCAACACAATTATTCAAACACTATTTTACAGAAATAGTGAGGACTGCTAAAACATCTTTCTAGAACCATCACTCTATACCCCGACTAGATCCTGCTATGTTCTCACCTCCTGAGAAGAAAAATGGAACAAAAAGGAAAAGGGTGAGCTCAACTAGCCCAGTAAAGAATATTATGACTAAGATAATATACAACAAATTATCATTAGTATTCAACAGGGAAAAATCTGATAGAATATAATCGACAACAAGTTTTAGATCAACAACTGCAGGGGAAACAACAAACCATTAAAGAGTCAAGTAGAGAATGAATTCTGCTATCTTATAAGATTTAAAAGTCCATCATCAATATTTTATCCCTGTAACTTCAATTAATAATCATCTTTATCCAAATATTCATCTTTGCACTACAGGCCAAAGATATTCATTTGTATCACCTGTCAGTCATGTTCATCTCAACACCTGTTCATCTTTGCACTACAGGCCAAAGATATTCATCAAGTAATCATACATCTTTGCACTACAGGCCAAAGATATTCAGTAATATCATCATTTAGGACTGAGAATGATGAAAAATATCTTAAAGAGAACGAATCCAGTGAGACAGAAGGACAAATAGTAGGGATTCGTATAACAGTTTATCCAAAATCAATAATACTTCATAATAATCAATTGTGAAGCAGAATTCAAAAATAAAGATCAAAACATGAATACAATCAAAGATAGTAACCATAATAGACATCTTGGACAAAAAGGAAAAATTTTATTTTTTGATGAATAGTGCCGTATACGTGAATAGTAACCCCGACACAAAAAGTTCTAAATTTGATAAAAAAAACTCATATCAATATTTCAGCATAATGATATTGAAGAAAATAATGTCATGTAAGAAGAAAATAATATCCCTTACTTCAAAATATCAGTAATTCTGGTCGGAATATCGGTATAAGACTTAAAGAAACTTGCTCTGATGAACAGAAACTCTCAAAGTATCTAAATACTCACAAAATACACTCAATAATCTAGAGAGAGAAAACTTGTTTCTGGTATGATTTTCAATTCTAACTTAGCCCTCTATTTATAGGAAAATGTTAGCACGCCGAAGCAGACTTAACCTGCAACCTGATGGCTTTACCTGCTACTATTTCCACCCACCACATTTGAATAAAAATCTCAGCACATTTCTTTACCAACCAAGAGTGGGGCCCACCAATTCTAGAATTTTCCACCACAATGATTAACTCTGAAAATTCAACAATTTCTGAACCAGTCATCTCGTAAAATTCATAATAAATCATACGTTCATTTTTAACGGTTCAAAATTTGTGGACATATACTCAACTTATATATGTATAACATATCCAAAAATTACCACGATCCAACGGTCGGATTAAAAATTATAACCCCCACAAAATATCTCAGAAACCCTAATTTTTAATACCTCAATTCCGACAAAAATACTGATAAAAACCTTAACACTAATTCCTTCATTTATAACCACGTAAATAAATCCATTATTTATATCCACATCAAATAAATATTTCTTTATCATATGAATCAATAATTAAGTATTCACAAATAATATTACAGAATCACAATTATGACAACTAGGCCGTTCCTAGGAAAGAGGGGGCTTTCCAATAAGGATTTCTCCTTACTGGCGCGCAATTAGATGACCAAACCTCTCCTTAGACAGAACTTTCTAGACATTGCCAATAATGTTATCTAATAATATTATTCAAATAATATGAATTATTGATCTGATAAAGGAAAATACTGTGCAACAACATTTATTGAAACAACAATAATATAAAATATCAACGCAGCAATTATTGAATCAATAAAATAAAATATTAAATAATAATTACTGTAACAATTATTGAGTAGTGCCTTCTTACGTAAGAATCAATAATTGGTGCAATACCGTGTGCTACTGTATTTTAACCACAGGGTATTCCGTGTGCTACTGTATTTTAACCACAGGGTATTCCAACAGTATTAACGGTAACAACTACGCCGTTATTTATAAACAACTTATACTTGTCGTTTTCTTCATCCAATCGCTTTTCGTTATAGGGCCCACATAAGGCTGCGCCGTCGTACGAATATTCCTCGACAGCAAGAATATTCGACGACCAAACGAATATTCCCCGACAAAATGAATATTTTATAACCACTTGCTTATTTTGTAAAATTTGCACATTTTACCCATAACCAAAGTATTATATCAAATTAACCCCTTATTATTCACAATAATATTTAGAGAAAATTTGATTTTATTCATTAATAAGCTGAGGTCTTACAACTTTCAACTGAATATAAACATGAGGATAATGACAATGATATAATAATTCAGTTAAACAAGTTCAAGCATAAATTTTAAAGATTTATAATTTAATTTATCTAAAAATCAATAACGTCCAAATTGTCAACATGATATTACTTTGTGGAGTAAAATTCAAGAATAATACTCAGTTGGTCATGTTCATCTCAACACCTATTCATCTTTGCACTACGGGCCAAAGATATTCATCAGGTAATCATTCATCTTTGCACTACAGGCCAAATATATTCAATAATATCATCATTTAGGACTGAGGATGATGAAAAATATCTTAAAGAAAACGAATCTAGTGAGATAAAAGAACAAATATTAGGGATTCATATTGTGAGGACCCCAAACTCGGATACTTGAAACCCGAACTCGGTTCTTCACGATACCATTTCTATGAGCGGAATAATACTAATAATAATAACAATAATATAAAAGATCAAATTAATTTACATAATTATCAGAGTCTAACTCCCAAGTACGAAACCTTTAAACATTCATTACAACCCATGATAGATAATATATATCATAATTGTCTTAATAGCATTAAACTATTACATAACATAGTAATTCGTTCATTCAGCAACATTCCCTTTTCCTTTGTTCTTAGCAGAGTTCTCTGGTCGTTCGCACTTAGCTGAAAACATTTAAATTTAAGCAAGGATGAGCATTTGAGTGCCCAGCAAGCAATAGCAATTATATATATATATAT
The DNA here is from genome assembly GCA_016801055.1 of Panax notoginseng. Classification (NCBI taxonomy): domain Eukaryota; kingdom Viridiplantae; phylum Streptophyta; class Magnoliopsida; order Apiales; family Araliaceae; genus Panax; species Panax notoginseng. Next base: position 21,907,032 of record CM029016.1, read on the forward strand.
ATATATATATATATATATATATATATATAAGCTGAAAGGATTTAAATATTTTCTTTGTACTATTCTTCTACAACAAGTCAATAGTTGTGAAGTATTCTGAACCGATAATAATAACATAACAACTCTCTTTCAAATTTTTGAAACTACATAATGACTATATCTGGGGTTATGGTGACATGCCATGAACATTGTTTTCATTTTCGAAAAGGTTAAACAGAAATTCATCTGTAAACCGTCATAACTTACGGGCACGGGGGTGATCAGCCCGTTATGCCCTGCATTGATCAATACTACATTGCTAGAACGATATTATCGTTCATCCTTTGTCCGCCGGAGCGCATAAAAATTTTCCCGTGTAGGGATGTTCATACCTGTCTGGGTTCTAAATCAAAGGTTTTATCTTGTTCAACAATAATCTATAATTCAATATATCTGTATACGGGTAATTGACAAAGGTATATCAACATGTGATTAAATACAATGATTATCCAAGTGGGGACACTTGTTTAACCACTTCTAGAAATTAACGAACAGAATATATATGTCCGAATTATCATATACTAACATGTTGATATTCAATGAGCTTATATAATATAAAGTTCATAATCTGTACAATAATAATATAGTTTAGAAACATTCTTACTCACATCCATTGCATAAAGAAAATGAAAAGGTTAGATACTTGCCTGAAGCGCTGCTTACAACTTGTAATTAAGATCTATCGCTTATCTCACGACCTATCATTAATAAGATAGTTCGTTTGATTAGAACAACATACTATAACACATAACACTGCTTATTGCAGTCAACACATATCCTAATCACATTAGCACCTATGTTTAATAACCATTGAATCACAAATAATCACTTATACAATCAAAATATCTAAGTCTAGATCAATTTCTGAAACATGTCGGTCTACCGACAATTTTATCGGGTAATTTTTGAGTCTAAGACTCTATACTATAACTTAACATCAGTACGTATCAGTCATATTATTTTTAAATGACTCAATAAAATTTTAAAACATTTATTATAATTTATCATGAATTTTCAAACATCGGAATCACATTTAAATGATTTAAATACTAATCAATTCTATTATCATTAATATTTAATTAATATTAAACTATTAATGAAATCATTTCCAACATGTTAAAGTTATTTATAATAATTCATAATACTTTTAAAGTATTAATATTACCCTTAAATGATTTTTAAAACAGTTAAAATCATTTTTAAATAATTATCATTAATATTAAAGTATTAATGTTCTATTTATCAAAATATTAAAAGTCATTATTCATAACTTAAAATATTTTTAATTCATTTATATCCCTTTTAAATGATTTTTAAAGTAATAAAACTATTTATAAACTATTTATTTAATATAATTATTAAATAAATTTAATATCATAACTAATAACTTAATAATCATTAATATTAAATTATTAATGAAATTATCTTTTAAATATTAAAAGTTATATTTTATAACTTAAAATATTTTTAAACACTTTATTTTCATTTAAAATAATTTTTAATATAATAAAATCATTTTTAATTAATTTATTTAATTCATTTAGTAAATAAATTAATTACCATTAATATCAATTTATTAATGACATTTATCATAAAATATTAAAAGTCATTAAAAATAACTTAAAATATTTTCTTATATTATAATATAATTTTTAATGATTTTTCTAATATTAAAATCATTTTTAAATAATTTATTTAATATTATAATTAAATAAATTAAATACTTTTAATATTTCAAAAATATTAAATATTTATGAAATATATTAAAAATAATTAAAAACTAATTTTCGGAATTTTTTATAATTTTTAATAATTTATTTTGTATTTTTAATAATTTAAAACTAATTTTTTTCTATTTTTTATTAATTTCCGGAAAATAGAATATTATCTGTCGCTAAAGACAACCTATAGCGACAGAACCGTCGCTATAGGTGTTCTTCATGTTCTTGGCCAAACCCAGAAATTCATAGCCAGTTTTCGAGTTGCTTACTTTGACCAATCATAAACTAGTGTGTGTTGTGTTTCTGGGTATTTTGTTGATCAAAGAATGTAGTACAAATACAAGACTACTCGATCCAACAAAGAACATCATCAAACCATGCATAACTAACGAGATCTGAAGCGTTGAACAAGCTGTCAGAGCTGTTCATTTTCTGGGCTACCCAGAAATGAAGAATAGTTCGACTGGCTCGTTTTGGGCTCCCACAACTTGTGATCTAGGTGAGTTTTTAGTGATTTAAGAGGTCTAACTTGTAGAACACATGTAATTCTAGAGATCCATTACATAAAATCAACAAAAACAACAACTGAGTTAGCAGATCTATGCCGGTCAACCCATGTCAGACAACACGGTCAAGCATTTTCTGGGTTACCCAGAAAACGGCTTTCGTGCTTCTCTGGCTTGGTTTGACCATCGACTACGCTTCACCTGTTAACTTTTTAGGTGATAATAAGACACAAAAAATGTAGTCTAACATATGTAATACAACTTAGATGCAAAACCAAGAACATACAATCAAACCACTGTCAGATCCGTGCTCATGAAAATCATGTCAGACCTTTCTGGGCTCGTTCTGGGTTACCCAGAACATGGCCAGTCATGGTTGGTCAACGGTGTTTGACCACCCATATCTTGCAACCTATAACCGATCTGACTCTGATTTGAGTTCCAGAGCAAAGCTCTCATAGCGTACTACAAGATCAAATATTAAAACCACAAAAACACAAAACAGAGAACGATATACAGGGCCTGACATTCATTGTCAGACGACTATTTAAAAATTTTCCAGATTTTGAAAAATGTCAAATCCGAGCCTCTAGATGTTATGGATCTAACATCTAGCAACCCAGATCACCACTAGACACTACTAACAACATATTTTAACACTTAATCATAACATCTAACACAGAATCGTTGGACAAAAATTTTAGGGTTCGTTTATACCTTCTTGAGCAAATCTTGATTTCTGGCTTCTGATGTTTGTTAGGGATTTTCGTGGGGCTGTTCTTAGGGACTGATATAGCTTATAATTTCAGAGGTTTGAAGTTTGAGAGAGAAGGTTTAAGTGTTGGACAAAATGTAAGTGAACAAATGAATTTTCTCTCTCCTAGATCTACTTATACAAGTCTTGATGCATGAATATGGCTGATCTAGCATGGTTTGCTGTCAATTTTGAGTCACAAGGAGTAATTGGAGTTGGTTAACAACTCAAAATATGGAAAGATTTGCAAGCAAGCTTCTAAAAATTAAAAAGTAATATATTTTTTTTTAAATTAATAAAGTAATTAAGGGTATTTTTGTCCATGACACTTGAATCTAGATTCTAATCACTAGATTTTAAACATTAAGGTTTCCTAAATAATTTCTAGGGTTTGAACAATTATATATAGAGTTCAATAAAAATTAAATTATAACTAAATAATTATAATTAGGGGTTTTAAATAGAAAATTAGAGTTTTAAAAATATATTTAGGGTTTTCTAAAACTTTAATTAGGGTTTACCTAATTAATCACTTAATACACAACATAAAACATATAACATAGTTATATAACAGTCTTAAGCTCACAATTGATTTTCAATTTAGAGTTTCCCTAAGTAAAATTAGGGTTTAACCAATTAATACTAGGGTTTTGAAATTAAACACCATAATTGACCAATTATCATCAATACGTACATGCAGTACATATTCATAGCACTGAAAAATCAAAATATAATTAATATTATATTATTATTCTCATACCTTGGCAATAATCCAAAATTAGGGTTTGGATACCATATTTGATTTATTCTTCCTATTTAACCTTAATAATTAAGGTAAAATAATTAACTTAATAACATGTACTAAAATTCATATAATAAAATAATTATTATAATTATTCTAAAAATCAGTTCATATATTATTTAAATAATATGTGATTATATATTTTCATGGAAAATAATTATTAAAATATTTCTATCATAAATTGATTATTATAAGTATATACTTTTTAATAATCAAAAATTATAAAATAAATTCATTCGTAAATAATTATGTAATAAATATATTTTTACTTCCCACATAAATACATATACACATAATCTTGTACAAATCCTCATCCTTAATAAAAAAAAATTTATTCACAAAATTTCTTATTTATTTATATAGAAAATATAGGGTTGTTACACATATTACAGTTTATCCAAGTTCAATAATACTCCGAAATAACCAATTTCGAAGCAGAATTCAAAAATAATGATCAAAATATGGATACAATCAAAGATAGTAACCATAATAGCCATCTTGGATAAAAAGAAGAAAATTTTATTTTTCGGTGAATAGTGTCGTATTCGTGAATAGTGTCGTATACGTGAATAGTGCCGTATACATGAATAGTAACCCCGACACAAAAAATTCTAAATTTGATAAAAAGTTTATAATATTTCAGCATAATGATATTGAAAAAAATAATATCATTTAAGAAGAAAATAACATCCCTTACGAATATTAAATGAAAATAATATTCATCACGAATATTAAACGAATATAATATTTCTCGCGAATATTGAACGAAATAAAATTTCTTATGAATATTGAACAGAAATAATATTCATATGAATACGAAAAATAATATCTCTTCAGAATGTGAAATAAATAATATCCCTTACCTCAAAATATCAGTACTTCTGATCGGAATATCGGTATAAGGCTGAAGGAAACTTGCACTGATGAATAGAAACTCACAAAGTATCTAAATACTCACAAAATACACTCAATAATCTAGAGAGAGAAAGAGAGAAAACTTATGAATTCTGGTGTGATTTTTAATTCTAACTTAGCCCTCTATTTATAGGAAAATGTTAGCACGCCGAAGCAGACTTGACCTGCAATCTGATGGCTTTACCTGCTACTATTGCCACCCACCACATTTGAAATAAAATTCTACACATTTCTTCACCAACCACAAGTGGGGCCCACTCAATTCTAGAATTTTTTATCAAAATTATTTATAAACCTAATTTTCGAATCAGTCACCTCTTAAAATTCATAACAAGTCATACGTTCATTTTTAAGGGTTCAAAATTTGTGGACATATACTCGACTTATATATGTATAACATATCTAAAAATCACAACGATCCAACGATCGGATTAAAAATTATAACTCACGCAATATTTCTGAAAAATACTGATTTGATTTTTAATACCTCCATTCCGACAGAAATACTGATAAAACACCTCAATATTAATTTCTTCAATAATAACCACATAAATAAATCAATCATTTATGTCCACATCAAATAAATATTTCCTTATCATATAAATCAATAATTAATTATTCACAAATAATATTACAGAATCACAATTATGACAACCATGCCGTTCCCAGGAAAGAGGGGGCTTTCCAATAAGGATTTTTCTTTACTGGCGCGCAATTAGATGACCAAATCTCTCCTTAGATAGAACTTTCTAGACATTGCCAATAATGTTATCTAATAATATTATTCAAATAATATGAATTATTGATCTGATAATGAAAAATACTGTGCAGTGACAATTATTGAACAACAATAATATAACATATCAACGTAGCAATTATTGAATCAATAAAATATTGAACAATAATTATGCCATAAAACAATTCATGATCAACGGTCATGATCATGCCATAAAATAATTCAACTTTGCACCCTTGGCTGAAGAGAATCCATGGCCATAATCATACCAAAAATTATCCATCAATGCACTACGGGCCAATGAGGACTTTTACCACAACATTTGTAACATTACGGTCATGATTATACCGAATAATCCCTGGTCATAATCATACCAAGTCCATCTATGCACTACAGGCCACAGATGACTTTCAACAAAATATAAACATGAGGATGATGACAATGATATAATAATTCAATTAAACAAGTTCAAGGATAAATTTTAAAGATTTATACTTTAATTTATCCAAAAATCAATAACGTCCAAATTGTCAACATGATATTACTTTATGGAGAAAAATTCAAGAATAATACTCAGTTGGTCATGTTCATCTCAACACCTGTTCATCTTTGCACTACGGGCCAAAGATATTCATCAGGTAATCATTCATTTTTGCACTACAGGCCAAAGATATTCAGTAATATCATCATTTAGGACTGAGGATGATGAAAAATATCTTAAAGAAAACGAATCTAGTGAGACAAAAGAATAAATATTAGGGATTCATATTACAGTTTATCCAAGTTCAATAATACTCCGAAATAATCAATTTCGAAGCAGAATTCAAAAATAATGATCAAAACATGGATACAATCAAAGATAGTAACCATAATAGCCATCTTGGATAAAAAGAAAAAAAATTTATTTTTTAGTGAATAGTGCCATATTCGTGAATAGTGTCGTATACGTGAATAGTGTCGTATACATGAATAGTAATTCCGACACAAAAAGTTCTAAATTTGATAAAAAGTTCATAATATTTCAGCATAATGATATTGAAAAAAATAATATCATTTAAGAAGAAAATAACATCCCTTACGAATATTAAACGAAAATAATATTCATCACGAATATTAAACGAATATAATATTTCTCGCGAATATTGAACGAAATAAAATTTCTTATGAATATTGAACAGAAATAATATTCATACGAATACGAAAAATAATATCTCTTCAGAATGTGAAATAAATAATATCCCTTGCCTCAAAATATCAACACTTCTGATCAGAATATCGGTATAAGGCTGAAAGAAATTTGCACTGATGAATAGAAACTCACAAAGTGTCTAAATACTCACAAAATACACTCAATAATCCAGAGAGAGAAAGAGAGAAAACTTATGAATTCTGGTATGATTTTTAATTCTAACTTAGCCCTCTATTTATAGAAAAATATTAGCACGCCGAAGTAGACTTGACCAGCAACCTGATGGCTTTACCTGCTACTATTGCCACCCACCACATTTGAAATAAAATTCTACACATTTCTTCACCAACCACAAGTGGGGCCCACTCAATTCTAGAATTTTTCACCAAAATTATTTATAAACCTAATTTTCGAATCAGTCACCTCTTAAAATTCATAACAAATCATACGTTCATTTTTAACGGTTCAAAATATATGGATATATACTCAACTTATATATGTATAATATATCCAAAAATCACAACGATCCAACGGTCGGATTAAAAATTATAACTCACGCAATATATCTGAAAAGTACTAATTTGATTTTTAATACCTCTATTCTGACAGAAATACTGATAAAACACCTCAACATTAATTTCTTCAATAATAACCACATAAATGTATCCACATCAAATAAATATTTCCTTATCATATAAATCAATAATTAATTATTCACAAATAATATTACAGAATCACAATTATGACAACCATGCCGTTCCCAGGAAAGAGGGGGCTTTCCAATAAGGATTTTTCTTTACTGGCGCACAATTAGATGACCAAATCTCTCCTTAGATAGAACTTTCTAGACATTGCCAATAATGTTATCTAATAATATTATTCAAATAATATGAATTATTGATCTGATAATGAAAAATACTGTGCAGTGACAATTATTGAACAACAATAATATAACATATCAACGTAGCAATTATTGAATCAATAAAATATTGAACAATAATTACTATAACAATTATTGAGTAGTGCCTTCTTACGTAAGAGTCAATAATTTAAAAATAATGTGCAATCCCGTGTGCTACTGTGTAACAACGCGTATTACTTTACTTTACCCACCGGGTATTCCGACAGTGTTAACGGTAATAACTACGCCGTTATTTATAAAAACTCAATTTTTATCGTTATCTTCATCCGACAGTTATTCTGTTATGGAGCCCATAAATGGCTGCGCCATCGAATGAATATTCCCCGACAGAAAGAATATTCCACGACCAAACGAATATACCCCGACAACAATGAATATTTTATAACCACTTGTTTATTTTGCAAAATTTGCACATTTCACCCGTAACCAAAATATTATATCAAATTGACACCTTATTATTCACAATAATAATTAGAAAAAATTTGATTTTATTCATTAATAAGTTGGGGTCTTACAATTATAATAATAATATTATCATTTAAATTATAAAAAATTATATTATTATATTGTCATATTATACTATTATAATGTAATATTATAATAGTATATTTGAATGAATATTTTATCAGAGAAGATAATTGTGATTCCATAGAAAAATATACCAAACTTTCAACAAATGTTTCATGCTAAATTCATTCATTTATATCAAAATTGAACCAAAATCCACCACATAATAATTATTCACAATTAATATTTTAAGCTCACAATATTGACAACCAGAACATTCCCAGGAAAGAGGAGGCTTTCTGAGAAGGATCAAAAATCAAACCTTTTGTATATAGGTGCAAACGAGGCATTTCACTACTTCTAAATAAAAGCACTTAGGCCCAATTAACACACACACACACACACACACACACTTCAGATAAATTAGAAAATTGAAAAGACGCGATAACTGTGTGTTCACAGAAGTTGGGGGTGCCTAACACTTTCTCCCGCTTAATCAAGCCCCCGAACTATATGAATCTCGGTTTCCAAGGCTTGTTATACAAAGTCCAACAATTGGGCCTTTGTGTAAACCTTTTCAAATTCGGTTGAGTTGGTACAACCATTTCAAAACTACCAACTGACGACTCAGAATATTTAAATCATAGATATTTTATGTCAGAATCTTTTCAAACTCGTCCTTTCAAACAAAACTCAACACATATAGAGAACATAAAGGGTAAAAAAAGAGGAATTCCAAAGAAAAGAAGAAATTTTTTCTGACGTCGACAATCCGTATAATGGGGGCTCATGCCCCACCTCCATCTTTCGCCCCTCTAGGTCCATCTTCTGGTATGTATGAGTGTATAGTATATCGATGGAAAAACCATTGTCGATCATGATTTGCCTTATATCAACTTATTTGACTTGTGCAGTGATAACCAACGCACCCTCATGCGATTCAATTGGTTTAGACGAATAATCCTCGTCGAAAAAATAAATAAAAGTGCCAGAGTATAGTCGATCCCTCCTAGTAGGTTGCTCAGACATGGTGAGATCAGAATGCAATACCCCTCGTCATTTTCCCCCAGATGTTTTTCTAATTAAACCGCCTGTTATAACATCCACCACATGCCGGGTTGTTTGAGCTTGCTCTGGCTGTGGATGTGGGTTCGCACCAAGCTTTTGATTAATATTATTTTACTTTTTTTTTGAACCCTTCCGCCCGACGACGTACTAGACCAACTCCCCATTTTGCAAGTTCTTCTTGATCAAATTCTTCAGATGTCGATGTCTAGTGGTAATTACAGTACCGATTATGATTTCGATCCCCTCCATGGACGAGTATCGATCGGACATAGTTCGAAGTAAGGCTTATCCCTGATTTGCTCCAAAATTTTTGCTAGGTCTGTGTTAAGAGGAGTGTATACCTTATTGATGTTCCTATTTGGGAAAGGTGGGCGACTGCCTCTCGATCCCCTATTGTTAAAGTTCCTCTTCGGTTGTGTCTCTGTCATGTTATTATTATTTTTATCCCGATCTTTTAGTTTTTCCTGGGAGTGTGACCCTGGCTTTAGACTCCCCATGGCCTCCTCAATGGCAATAAAGTTCTCTACCCGATCATAAGCTTTAGACAAATCCGTTGGCGAGCCGAACATTATATCCTTCATTAGTTTCTTTGATTTTACCATATCCAATCCAGTAGTAAAGAACCCGAGGGCCTGAGGGCCATTCAAATCCATCACCGTTCCAACCGCCTCTCGGAACCTCTTCACGTACTAACTCAAGGTTTCATTTGAATATTGCTTTATATGCATCAGGGATGTTGTCGGCTTCCCTTGACCTTGTTGCTCCCGAATCGAATATGAAATTAGTCACAAAGTTCCTTCCACAATGCGATGGAGTCCGACGGCTAAGAAGTCATCCACTGTCGGGCCCCTTTCTTCAGCGTAGTGACAAATATCTGGCACTTAGCAGCGTTGGAATAGTCGTCATATATATCCATAATTTGATCATAGATATAAGTGTGTTCTTATGGGTTACTAGCGCCATCTTAACCCTCGATCGGGGGGACCATTTTGTTTGGATCGACCCACACCCGATCTATTTCTGGAGTGAAGGGTGATGACGGATCAACCAGTGTCTCCTTTACTTGGTTAACCGTTGCCAACTTATGTTCTAGCTCCGCTAATCTCCGTACGAGGAGGTCAGATTCCTCCTTCTTGGGGAATGACTTGCGACGATCCTGACTGTGTTCCAGAGAAGCCACCCGCTGTCTGCGTCCTGACCTCCTCTGACCCTTGCTTCTACTTTCCCGAGAGTGGCTTTCCGCCTGCTCTTTTCGCGTCAAAAGTCGTCCGAACGATGTGTCCTGGACCGGCCCTCTGGCGTGGCTTCTCAGTGACGATGTCAACTTGAAGAGACCTCCTCTTTGCCCACTAACGTAGCCAATTGGGCGTCCAATTCTTTCTGTTAAAGGTGCAGGGCCTTCATAACATCCTTATTCTCCTTCATCTTCTTGACCAAAATCATTTCTCTTTTGTCCGACCATCCCACTTCAAATTCTAATCCCCTTGTGTATGTTTTTGGACTGGGTATCCTCGACACAACTACAGGAGCTTGGTGCCTTCTGACTGGCCGAGAATAATTGTCGTTTGATCAAGGTTGTCCTGGCCTTCGTCGAGCCTATAGAGTGGTTACCATTGTCAAGCTGGGGCCTATCGTTTACACTCCTAAATTAACCTCACTTTCACTTTAAAAATTCAAATAATTAGCACAGTAGTAGGCAAGGATCAATCTCACAGAGAGTGATTTATTTTATATTTATCCTATGATTTCTAATGAAAAGGGAATTTTGAATTAATTAACTAAATTGACAAGAATAAGCTAATAAGAGTAAACAATGAATAAAAAGTTTCAGTTCTTCAGTTCAGTATCACCTTCTACAACAATAGATTAATCGAGTGTAATATTATTTACCCTTTAATAAAATTAATAGCCCTAGGTAACAACAAGCGCTACTACCCATAACTCCTTTTAGATTATCACTCAATGAAACAAGCTCTTCACAAGATTCTAGCCATTAAACAACCTAAAAAAAGCTCTCTAAATTTAATATAACAACAATATTAAGAACTAGGGAATTAGATTATTCCAAGAAACAAACACATAAGCTCGGATTGTTTAACTTGTCTTCTGATAATCATAGTAATTTTCAAAATCTTATCCACAATCAGCTATTACTAATTACTACTTTTGATTAGGAACAATATCAATTACACGTAATACTATTCCTTAATTTAGAATATGATATTCATTAACCAATTAAATTCTGCAGAAATCAAATTAGTTAAACCAAATAGCATTCAAATATTAAATCAGATTATCAAGAGTGAATTTCATTTAAAAAAAAATAATGAATACTCAATTAACCATTAATTATGAATAATGTTCAACATCCCTTAGAACTGAATAAAGAATTTAAATCGTGTCTTCAATGTTCACTTCAATGTTGTAGATGATAGAGGGTAGTAGATGATAGAATGAATTAGATGATGGAATTAATAATACTCTATAAGACCCCAACTTATTAATAAATAAAATTAAATTTCCTCTATTTATTATTTTGAAATAGTAAGGGTTGATTTGATTAATGTGGTTAGTTATGGGTAAAATGCGCAAATATTTCAAATAATCAAGTGGTTATAAAATATTCATTTTTGTCGGTAAATATTCGTTTGGTCGTAGAATATTCTTGCTGTCGGGGAATATTCGTATGACGACGCAGCCATGTGTGGGCCCCATAAAGGAAAGTGATTGGATGAAAAAAACGACAAGTATAAGTTGTTTATAAATAACAGCGTAATTGTTACCGTTAATACTGTTGGAATACCCGGTGGTTAAAACACAGTAGCACACGGTATTGCACAAATTATTGATTCTTACGTAAGAAGGCACTACTCAATAATTGTTATAGTAATTACTGTTTAATATTTTATTTTATTAATTCAATAATTGCTACATTGATATTTTATATTATTGTTGTTTCAATAATTGTCACTGCACAGTATTTTCTATTATCAGATCAATAATTCATATTATTTGAATAATATTATTAGATAGCATTATTAGTAATGTCTAGAAAGTTCTGTCTAAGGAGATGTTTGGTTATCTAATTGAGCGCCAGTAAGGAAAAATCCTTATTGGAAAGCCTCCTCTTTCCTAGGAATGGCCTGGTTGTCATAATTGTGATTATGTAGTATTATTTGTGAATACTTAATTATTGATTTATATGATAAGAAAATATTTATTTGATGTGGATATAAATGATTAATTTATTTATGTGGTTATAAATGAAAGAATTAGTGTTGAGGGGTTTTATCAGTATTTTGTCGAAATGGAGGTATTAAAAATCAAATCAGTGTTCTTAAAGCTCTATTGCATGAGTTATAATTTTAATCCGACCGTTGGATCGTTGTGATTTTTAGATATGTTATACATATATAAGTTGAGTATATATCCATAAATTTTGAACCATTAAAAATGAACGATTGATTTGTTATGGATTTTTAGAGGTGTTGAAAATCATCCGTTTGTGAATTTCGGATATTTTCTGTTTGGAATTTAGAAAAACTTAAAGCTACAAAGTTGTAGAGAATTCGATTTTGTGTGGAATGGACATAAAATTCGTATTTTTCTGATAAACATGTTATTTTCTATGAATTATTTAAGTTTCAGAAAATAAAATAATTTTTATTATGGGTGGAACCCACTTTTTGGTTAGTGTTGAATGCATATGGGCTGCTGAAATTTTTAGAATTGAGGGGCTGAAGATTTTCAAAGAGCATGCGTAGGAAAATAATAAGGTTATATTATATTTTATTATTTTAGTCTCATTTGGCGTTCTAGCTTTTTTCTATAAATAGGCGCTTAGGTTAGCATTGAAAATAACACCAGAAATAAGTTTTCTTGCTCTCTATATTGTCGAGCGTATTTTAGTGAGTATTTTGATACTTTGAGAGTTTCTATTCAGTGCAAGTGTTTCTACCTTTTTGTGTTGGGGTTACTATTTATGTATACGGTACTATTCACGAATACGATACTATTCACCGAAAAATAAAAAATTTTCTTTTTGTCCAAGATGTCTATTATGGTTACTATCTTTGATTGTATCAATGTTTTGATCTTTATTTTTGAATTCTACTTCAAAATTGGTTGTTATGGAGTATTATTGTACTTAGATGAACTGTAATACGAATCCCTAATATTTGTCCTTCTGTCTCACTAGATTCGTTTTCTTTAAAATATTTTTCATCATCCTCAGTCCTAAATGATGATATTACTTAATATCTTTGGCCTATAGTGCAAAGATGAATGATTAACTGATGAATATCTTTGGCCCGTCATGCAAAGATGAACAGGTGTTGAGATGAACATGACCGACTGGTGATACAAATGAATATCTTTAGCCTGTAGTGCAAAGATGAATATTTGATTCAAGATGTATATTGATTGATGTTACAGGGATAAAATATCGTTGATGGGCTTTTAAATCTTAGAAGATAGTAGAATTCATTCTCTACTTGACTCTTCTAATGGTTTGTTGTTTCTGCTGCAGTTGTTGATCTAAAACTTGTTGTCTATTATATTTTATCAGATTTTTCCCTGTTGAAGACTAATGATAAGTTGTTGTTTATTATCTTAGTCATAATATTCTTTACTGGGCTAGTTGAGCTCACCCTTTTCCTTTTTGTTCCATTTTTCTCAGGAGGCGAGAATATAGTGGGAACTAGTCGGGGTGTGGAGTGATGTTTCTAGTCAGTTGTGTTAGTAGTTATTTCAATAATTGTAATGAGGACTTATTTGAATGTGGATATTGTCTAGAAGACAATATTTATATTTAAACTCACAGTATTGTGTTGTCGTATTTTGCGCGACAAGTGTTTTAATGAAGTTGTATTTATTTCTGTACCATATATTTGGCGACTCAGAATGGGTGATGTATACCTATTTTGGGGGCGTCACAGTTGGTATCAGAGCTTAGGGATATGGTCTCTGGCGGAGAACGGGGAATAGAACTAGGAGGGGAGATACGAGTAAATCCTTCGTTAGTGTGTCCTACCTAAACTTATTTGTTGGTCGGTCATAATATAAGGATATTATGTGATATGTTAATTTATTTAATTAACCCTTGTTTTATGGAAGTATTTAAAAATGGCTGCTGAGACCGTTAATAATGGAGTGTTTGAGACCGTGAAAACACCTTTAGTCACCAATCAGGAGAATGTGCAACAGGCTGACAATGTTCCTCCTGTAAATAACACCACTGATCAGACAATGAACGATGGGATGTTTAGAAGCTTTTTGTTGTTTATGCAAAATCAGACGAGGGAGACTCGTGTGCAGAATATGGGTGGAAATGATAGCAACGCACGGTTTGTCACGGCCAAGCAGTTCAAAGAGTTGGGACCACCAGAATTCTGGGGAAAGCCAGATCCGATTAAGGCGGAGATGTGGGTTAAGCAAATTACCAAGATATTCGATGTCTTGAGATGCACGGAGGAACAGAAGGTTCCATTAGCCACTTTTATGTTCCGTAATGAGGCAAATTATTGGTGGGAATCGGTGAAACGTACCCATCCAACTGCACTCAACATGTCTTGGGAAATGTTTCAGAAACTGTTTAATGACAAGTACTTTCCTGAAAGTATTCGTCATAAGAAGGAGGTAGAGTTTATTAGACTAGAACAAAATAACATGACGGTGTCCCAGTACGAGGCGAAGTTCGCGGAGTTATCCAGGTTTGCACCTCATTTGGTGGAGAACGAGGAACGTATGACGAGGATATTTTTGAGAGATCTAAAACCCGAGATTCGGCAATATCTTATCTCTCATAAATTTTCTTTATATTCAGATGTTATAAATAGTGCTCAATTATTAGAGCGAGATAATGAGTATGTTCAACCGATGGACAACAACTAGGGTCAGACCGGTGATAGCAGTCATCGGAGCAATGATAACCCGCAGGGAGGAAGGAATACAGACAAAAGCGGTAATCACTTTGGTGGTAATCGTGGCCGTGAAAATAGAAGAAGCGAGTCGGGAGGAGATTTCAAGAAGAGAAAGTACAATAATGATAACATGAAGACGACAACACAAACATCAACTGTTTCTAGGGAAGGAGAACGACCACCGGTCGTATGTTACAAATGAGGAAAAGAGGGACATATCAGCCCAAACTGCCCACAATAATCCAAGGTATGTTATAACTGTGGAAAGGAGGGTCATATAGCTCGAGAGTGTTCTGTAGTAAAACCAAGTTCAGCGGGGATGGTGACTCCAAAAGCTGTCCAGGATAAGTCAAAATCAACGGTTCCTGGAAGAGCGTTTGTCATGACTGGCCAAAATACGAGAAACCCGAACGAGGTGATCACGGGTAAGCTAATCTTGAATTCTTACGAAGTTTATACTTTACTAGATACCGGTTCTACCCATTCTTTTATCTTTCCTGCTTGTGCTCAACGTTTAAACTTGACTCCGGAGAAATTAGAATTTGACCTATCTGTGGAGACTCCGTTAGGAGAAACTTTCATTACATCTGCAGTTTATAAATCTTGCTTAATCCAAATTGGCACCATCACATTACCTATTGATCTTATTTCTTTAAAGATACTTGTTGTTGATATAATTTTAGGGATTGATTGGTTAACCACTCATCATGCCAAAATTGATTGCTTTCGTAAGGATGTTAGTTTTCATATTCCTAACCAACTTGTTATGCAAATTCAAGCAACTAAACCACTAAAATCAATCACTGTCATATCCAGCCATAAAGCTATTCGTTTATTAAAAAACGGATGTCAACCTTTCTTAGCTCATGTTATGGATTTGAATAAAGACACGTCAGATTTGAATAAAATTTTTGTTGTTAGTGAATTTCCTGACGTATTTCCTGAAAAACTTCCTGGTCTACCCCCAGAATGTGAAGTTGAATTCTTTATTGACCTTGAACTCGGTACAAAGCCCATTTCTAAAACCCCATATCGAATGGCTCCTATTGAACTTCAGAAGTTAAAAGTCCAATTACAGGAATTGTTAGACATCGGTTTCATTCATCCTAATACGTCTCCTTGGGGTGCTCCTGTTTTATTCGTAAAGATAAAATACGGGAGTATGTGACTTTGTATTGACTATCGAGAATTAAACCATGTCACTATCAAGAATAGGTATCCGCTACCTCGTATTGATGACCTGTTCGACCAGTTGCAAATATCATCAGCTGAAGATTAAAACTGAAGATATTCCAAAGACTGCCTTCAGAACTCGGTACGGGCATTATGAATTCTTAGTAATGCCTTTTGAATTGACTAATGCTCCTGCTGCTTTCATGGATATGATGAACCGAGTATTCAAGGAATATTTGGATCAGTTCGTTGTTGTCTTTATTAATGACATCCTCATCTATTCCAAAAGCCGTGAAGATCATGAGCGCCATTTGAAGCTGGTACTACAAAGGCTTCGCGATAACAAGCTACATGCCAAGTTAAAGAAATGCGAGTTCTGGCTTGAGGAAGTAGCATTCCTTGGGCACGTGGTGTCAAAATATGAAGTATCTATTGACCCAGCGAAGATTGAAGCAATCCAAATTTGGGAGCAACCGAAGTCGGTGACTGAAATACATAGTTTTCTGGGCTTAGCTAGTTATTATCAGAGATTTGTGAAAGAATTTTCTCGAATCGCTACTCTGTTAACTCAGTTGACTCAGAAAGATACAAAATTCGTATGGAGCGAGGAATGTGAGAGGAGTTTTCAAGAGCTCAAGAGGAGACTCATTTCGGCACATGTTCTGACAATACCATCTGGTCCAGATGGATTTGTTATCTATAGCGATGCTTCAGGCAAAGGGTTAGGATGTGTTCTCATGCAACATGGGAAAGTCATAGCCTATGACTCGTGACAACTCAAAGAATATGAGAGGAATTATCCTACTCATGATTTAGAGTTGGCAACAGTCGTTTTCGTGTTGAAGATTTGGAGACACTACCTGTATGGGGAGAAAGTGGAGATCTATACGGATCATAAAAGCCTCAAATATTTCTTCACCCAAAAGGAACTCAACATGCGGCAACGACGTTGGCTCGAGCTGTTGAAAGATTATAACCATACCATCCAATATCATCCTGGAAAAGCAAACGTGGTAGCTGATGCATTGAGTAGAAGATCATATGCGGGTATGAGTGCGATATTATCAACACAAAGGCCCATTTTGTATGACTTGCAAAGGATGGAGATAGAGGTAAAGGCTCCAAGTACCCACGTTGTAAGACCCCAACTTTTATAAATAAAGATGAATTTTCTATAAATATCATTTTTGAATATTATGGAGTTAATTTGATATAATGTTATAGTTGTGGGTAATATTTATAAATTTTGCAAAGTACGCAAGTTGTTATATAATATTCGATTGGTCGGGGAATATTCGTTTTAACAGGGAATATTCGTACAACGATACAATCATTGGTGGACCTCACAACGGAATTATTGTCGGATTGAGAAAACGACAAAAATATTTTATTAAAAATAACGGCGAAAGTTTTACCATTGTTACTGTTGAACTACTCGGTAGTAAAAGTGTAGTAATACGTGTGGTTGCATAGTAGCACACGTTATTGATTATTAATGCTTATGTGAGAAGTCACTCAGTTTGATTCTATTATTGTCAGTTAATAATATGAATTATTTAGCGATAATGACGTTTTGTTTTATTCGTATTATTAACGTAATAAAGCAGAAACATCTTTTTATATAAAACAGAATACTTTATTAAAGTTATTCTATAAATAGAATATATTATATTTTATTTAAAAGATTTTTCTTTAAATATGGACTGTCAGATTAAAGTAATCAATCTGGACCGTTCATGGATTAGTTACTATGCATTCTATTTTTCTATAAATAGCAGCTCATTCCTTCATTATTTCTTATGAATTCACTGAACTCTAGAGAGAGAAACTATAGAGAGAAACTATAGAGAGAGAGAAGAAGAGTATTCTGCTACTTAACTACTTCCTTATTTCAGCTCTTCTTTAAAACGGTAAGGGGTGTTATTCTTTCTTATTCATGAAGAGAAATGTTGTTATTCCATTTCTTATTATTCTGTTGGAATAACCTGTATACGCGGTCTACCCTATACTTGGTGACATTCTTCTATTATTCTGTTAGAACATCATGTCTGTGTGTTTTACACCGGACCTGGTTCCGTTTTTGTTATTATTCTGTTGGAACATCCTGTCTGTGTGTTTTACACCGGACCTGGTTCCGTCTTGTTATTATTCTGTTGGAACATCCTGTCTGTGTGTTTTACACCGAACCTGGTTCCATTATTTATTATTCTGTCGGAATATCCTGTCTGTGCGTTTACGCCGGACCTGGTTCCATTATTTATTATTCTGTCGGAATATCCTGTCTGTGCGTTTACGCCGGACCTGGTTCCATTATTTATTATTCTGTTGGAATAACCTGTTTGTGCGGTCTATCGCATGCATGGTGATTTCTTTTGTTATTCCATTCTTTATTGTACTCAGTTGGTTAAGTTTTGACTTCTATACTCCATGAAATTTGTGGAATATCCTTGATAATTGCGTTTCATCCAGTATCTTTTCATGAAAATATTCTTCTAAGCATTCTTGAATTTTACTCCACAAAGCAGTATCATGTTGACAATTTGGACGTTATTAATTCTTGGATAAATTAATTCTTGAACTTGTTTTATTGAATTCTTATATCATTGTCATCATCCTCATGTTTATAAAATGTTGAAAGTCATCTGTGGCATGTAGTGCATAGATGGACTTGGTATGATTATGACCAGGGATTATTCGGTATAATCATGACCGTAATGTTACAAATGATGTGGTAAAAGTCATCATTGGCCCGTAGTGCATTGATGGACAGTTGTTGGCATGATCATGACCATTAATGAATACACGAATATCCTTGGCCGTAGTGCAGGGGTGATTCGATGATGTGGATTATTTTATTAAGCTGAGTCACAGCGATAACAGTGTTGAAAAACCTTTTAAATCATAAAAGATAGTAGAGTTTATTTTCTACTTGACTCTTTTAATGGATTGCTTGTTCCACTGCAGTTAAATTTTATATCTATTATATTTTATCAGTTTAACATTGTTGAAGGCTAATGATAATTTATTCTGCATTATCTTAGTCATAATATTTCTTACTGGGCTAGTTGAGCTCACCCTTTCTTTTACTGTTCTCTTCAGGAAATGAGAACGTAACTGGGACAAGTCGGGGAACGGAGTGATGGTTCGAATGATAGTATTAGTTAGTAGTCCTCACTATTCTATGTAATAGTGTGTTAATAAATGTAATGAGGACTCCTTTTGAGTATGAATACTCTCTAGAAGATAATATTTGTATTCAAACTCACAGTTTATGTTTTGTCGTATTGTACACGACAGTTGTATTAGTAAGTTGTATTTGTATTATGTACTATGTATCTGACGACCCAAGATGGGTGATGTATACCTAATTTTGGGGGCGTCATACACGTGATGATATCAAATATATGAGTAGAACTGACTTTAATCGATAAAGTTAAAGCTGCTCAAGCTACGGATATGGAGCTGATGCGTATGAAGAAGAAAGTGCAAGAAGGTGCTATTCCAGAAGTAAGAATCGATAAAAGAGGAATACTTCGAGTCAACTCCAGACTTTGTGTTCCTAACAATTTTGACTTAAAACATAGAATCATGATGGAGGCACACAACACACCGTTTGTAATCCATCCTGAAAATACCAAAATGTATCATGATCTTCGACATACATTTTGGTGGAGCAATATGAAGAGAGAGATCGCAGAGTTTATCTCGAGGTATTTAACTTGTCAACGTGTAAAGGTGGAGCATCAAGTGTCAAAGGGTCTATTGCAAGCACTTGAGATCCCGAAATAGAAGTAGAAACACATTACCATGGATTTCGTTACGGGTCTTCCCAAGGTATCTCAAGGCATAGATGCGATTTGGGTCATTGTTGATAGATTAACCAAGTCTGCCCATTTCTTGCCTATACGTGAGACTTATTCCCTTGAACGTCTTGCTCGTATATATGTGAATGAGATTGTGAGATTGCATAGCATGCCAGTATCCATAGTTTCAGATCATGACCCAAGATCACTTCACGATTTTGGGTTAGCTTACAGAAAGCTATGGACACGGATTTACGATTCAGTTCAGCATACCATCCTCAAACGACGGGCAATCAGAAAGGACTATTCAAACTCTTGAAGATCTATTAAGACTCTGTGTACTAGATTTCAAAGAGAGTTGGGATAAGTACCTACCATTTGTGAAATTTTTCTACAACAACAGTTATCAGGCAAGTATAAGTGTGGCTCCATTCGAGGCGTTGTATGCAAAAAAATGTCGCTCTCCAGTATGCTGGGACGAGGTGGGTGAAGCAACGTTGTTGGGACCAAAATTGGTACAAATAACTACAGAGAAGATCCAAACGATTCGACAACGTATACAAACGACACATGATCGACAAAAGAATTATGATGATCTTCATCGAAAGGACGTGGAATTAAATATTGGAGATCATGTATTGTTACGTATTGCTCCATAGAAGGGAGTTACAAGATTTGGAAAGAGAGGAAAGCTCAACCCAAGATTTGTTGGTACATTTGAAATTCTTGAATGAATAGAAAATGTGGCCTATAGACTCGCATTACCTCCAAGCATATCTTGTGTTCAGAATGTTTTTCACATATCTATGCTTCGTAAATATATGAAGAACCCAAACCACATTATTGAGTTAGAACCGAATGAGATAGCCGAAGATTTAACGTACGAAGAGGTACCTGTTAAGATCTTGGATAGGAAAGAGCATGTCTTACGCACAAAGGTTATACCACAAGTAAAAGTTTTGTGGAGAAACCATGCTATTGAAGAAATGACCTGGGAGTTGGAATCAGAAATGAAAGCGAGGTATTCTCACCTTTTTGAAACACCAGGTACATACGTCAATTTCGAGGATGAAATTTCATAAGGAGTGGAGGTTGTAAGACCCCAACTTATTAATAAATAAAATTAAATTTTCTCTATTTATTATTTTGAAATAGTAAGGGTTGATTTGATTAATGTGGTTAGTTATGGATAAAATGCGCAAATATTTCAAATAAGCAAATGGTTATAAAATATTTATTTTTGTCGGTGAATATTCGTTTGGTCGTGGAATATTCTTGTTGTCGGGGAATATTCGTACGACGGCGCATCCTTGTGTGGGCCCCATAACGGAAAGCGATTGGATGAAGAAAACGACAAGTATAAGTTGTTTATAAATAACGGCGTAGTTGTTACCGTTAATATTGTTGGAATACCCAGTGGTTAAAACACAGTAGCACACGGTATTGCACCAATTATTGATTCTTACGTAAGAAGGCACTACTCAATAATTGTTACAATAATTACTATTCAATATTTTATTTTATTGATTCAATAATTACTACGTTGATATTTTATATTATTGTTGTTTCAATAATTACCACTGCACAGTATTTTCCATTATCAGATCAATAATTCATATTATTTGAATAATATTATTAGATAGCATTATTGACAATGTCTAGAAAGTTCTGTCTAAGGAGAGGTTTGGTTATCTAATTGTGCGCCAGTAAGGAAAAATCCTTATTGGAAAGCCCCCTCTTTCCTAGGAACGGCCTAGTTGTCATAATTGTGATTCTGTAATATTATTTGTGAATACTTAATTATTGATTTATATGATAAAGAAATATTTATTTGATGTGGATATAAATAATGGATTTATTTACGTGGTTATAAATGAAGGAATTAGTGTTGAGGGGTTTTATCAGTATTTTGTCAGAATGGAGGTATTAAAAATCAAATTAGTGTTCTTAAAGCTCTATTGCGTGAGTTATAATTTTAATCCGACCGTTGGATCGTTGTGATTTTTGGATATGTTATACATATATAAGTTGAGTATATATCCACAAATTTTGAACCGTTAAAAATGAACGAATAATTTGTTATGGATTTTTAGAGGTGTTGAAAATCATCCGTTTGTGAATTTTGGATATTTTCTGTTTGAAATTTGAAAAAACTTAAAGCTACAAAGTTGTAGAGAATTCGATTTCGTTTGGAATGAACATAAAATTCGTATTTTTCTGATAAATGGACTATTTTCTATGAATTATTGAAGTTTAGGAAAATAAAATAATTTTTATTATGGGTGGGACCCACTTTTTGGTTGGTGTTGAATGCACATGGGATGCTAAAATTTTCAGAATTTAGGGGCTGAAGATTTTCAAAGAGCATGCGTGGGAAAATAATAAGGTTATATTATATTTTATTATTTTAGTCTCCTTTGGCGTTCTAGCATTTTTCTATAAATAGGCGCTTAGGTTAGAATTGAAAATCACACCATAAATAAGTTTTCTTTCTCTCTATATTGTCGAGTATATTTTAGTGAGTATTTTAATACTTTGAGAGTTGCTATTCAGTGCAAGTTTCCTTCGGCTTTATACCCGATATTCCGAACAGAAGTACTGTTATTTTAAGGTAAGGGATGTTATTTTCTTCTTAAATGATATTATTTTCTTTAATATCATTATGCTGAGATATTGTTATGAATTTTATTGTGGAATTTTTACCTTTTTGTGTTGGGATTACTATTCACGTATACGGCACTATTCACGAATACAACACTATTCACTGAAAAATAAAAATTTTCTTTTTTCTCCAAGATGTCTATTATGGTTACTATCTTTGATTGTATCCATGTTTTGATCTTTATTTTTGAATTCTACTTCAAAATTGGTTGTTGTGGAGTATTATTACACTTAGATAAATTGTAATACGAATTCCTAATATTTGTCCTTCTGTCTCACTGGATTCGTTTTCTTTAAAATATTTTTCATCATCCTCAGTCCTAAATGATGATATTACTTAATATTTTTGGCATGTAGTGTAAAGATGAATGATTAACTGATGAATATCTTTGTCCTGTAGTGCAAAGATGAACAGGTGTTGAGATGAACATGATCGACTGGTGATACAAATGAATAT
This sequence comes from Panax notoginseng, assembly GCA_016801055.1. NCBI lineage: Eukaryota > Viridiplantae > Streptophyta > Magnoliopsida > Apiales > Araliaceae > Panax > Panax notoginseng. Next base: position 21,930,206 of record CM029016.1, read on the forward strand.
CTTTGGCATGTAGTGCAAAGATGAATATTTAATTCAAGATATATATTGATTGATGTTACAGGGATAAAATATCGTTGATGGGCTTTTAAATATTAGAAGATAGTAGAATTCATTCTCTACTTGACTCTTCTAATGGTTTGTTGTTTTCGCTGTAGTTGTTGATCTAAAATTTGTTGTCTATTATATTTTATCATATTTTTCCCTGTTGAAGACTAATGATATGTTGTTGTATATTATCTTAGTCATAATATTCTTTACTAGGCTAGTTGAGCTCACCCTTTTCCTTTTTGTTCCATTTTTCTCAGGAGGCGAGAATATAGCGGGAACTAGTCGGGGTGTGGAGTGATGTTTCTAGTCAGTTGTGTTAGCAGTTATTTCAATAATTGTAATGAAAACTTATTTGTGTGTGGATATTGTCTAGAAGACAATATTTGTATTTAAACTCACAGTATTGTGTTGTCGTATTTTGTGCGACAAGTGTTTTAATGAAGTTGTATTTGTTTCTGTACCATGTATTTGGCGACTCAGAATGGGTGATGTATACCTATTTTAGGGGCGTCACATACTCTGACTATTACATCTATTTATAGTGCTAGACAAAGACCTAAATCTTATGAGAACTAGAAATCCAAATCCTAAAATGAATTACAAATTGTACTCTAGTTTCCATAAAGAAATAGAATCCATTTTGAAAATAAATATCAATCTAAAGATATCCTAAATTTGATAGAAATATCAATCCAATTTCATGTTGAAAGCTGCCAAAATCTGCTTTTAAAATCTTTCCAAAAATCCAAGATTTTCCAATTTTCCCGCTTAAATTCGCTAGGGTAAATTTCCATTTCCTGCTGCGACATCCTTTGGTAGAATGGTCCTAACTTTTGATCTGAGAGGAGTTACGGGGCTTACTACCTATCAAATCGAAGATCTCAACGAGACTACAACTTTCACTCTTTGAAAATTGACAAATTCGGGCTGGATCAAGGTCGAAATTGGGCACCAAGTGACTGTTATGTAAATTGTAACTCCAAACATTGAGGTTCAATGTCTGTTTGGTAAAAATGTCATAACTTTTTCATATGAACTCTAACTGGGATGATTCAAGATGTTCTGAAAAGCTAGGGAATAGCCTTACAATAAAATCCAAGGTCTAAGCTAAGAACATGCATCCAACTTACTGCTGAAAACCCTGCAATATTCCCTTTTTCCACATTTCAGCTCCAATTCTTCCTGAAATCATTAAGCAATCTAATAAATCCACTTACATCACAAAACATGTAATAAAACCAAACGTAAAGGAATCAAAAATCATGAACATCAAGCACTTATCAAATTCCCCCACACTTAGCCTTTTACACGTCCTCATGTAAACCCACAACTTTGATTTCTAGAAAAAAATCTATTCAACCATAATTTCAAAAGGTTTCAAGGTACAAATCATGATTATTAATACTAATCTCACAAAAATCTAATAAATGTTTTATCAGTCAACTCACAATTAACTTCTTTACCATTTCACCAATGAATTTCGTTAAATCAAACTGTAGCCACATAAGAAACTTTCCTATAATTTTCATATTTACTCAACTTAGTTACCATGAAGCAAAAACTATGCACACTGATTCACAACCCAAAATAAATTTTCCTGGCTTTTCAATTTATTTTTAGAACCTCCTCTTTAGCACATATGAATGTATTTTCATGTTTTTCTCATATTTCTTCTTTTCTTGACATGTGCAATGTCTCCTTTTCTTAGGCTTTTCAGAGTTACTCGTGTAGCGAACTTTCCACCAACGACTCCCAAACCAAACGGTCTTAGGACGCTGGGTGTAGAGACACCCTTTTAGACTTACTTATTCAAGTAACAAAGACCATAAAAGTCGACTAGTCAAGCTGCTTTTATCCATCACACTTTTCTTCCCAAGGCTTGGATACCCAGTTAATTCGTATAATGGACATTGAAGCAGATAATCATCATTTTCTTTTCTTGTTTCTTTTTTTTTCTCATTCAACATTTTTTCAACTCTCTCCACATGGTTTTGGAACAACATAAGTAGGTTAAACCGTTCTAAGTCATGAAATCAGTGCACATAGAAAACTCCACAAATGTCTTAGCCAAATAAGCATTTTTCTCATATTCAAATACTCATGTATCACAAATTCAATTCAAATCAGTTACTATGAATCATGGCTTAGTCTTCATCATTTATTAACCAATTAAGCATCAAGCAGATTATGAAATTTAGCATTAATTCTCAATCTTTGACTTTAACCTCGGAACACATAGGCAAATAGAATCATGGAACCCAAAATTTTCAAAAATTTTCAAAGACTTCAATTTTCTCAACTTCCCATCAAAATTGGATTAATTTCCCTAAATAAAACTTAAATCTCTAATTCCCCCACACTTTGCCTTTTACACGTCCTCGTGTAAACCCACAAGTTTGATTTCTAGAAAAACTATATTCAACCATAGTGTCAAAAGGCTTCAAGATACAAATCATGATTATCAATACTAATCTCACAAAAGTCTAATAAATGCCTTATCAGTCAACTCACAATTAACATCCTTACCATTTCACCAATGAATTGCAACATCAAACTGTAGCCACATAAGAAAGTTTCCTATAATTTTCATACTTACTCAACTTAGTTATCATGGAGCAAAAACTGTGCACACTGATTCACAACCCAAAACAAATTTTCCTTGCTTTTCAATTTTTTTCTTAGAACCTCCTCTTTAGCATAGATGAATGTATTTTCATGTTTTTCTCATATTTCTTCCTTTCTTGACATGTGCAATGTCTCTTTTCTTAGGCTTTTAATAGTTACCCATGTAGTGAACTTTCCACCAACGACTTCCAAACTAGACGGTCTTAGGGCGCTGGGTGTAGAGACACCCATCAGGCTTACTTATTCAAGTAACAAAGGTCACAAAAGTTAACTAGTATAGCTGCTTTTATCCATCACACTTTTCTTCCCAAGGCTTAGATACCCAGGTAATTTGTATAATGGACATTGAAGTAGATAATCATCATTTTCTTTTCTCGTTTCTTTTTTTTTCCATTCAACATTTTTTCAACTTTTTCCACATGATTCTGCAACAACATAAGCAGGTTAAATAGTTCTAAGTCATGAAATCATTGTACATAGAAAACTCCACAAATAACTTAGCCAAATAAGCATGTTTCTCATACTCAAATACTCATGTATCACATATTCAATTCAAATCAGTTACTATGGATCATGGCTTAGTCTTCATCATTCATTAACCAATTAAGCAACAAGCAGATTTTGAAATTTAGCATTAATTCTCAATCTTGACTTTAATCTCGAACACATAGGCAAATAGAATCATGAAACCCAAAATTTTCAAAAAATTTCAAAAGGCGTCAATTTTTTCAACTTCCTATCAAAAGTGCATCAATTTCCCTAAATAAAACCTAAATCTCTAATTACGCCACGCTTAGCCTTTTACACGTCCTCGTGTAAACTCACAAGTTTGATTTCTAGAAAAACTCTATTCAGCCATAATGTCAAAAGGCTTCAAGATACAAATCATGATTATCAATAATAATCTCACAAAAATCTAATAAATGCCTTATCAGTCAACTCACAATTAACATCCTTACCATTTCACCAATGAAAATCATTAAATCAAACTGTAGCCACATAAGAAACTTTCCTATAATTTTTATACTTACTCAACTTAGTTATCATGGAGCAAAAACTATGCACACTGATTCACAACCCAAAATAGATTTTCCTTGCTTTTCAATTTTTTTCTTAGAACCTCATCTTTAGCACAAATGAATGTATTTTCATGCTTTTCTCATATTTCTTCCTTTCTTGACATGTGCAATGTCTCCTTTTCTTAGAATTTTCAGAGTTATCCATGTATCGAACTTTCTACCAACGACTCCCAAACTAGACGGTCTTAGGGCGCTGGGTATAGAGACACCCATCGGGTTTACTTATTCGAGTAACAAAGGCCACAAAAGTCGACTAGTCAAGCTGCTTTTATCCATCATAGTTTTCTTCCCAAGGCTTGGATATCCAGTTAATTTGTATAATGGACATTGAAGCAGATAATCATCATTTTCTTTTCTCGTTTCTTTTTTCTTTCTCATTCCTCATTTTTTTCAACTTTTTCCACATGGTTCTGCAACAACATAAGCAGGTTAAACAGTTCTAAGTCATGAAATCAGTGTACATAGAAAACTCCAAAAATAACTTAGCCAAATAAGCATGTTTCTCATACTCAAATACTCATGTATCACATATTCAATTCAAATCAGTTACTATGGATCATGGCTTAGTCTTCATCATTCATTAACCAATTAAGCATCAAGTAGATTTTAAAATTTAGCATTAATTCTCAATCTTGACTTTAATCTTGAACACATAGGCAAATAGAATCATGAAACCCAAAATTTTCAAATATTTTCAAAAGGCATCAATTTTTTCAACTTCCTATCAAAAGTGCTTCAATTTCCCTAAATAAAACCTAAATCTCCAATTCCCCCACGCTTAGCCTTTTACACGTCCTCGTGTAAACTCACAAGTTTGATTTTTAGAAAAACTCTAGTCAACCATAATGTCAAAAGGTTTCAAGGTAAAAATCATGATTATCAATACTAATCTCACAAAAATCTAATAAATACCTTATCAGTCAACTCGCAATTAACATCCTTACCATTTCACCAATGAATTTCATCAAATCAAACTGTAGCCACATAAGAAACTTTCCTATAATTTTCATACTTACTCAACTTAGTTATCATGGAGCAAAAACTGTGCACACTGATTCACAACCCAAAATAGATTTTCCTTGCTTTTTAATTTTTTTCTTAGAACCTCGTCTTTAGCACAAATGAATGTATTTTCATGCTTTTCTCATATTTCTTCCTTTCTTGACATGTGCAATGTCTCCTTTTCTTAGAATTTTTAGAGTTACCCATGTATCGAACTTTCTGCCAAGGACTCCCAAACCAGACGGTCTTAGGGCGCTGGGTATAGAGACACGCCTTGGGCTTACTTATTCGAGTAACAAAGGCCACAAAAGTCGACTAGTCAAGCTGCTTTTATCCATCATAGTTTTCTTCCCAAGGCTTGGATATCCAGTTAATTTGTATAATGGACATTGAAGCAGATAATCATCATTTTCTTTTCTCGTTTCTTTTTTTTTTCTCATTCCTCATTTTTTCAACTTTTTCCACATGGTTCTGCAACAACATAAGCAGGTTAAACAGTTCTAAGTCATGAAATCAGTGCACATAGAAAACTCCACAAATAACTTAGCCAAATAAGCATGTTTCTCATATTTAAATACTCATGTATCACAAATTCAATTCAAATCAGTTACTATGGATCATGGCTTAGTTTTCATCATTCATTAACCAATTAGGCATCAAGTATATTCTAAAATTTAGCATTAATTCTCAATCTTTGACTTTAACCTTCGAACACAGACAAATAGAATCATGAAACCCAAAATTTTAAAAAAATATCAATAGGCATCAATTTTTTCAACTTCTCATCAAAATTGGATCAATTTCCCTAAATAAAACCTAAATCTCCCACACACTCAAACCTTACATTGTCCCCAATGTAAGAAAATCATGCAAAGAAGGAAATAACTACAAACTAATATGTAATTAAAAAAACTAAGAAGTAGAGGGATAGAAAGATCAAATCTTAATCTTGGGTTACCTCCCAAGCAGCTGCCCTTGTTTAATGTCATTGGCTTGACATCATCCTTCTTATTCTATGTATGTGACGCCCCCAAAATAGGTATATATCACCCATTCTGAGTCGCCAAATACATGGTACAGAATTCAAATACAAACTTAATTATACAACTGTCGTGTAAAATACCACAAAACATAGTTGATATTTTTTACACGAATATTGTCTTCTATACAATATCCAAACTCAAATGGAGTTCACATTAATTTATTATCACACTAATTCATAGAATAGTGAGGACTACTACAGCCACCATCCTGGACCATCACTCTATTTTCCGACTAGTCCCGGCTACGTTCTTATTTCCTGAAGAGATGAAAGTAAAAAGGGTGAGCTCAACTAGGCCAGTAAGAAATATTATGACTAAGATAATGCAGAATAAATTAATTATCGTTAGTCTTCAATAGTGTTAAACTGATAAAATACAATAAATATCAAGTTTAACTGCAGCGGAATAAGTAATTCATTAGAAGAGTCAAGTAGAGCATGATATCTACTATCTTTTATGATTTAAAAAGTTTACCATCAATTTTATCGCTGAGACTCAGCTCAATAAATAATCCACATCACTGAATTATCCATGCACTACGGGCCAAGGATATTCATTAGTATCACGTCCATGAATTATCCATGCACTACGGGCCAAGGATATTCGTGTTATCACCAATGGTCATGATCATGCCAACAACTGTCCATCAATGCACAACGAGCCAATGAGGACTTTTATCACATCATTTGTAACATTACCGGTCATGATTATTCTGAATAATCACTGGTCATAATCATACCAATCAACAGTCCATCTATGCACTACGGGCCAAAGATGACTTTCATCTCAATATAAGCATGAGGATGATGACAATGATATAAGAATTCAATTAAAAGAAAGCAAAGTATAAATTTTAAATATTTATAATTTAATTTATCCAGAATTTAATAATATCTAAATTGTCAACATGATACTGCTTTGTGGAGTAAAATTCAAGAATAATATTGTATAAAAAATGATTTGAAAAGAAAAGAAATTAATTTTTATCATGAATAGTACCCGGGGTGAATAGTATCCCGTGAATAATACCCCAACATGAAAAGATTAAAAATTATCAAGAATGCTCAGAATAATATTTCCATGAAAAGATACTAGATGAAGCGCAAATTTCAAGGTTATTCTACTAATTTTAAGGAGTATAGAAGCCAAAACTTAACAAAATAAGTGTAGAATTCAGAATCTGAAGCTAAATAATATTACTTACATACTACATAGTATGGAAGAAAACTTGAACTGTTTTCTACACTCAAAGCTTCCTTAAACTCTAAAGAAATACGCTCAATATTATAGAAGAAGAATTTTCTGATTTTAGTGTGATTTTTAATTCTAAACTAAGCATCCTATCTATAGGAGAATGGAAGGATAATATTTAGAAACGGACGCACAGTAAGGAATTACGGGTTTCTGACGAAATTTTCTAATTTTACTATGCAGTCACTATACAAATACTATGCATAATAAAATATAATATATTGTATTTTTCATAAAAAACAAAACTTATTATAATATATATATATAATTACTTCCTCCTATGACATTCATCAGGTTTTGCCCCCCCCCCAAATGTCATCCACACATGGGCCCCACTATATTATATATATATATATATATATATATATATATATATATATATATATATATATATATATATATGTATATATATATATATACATATACTGAATAACCTTCTACCGATTATTTTGAAAAATGGGTAAGTGGGGGTTCAAATTATAAGCAAAATTTACCACAAATAACTCATAAAAATCCCCTCAATATTTTTAACAACATTTATTTATCAATAATATAACTTACAATATTAACAACCAGATCATTCCCGAGAAAGATAGAATTTTTTGATAAGAATTTTTTGATAAGGATTTCTCCCTATTGGTGCGCAATTAGGTGACCAAACCACTTTTCTCGACAGAACTTTCTAGACATTATCAACAATACAAATAATAATATGAATAACTTGTCACCTCAATTATTTATTTAATAGTATAAAATATTATGCAGATGATACTGTGACAATAATTGAATCAATAATATGAGATACTATGCAGTAATTACTATAGCAATAATTGAGTATAACTGAGTGACTTCTCACGTAAGCATCAATAATCAATATCGTGTGTTACTATACAACCACACGTATTACTGTACTTTTCATCACCGGATTTTTCGACAGTTAACGGTAAAACTTTCGTCGTTATTTTATAAAAAAATATTTATGTCATTTTCTAACTCCGACAATAATTCCGTTGTGGGGTCCACCAATGATTGTGTCGTAGTACGAACATTTCTTGTTAAAACGAATATTTTCCGACCAATCGAATATTTTATAACAACTTGCTTACTTTGCAAAATTTATAAATATTACCCACAACTATAACATTATATGAAATCCTCACCATAATATTCAAAAATATATTTCGAGAAAAAATTATCTTTATTCATGAAAGTTGGAGTCTTACAATGTAATTGGACTTGTGAACTTCTAGTGGACTGGTAACAGTTTCAATATATTATATTAGGAGCATCCTTCATATCCTGATTTTGCTCCATTTCAGCCATTAAATCCTCCTTGTATATTTTCTCAAGAGATTCCTGCACTATAGAGTCAATAACATTAGTAGAAAAAAATAGAATTAATATTGCCAAGATACCTTTTAGCTTCATATATGTCGAACTGGACATGAGCATCATCCAATTCCATAGTCAAGATCCCATGGTGTTTATCGTCCATTATTTTTACTGTTTGCACAGATGTATCATCTATATCCTTTTTATAAAGATCTGCAGAACTTATAAAATTATTCTCCTCATCAAATTCCATGTTCACTTCATTGCCACACATAGCACTTCTGCCCATTTATGAAGTAAACATTGTCTCCTCTTGCTCCTCATCAACTTCATCAGTGACCTTCTCACCATCCTTAAATTCTTGCTCCCTCTTTGCCATTTCTTTTAGAATTTTCTCATACGACTCTGAATACAACTCTAAATTTTTTCCTACTTTTGAGTTCCCAATTAGAACCTGGGGAAAAGGTAGTACCTATTTATAAGCTAAAAGAGGTGGAAATTTATGCTTTGGTATAGCACTGCTGCCTGTTTCACTATTGTCTGACTTGCTTTGCACTGTAAATACTGACTTTCTTTACTGTCATACCTCTTCATCACTTCTCAAGGTAATTGCACTTACATTCTTTGTTGGAGTAACAACACTCTGAGATTGTAGCTTTCCTGAACTCTGAGATTCCAAATGACCAATTGTAGTAGTAATTTGACTTGTCTGATTCTCCAAACTGTGGATGGAAGTCCTTGTCTCTTGTTGGAACTACTGTGCTTGATTCATAAAAGCTTTGAACATATCCTCAAGACATGGTCCAAAATTGTTAGGTACTGCTTTGGTATATGTTTGGTATTGAGATTGAGTCTGATGAAAATCTTGATGCATACTTGAAAAGACAGGTTGCATCGGTGGCCTAATACCTTCATAGCTCAAGTCAGGATGATATCTCCATCATGGATTGTAACTGTCTGCCCAAGGATCATATTGATGTTTATGTTGTCCTACAAATGTTCCCACCGCGTTGACTTATTTCACAGTTTCATCCTCTTACATTATTGGACAAGCATCATTAGTATACCGTGACACTGAGCAATTCCATACACCTTTGCAACTTGCATATTCCTTGTAGCCATTTGTCGAACCAAAGCAGTTAAATCAAAATTTTGTTTCTTAATAGTGCTTGTGCTTACCTCATTCACCCTTGTTAGAGTATGATCCATCCTAGTTCCATACTGTTGTGAGTTAGCTGTCATGTTTGCAATTAAGTTTCTTGCAACCTCAGGTGTTTTATCTACCAGTGTTCCTCCACTCGCTGCGTCAACCAAGTTTCTCTCCATTGGTAGCAATCCCTTATAGAAGTATTGGATCAAGTAATAATCCTCAATTCCGTGAGGTGGATAGCTGAAACACAACTTCTTGAACATTTCCCAATACTCATAGAGAGTCTCTCCATTGAACTACATGATTCCATATATCTTTTTCCTTTTGTTGGCTACTCTTGATGTAGAAAAATACCTCTCTAAGAATAGCCTTTGCATATTAGTCCATTATCGTATTATTCCTAAAGGAAGATCGTATAACCAGTCCTTAACCAAATCTGCTAATGAGAATAGAAAATTTCTAATTTTGATCAGCTCCTCAATCACTCATGTTTTCATCGTGGAATATACCACATGGAACTCTTTTAGATGCTTATATGGATCTTCACATGTAAGACCACGAAAATTAGGTTAAAGATGAATTAGTCCATAATTAAGTTCAAAAGCAACATCTAAAGTAGGATACTCAATACAAAATGATTGTTGAGTCAGATCAGGAGTAGCCAGTTCTTTAAAAGTTCTGTTATTGTGTGGCAACGCCATCTCTTCCTCCTCAAGTGATGGAACAAGAGCTTTTTCTATATCTGTAGTCTTCTCTGTCTCTTGATTAAAATTTAAGTCAATAGAGTGAGAGGATTAAGTTATAAAATAAAAAGAAAAAGAAAATAATAAATAAATAAAAACAAAGAATAAACAACAATAAATAACACTCCCCGACAACGGCGCCAAAATTTGGGAGCTGTCGTTTACACTCCTTAATTAACCTCTCTTTTACTTTACAAATTCAAACAATTAGCACATTAGTAAGCAAGGATCAATCCCACAGAGAGTGATTTGTTTTATATTTATCCTATGATTTCTAATGAAAAGGGAATTTTGAATTAATTAACTAAATTAACAAGAATAAACTAATAAGAGTAAACAATGAATGAAAAGCTTCAGTTCAGTATCACCTTTATACAACAATAGATTAATCAAATGTAACATTATTTACCCTTCAATGAAACTAATAGCCCTAGGTAACAACAAGTTCTGCTATCCAAAACTCCCCTTAGATTATCACTCAATGAAACAAGCTCTTCACAAAATTCTAACCATTATACAACCTAGAACAAGCTCTCTAAATTTAATATAACAACATCATTAAGAACTAGGGAACTAGACTATTCCAAGCAACAAACACATAAGCTCGAATTGTTTAACTTGTCTTCTGATAATCATAGTAATACTCAAAATCTTGTCCATAATCAGGTATTACCAATTACTACTTGTGATTAGGAATAATATCAATTACATGTAATACTATTCCTTAATCTAGCATATGATATTCGTTAACCAATTAAATCCTGCAGAAATCAAATTAGTTAAACCAAATAGCATTCAGAAATTAAATCAAATTATCAAGAATGAATTTCATCTGAGAAATAATAAATAATGAATACTCCATTATCCATTAGTTATAAATAATGTTCAGCACCCCTTAAAACTGAATAAAGAACTTAACTCGTGTCTTCAATGTTCACTCTAATATTGTAGATGATGATAGAATGAATTAGATGATGGAATTAATAGTACTCTGACTATTAAATCTATTTATAGTGCTAGACAAAGACCTAAATCCTATGAGAACTAGAAATTCAAATCCTAAAAGAAATTACAAATTTACTCTAGTTTCCATAAAGAAATAAAATCCAATTTGGAAATAAATATTAGTATAAAGATATCCTAAATCTGATAGAAATATCAATCCAATTCCATGTAGAAAGCTGCCAAAATTTGCTTTTAGAAACTTTCCAAAAATCCAAGAATTCCCAATTTTCCCGTTCAAATTCGCTGGGGCGAATTTTCATTTCCTACTGCGACATCCTTTGGTAAAATGGCCATAACTTTTTATCTAAGAGGATTTATGAGGTTTAATACCTATCAAATTGAAGCTCTCGACGAGATCTACAACTTTTATTCTTTGAGAATTGATAGATTCAAGTTGGATCGAGGTAGAAATTGGGCTCCAAATGACTGATATGTAAATTGCAACTCCAAACTTTGAGGTTCAACGTCTGTTTGGTAAAAAGGTCATAACTTTTTCATATGAACTCCGATTGAGACGATTCAAGAAGTTTCGAAAAGCTAAGGAATAGCTCTATAATAAAATTCAAGTTCCAAGCCAAGAACATGCATTTAACTTAGTGTTAAAAACCCTGCAATATTTCTTTTTTCCTCGTTTCAGCTCGAATTCTTCCTGAAATCATTAATCAACCTAATAAATTAATTTACATCACAAAACATGTAATAAAACCAAACATAAAGGAATTAAAAAGCATGAATATCATGCACTTATCACAAGCCTGTCGAAAATATGATTCGAGGGTCTCAACATGTCCTTGACCGAACCTCTGGGTTGAGCAGAAGGGTTAACCGAAGATTTTTCCCGTTCAGAAATAGCTTTCGAATTACTTGTTGCCATAACTCTTACTGAAATTCGGGGTGATTGAAAGATCAGTTAGCACTAAAAGCCCTTTTTATAGTGCTAATGTTATTCGTCCACACACCCAATCACGAACATCTAGTCTAATCATGCACAGAAACAAAGTCACACGTAGGAACTTAACGGCCTGGGCCGCCGGGGTATAGCCCCGGTGTAATAATAAGTACATGCTGAAATCAGGTTAACAATGGAGGCTTGCAATTTACTAATAAATGAAAACGTTACCTGTAAATTATGGCGTAACCTTTTATTTATAGTGATCACACCCCCACATAAGTCGTCCCCGAATTGGAATAAAATTCCTTAGCATGATAGTTATCATGCAAGGATGACAATTAATCTCCTTAAAGATGGGAAGTCGGATTTAATCCTGAATGGTTCCACAAAAATAAGAAAGAAAATAAAATTAGGACTGAGATTCCTTAATAGTCACAATTTCCAATTAATATATATTCCTACATAGGGAAAAATCCTCCATGTGGACCGGACTCCATCAAATCACCCAAACCCTACAATCCAGGCCCTAACAAAAACCTTTTATATTGAAAGTTTAGAAAATAAAAGGTGCATTAGATTTTGAGAGATACTTTTCAATTTTTCATTACTACTTAATAGTCTCCCCATTTTATATAAAAAGTCTCATTTATAAAAATTTGTTTACAATTTTTTATTGATAATTATATAAAATAACATAATATTATCAAGTTTAACAACATAATTTTACTATTATATCTGTAAGACCCCAACTTATTAATGAATAAAATCAAATTTTCTCTAAATATTATTGTGAATAATAAGGGGGTTAATTTGATATAATACTTTGGTTATGGGTGAAATGTGCAAATTTTGCAAAATAATCAAGTGGTTATAAAATATTTATTTTTGGTCGGTGAATATTCGGTTGGTCGTGGAATATTCTTGCTGTCGGGGAATATTCGTACGACGACGCAGCCTTGTGTGGGCCACATAACGGAAAGTGATTGGATGAAGAAAACGACAAGTATAAGTTGTTTATTAATAATGGCGTAGTTGTTACCGTTAACACTGTTTAAATACCCGGTGGTTAAAAATACAGTAATAACGCGTGGTTGCACAGTAGCACACGGATTGCACAGTATAGTTGAATTATTGATTCGTACGTAAGAAGGCACTACTCAATAATTGTTACAGTGATTACTGTTCAATATTTTATTTTATTGGTTCAATAATTGCTGCATTGATATTTTATATTATTGTTGTTTCAATAATTAGTGCTGCACAGTATTTCCCATTATCAGATCAATAATTCATATTATTTGAATAATATTATTAGATAACATTATTGACAATGTCTAGAAAGTTCTGTCTAAGGAGAGGTTTGGTCATCTAATTGCGCGCCAGTAAGGAGAAATCCTTATTGGAAAGCCCCCTCTTTCCTGGGAACGGCCTGGTTGTCATAAATGTGATTCTGTAATATTATTTGTGAATAATTAATTATTGATTCATATGATAAGGAAATATTTATTTTATGTGGATATAAATGAGGGATATATTTTTGTGGTTAAAAATGAAGGAGTTAATGTTGAGGTTTTTATCCATATTTTTGTCGGAATGGAGGTATTAAAAATCAGGGTTTTTGAGATATTTTGCGGGGGTTATAATTTTTAATCCGACCGTTGGATCGTGGTAATTTTTGGATATGTTATACATATATAAGTTGAGTATATGTCCACAAATTTTGAACCGTTAAAAATGAACGTATGATTTATTATGAATTTTACAAGATGACTGGTTCAGAAATTGTTGAATTTTCGGAGTTTATCATTTTGATGGAAAATTCTAGAATTGGTGGGCCCCACTTGTGGTTGGTGAAGAAATGTGCTGAATTATATTTCAAATGTGGTAGGTGGGAATAGTAGCAGGTAAAGCCATCAGGTTGCAGGTCAAACCTACCAAAATTTTCCTATAAATAGAGGGCTAAGTTAGAATTGAAAATCACACCAGAAACAAGTTTTCTCTCTTTCTCTCTCTAGATTATTGAGTGTATTTTGTGAGTATTTAGATACTTTGAGAGTTTCTATTCATCAGAGCAAGTTTCTTTCAGCCTTATACCGGTATTCCGACCAGAAGTACTGATATTTTGAGGTAAGGGATATTATTTTCTTCTTAAATGATATTATTTTCTTCAATATCATTATGCTGAAATATTGATATGAGTTTTTATCAAATTTGGAACTTTTTGTGTCGGGGTTACTATTCACGTATACGGCACTATTCACGTATACGGCACTATTCACGAATACGGCACTATTCACCGAAAAATAAAATTTTCCCTTTTTGTCCAAGATGTCTATTATGGTTACTATCTTTGATTGTATCCATGTTTTGATCTTTATTTTTGAATTCTGCTTCACAATTGATTATTATGAAGTATTATTGATCTTGGATAAACTGTTATACGAATCCCTACTATTTGTCCTTCTGTCTCATTGGATTCGTTCTCTTTAAGATATTTTTCATCATCCTCAGTCCTAAATGATGATATTAATGAATATCTTTGGCCTGTAGTGCAAAGATGTATGATTACTTGATGAATATCTTTGGCCTGTAGTGCAAAGATGAACAGGTGTTGAGATGAACATGACCGACTGGTGATACAAATGAATATCTTTGGCCTGTAGTGCAAAGATGAATATTTGGTTAAAGATGATTATTAATTGATGTTACAGGGATAAAATATTGATGATGGACTTTTAAATCTTAGAAGATAGTAGAATTCTTTCTCTACTTGACTCTTCTAATGGTTTGCTGTTTCCGCTGCAGTTGTTGATCTAAAACTTGTTGTCGATTATATTTTATCAGATTTTTCCCTGTTGAAGACTAACGATAATTTGTTGTATATTATCTTAGTCATAATATTCTTTACTGGGCTAGTTGAGCTCACCCTTTTCCTTTTTGTTCCATTTTTCTTCTCAGGAGGTGAGAACATAGCAGGATCTAGTCGGGGTATGGAGTGATGGTTCTAGAAAGATGTATTAGCAGTCCTCACTATTTCTGTAAAATAGTGTTTGAATAATTGTAATGAGGATTTATTTGAGTGTGGATATTGTCTAGAAGACAATATTTGTATTTAAACTCACAGTATGTGTTGTCGTATTTTGCACGACAATTGTATTATTGAAGTTGTAGTTTGCTTTCTGTACCATGTATTTGGCGACTCAGAATGGGTGTTGTATACCTATTCTGGGGGCGTCACAGTTGGTATCAGAGCTTAGGGATATGATCCCTGGCTGAGATGTGAGACAAGAACTAGGAGGGGAGAGACGGGGAATTCCTTCGCTAGTATGACCTGACTAAGTTTATTTGGTGTTTATTTGGTCGGTCAGAGTATAGGGATAATATATGACATGACTATTAACCCTTGTTTTATGGCAGTATTTAAGAATGGCAGCTGAGAACGTTAATAATGGAGTAAATCAGACCGTGGAGACACCTTTGATCACTACCCAGGGGAACGTGCAACAGGAAGGCAATATTCCTCCTGTAAACAACGTTACCGAGCAAACGATGAATGATGGAATGTTTAGGAGCTTTTTGCAGTTCATGCAAAATCAGACGAGGGAGACTCGTGTGCAGAATACGGGTGGAAATGATAACAACGCGCGGTTTGTCACAGCTAAGCAGTTCAAAGAATTGGGACCACCAGAATTTAAGGGAAAGCCGGATCCGATCATGGCGGAAACGTGGGTCAAGCAAATTACCAAGATATTTGATGTCTTGGGATGCACGGAGGAACAGAAGGTTCCATTCGCCACATTTATGTTCCGCGGTGAGGCAGACTACTGGTGGGAGTCTGTGAAGCGTACCCAGCCTGACGCACTCAACATGTCCTGGGAAACATTTCAAAAACTGTTCAATGACAAGTACTTTCCTGAAAGTATTCGTCATATGAAGGAGGTTGAGTTTATTAGACTGGAACAAAACAACATGACGGTGTCCCAGTACGAGGCGAAGTTTGCAGAGTTATCCAGGTTTGCACCTCATTTGGTCGAAAATGAGGAACGAATGACGCGGATGTTTCTGAGAGGTTTAAAACCTGAGATTCGTCAATACCTTATCTCTCATAAATTTTCTCTGTATTCAGACGTTGTCAACAGGGCCCAATTATTAGAGAGAGATAATGAGTATACTCAACCGAGGGACCACAACCAGGGTCATACCGGTGACAGCAATCATCAGAGCGATGATAACCAACGAGGAGGGAAAAATACGAACAAAGGCGGTAACCACTCGGGTGGTCATCGTGGCCATGATAATAGGAGAGGTGAGTCAAGTGGAAATTTCAGAAAGAGGAGATTCAACAATGACGGGAAGACATCAGCACCAGCACCAGCACCAACAACAAATTTTAGGGGAGGAGAACGACCGCCAGTTAGATGTTACAAATGCGGGAAAGAGGGACATATCAGCCCAAACTGTCCACAACAATCCAAGGTGTGTTACAACTGTGGGAAGGAAGGCCACATCGCTCGAGATTGTACTATAGCGAAACCAAGTTCAGCGGGAGTGGTGATTCCAAGGGCTGTCCCGGATAAGGCGAAATCAGCGGTTCCTGGAAGAGCGTTTGTCGTAACTGGCCAAAACGCGAGAAACCCGAACGAGGTGATCACGGGTAAGCTAATCTTGAATTCTTGCGAAGTTTATACTTTACTAGATACCGGTTCTACCCATTCTTTTATCTCTCCTGCTTGTGCTCAACGTTTAAACTTGACTCCGGAGAAATTGGACTTTAACTTATCTGTTGAAACTCCGTTGGGTGAAACCTTCGTTACATCTACAGTTTATAAATCTTGCATGATCCAAGTTGGCACTATCACATTACCTGTTGATCTTATCTCTTTAAAGATACTTGCTTTTGATGTGATTTTAGGAATTGATTGGTTAACCACTCATCATGCTAAAATTGATTGTTTTCGTAAGGTTGTTAGTTTTCATATTCCTAACCAACCTGTCATACGAATTCAAACTACTAAACCACTAAAATCAGTCACTGTCATATCAAGCCACAAAGCTATTCGTTTATTGAAAAACGGATGTCAAGCTTTCTTAGCCCATGTTATGGATTTGAACAAAGACAAGTCAGATTTGAATAATATTTCTATTGTTAGAGAATTTTCCGATGTATTTCCTGAAGAACTTCCCGGTCTACCCCCGGAACGAGAAATTGAATTCTTTATTGACCTTGAACCCGGTACAAAGCCCATTTCTAAAACCCCATATCGAATGGCTCCTATTGAACTTCAGGAGTTAAAAGTCCAACTACAGGAGTTGTTGGACATCGGTTTTATTCGTCCTAGTACGTCTCCTTGGGGTGCTCCTGTTTTATTCGTAAAGAAGAAAGACGGGAGTATGCGACTTTGTATTGACTATCGAGAATTGAACCATGTCACCATCAAGAATAGGTATCCGCTACCTCGCATTGATGACCTGTTTGACCAGTTGCAAGGAGCACAATTCTTTTCAAAGATCGATCTTCGTTCTGGATATCATCAGCTGAAGATTAAAACTGAGGATATTCCAAAGACTGCCTTCAGAACTCGGTACGGGCATTATGAATTCTTAGTAATGTCTTTTGGATTGACTAATGCTCCTGCTGCCTTCATGGATATGATGAACCGTGTATTCAAAGAATATTTGGATCAGTTCGTTGTTGTCTTTATTGATGACATCCTCATCTATTCCAAAAGCCGTGAAGATCATGAGCGCCATTTGAAGCTGGTACTGCAAAGGCTTCGTGAAAACAAGCTATATGCCAAACTGAAGAAATGCGAGTTCTGGCTTGAGGAAGTAGCATTCCTTGGGCACGTGGTGTCAAAACATGGAGTATCTGTCGACCCGGCGAAGATTGAAGCCATACAAAGTTGGGAGCAACCGAAGTCGGTAACCGAAGTACGTAGCTTTCTGGGCTTAGCTGGTTATTATCGGAGATTTGTGGAAGGATTTTCTCGAATCGCTACTCCGTTAACTCAGCTGACTCGGAAAGATACAAAATTCGTATGGAGTGAGGAATGCGAGAAGAGTTTCCAAGAACTCAAGAGGAGACTCATTTCGGCACCTGTTTTGACAATACCATCTGGTTCGGATGGATTTGTTATCTACAGCGATGCTTCAGGCAAAGGGTTAGGATGTGTTCTCATGCAACATGGGAAAGTCATAGCCTATGCCTCACGACAACTCAAAGAATATGAGAGGAATTATCCTACTCATGATTTGGAGTTGGCAGCAGTCGTTTTTGCGTTGAAGATCTGGAGACACTACCTGTATGGGGAGAAAGTGGAGATCTATACAGATCATAAAAGCCTCAAATATTTCTTCACCCAAAAGGAACTCAACATGCGGCAACGACGTTGGCTTGAGCTGTTGAAAGATTACGATCATACCATCCAATACCATCCTGGAAAAGCAAACGTAGTAGCTGACGCATTGAGTAGAAGATCATATGCGGGTACGAGTGCAATGTTTTTAACACAAAGGCCCATTTTGTATGACTTGCAAAGGATGGAGATAGAGATGAAGGCTCCAAGTACCCACATGATGATATCAAATATACGAGTAGAACCGACTTTAATCGATAAAGTTAAAGCTGCTCAAGCTACGGATATAGAGCTGATGCGTATGAAGAAGAAAGTGCAAGAAGGTGCTATTCCAGAAGCAAGAATCGATGAAGAAGGAATACTTCGAGTCAACTCCAGACTTTGTGTTCCTAACGATTTTGACTTGAAGCATAGAATAATGATGGAGGCACACAACACACCGTTTGCAATCCATCCTGGGAGTACCAAAATGTATCACGATCTTCGACATACATTTTGGTGGAGCAATATGAAAAGAGAGATCGCGGAGTTTATCTCGAGGTGTTTAACTTGTCAACGTGTAAAGGCGGAGCATCAAGTGCCAAAGGGTCCATTGCAACCACTTGAGATCCCGAAATGGAAGTGGGAACACATTACTATGGATTTTGTTACAGGTCTTCCCAAGGTTTCTCAAGGCATAGATGCGATTTGGGTTATTGTTGATAGATTAACCAAGTCCGCTCATTTCTTGCCGATACGTGAGACTTATTCCCTTGAACGTCTTGCTAGTATGTACGTGAACGAGATTGTGAGATTGCATGGCATGCCAGTATCCATAGTTTCGGATCGTGACCCAAGATTCACTTCACGATTTTGGGTTAGCTTGCAGAAAGCTATGGGCACGGATTTACGATTCAGTTCAGCATACCATCCTCAAACGGACGGACAATCAGAGAGGACTATTCAAACTCTTGAAGATCTATTAAGACTTTGTGTCTTAGATCTCAAAGGGAGTTGGGATAAGTACCTACCATTGGTGGAATTCTCCTACAACAACAGTTATCAGGCGAGCATAGGTATGGCTCCATTTGAGGCGTTGTATGGAAGAAAATGTCGTTCTCCAGTATGCTGGGACGAGGTGGGTGAAGCAACATTGTTGGGACCAGAATTGGTACGCATTACTACAGAGAAGATCCAAACGATTCGACAACGTATACAAACGGCACAGGATCGACAAAAGAGTTATGCGGATCTTCATCGGAAGGACGTGGAATTTAATATTGGGGATCATGTATTGTTACGTGTTGCACCATGGAAGGGAGTTACAAGATTTGGGAAGAGAGGAAAGCTCAATCCAAGATTTGTTGGTCCATTTGAGATTCTTGAGCGAATAGGAAATGTGGCATATAGACTCGCATTACCTCCAAGCATGTCTCGTGTTCATAATGTTTTTCACATATCTATGCTTCGTAAATATGTTAAAGACCCGAACCACATTATTGAGTTAGAACCAGACGAGATAGCTGAAGATTTAACGTACGAGGAGGTACCTGTTAAGATCTTGGATAGGAAAGAGCATGTCCTACGCACGAAGGTTATACCACAAGTTAAGGTTTTGTGGAGAAACCATGCTATTGAAGAAATGACCTGGGAGTTGGAATCAGAAATGAAAGCGAGGTATCCTCACCTTTTTGAAACATCAGGTACGTACGTCAATTTCGAGGACGAAATTTCATAAGGAGGGGAGGTTGTAAGACCCCAACTTATTAATGAATAAAATCAAATTTTCTCTAAATATTATTGTGAATAATAAGGGGTTAATTTGATATAATACTTTGGTTATGGGTGAAATGTGCAAATTTTGCAAAATAAGCAAGTGGTTATAAAATATTTATTTTTGGTCGGTGAATATTCGGTTGGTCGTGGAATATTCTTGCTGTCGGGGAATATTCGTACGACGACGCAGCCTTGTGTGGGCCCCATAACGGAAAGCGATTGGATGAAGAAAACGACAAGTATAAGTTGTTTATTAATAACGGCGTAGTTGTTACCGTTAATACTGTTGGAATACCCGGTGGTTAAAATACAGTAATAACGCGTGGTTGCACAGTAGCACACGGATTGCACAGTATATTGATTATTGATTCGTACGTAAGAAGGCACTACTCAATAATTGTTACAGTAGTTATTGTTCAATATTTTATTTTATTGATTCAATAATTGCTGCATTGATATTTTATATTATTGTTGTTTCAATAATTGTTGCTGCACAGTATTTTCCATTATCAGATCAATAATTCATATTATTTGAATAATATTATTAGATAACATTATTGGCAATGTCTAGAAAGTTCTGTCTAAGGAGAGGTTTGGTCATCTAATTGCGCGCCAGTAAGGAGAAATCCTTATTGGAAAGCCCCCTCTTTCCTGGGAACGGCCTGGTTGTCATAAATGTGATTCTGTAATATTATTTGTGAATAATTAATTATTGATTCATATGATAAGGAAATATTTATTTTATGTGGATATAAATGAGGGATATATTTTTGTGGTTAAAAATGAAGGAGTTAATGTTGAGGTTTTTATCCATATTTTTGTCGGAATGGAGGTATTAAAAATCAGGGTTTTTGAGATATTTTGCGGGGGTTATAATTTTTAATCCGACCGTTGGATCGTGGTAATTTTTGGATATGTTATACATATATAAGTTGAGTATATGTCCACAAATTTTGAACCGTTAAAAATGAACGTATGATTTATTATGAATTTTACAAGATGACTGGTTCAGAAATTGTTGAATTTTCGGAGTTTATCATTTTGATGGAAAATTCTAGAATTGGTGGGCCCCACTTGTGGTTGGTGAAGAAATGTGCTGAATTATATTTCAAATGTGGTAGGTGGGAATAGTAGCAGGTAAAGCCATCAGGTTGCAGGTCAAACCTACCAAAATTTTCCTATAAATAGAGGGCTAAGTTAGAATTGAAAATCACACCAGAAACAAGTTTTCTCTCTTTCTCTCTCTAGATTATTGAGTGTATTTTGTGAGTATTTAGATACTTTGAGAGTTTCTATTCATCAGAGCAAGTTTCTTTCAGCCTTATACCGGTATTCCGACCAGAAGTACTGATATTTTGAGGTAAGGGATATTATTTTCTTCTTAAATGATATTATTTTCTTCAATATCATTATGCTGAAATATTGATATGAGTTTTTATCAAATTTGGAACTTTTTGTGTCGGGGTTACTATTCACGTATACGGCACTATTCACGTATACGGCACTATTCACGAATACGGCACTATTCACCGAAAAATAAAATTTTCCCTTTTTGTCCAAGATGTCTATTATGGTTACTATCTTTGATTGTATCCATGTTTTGATCTTTATTTTTGAATTCTGCTTCACAATTGATTATTATGAAGTATTATTGATCTTGGATAAACTGTTATACGAATCCCTACTATTTGTCCTTCTGTCTCATTGGATTCGTTCTCTTTAAGATATTTTTCATCATCCTCAGTCCTAAATGATGATATTAATGAATATCTTTGGCCTGTAGTGCAAAGATGTATGATTACTTGATGAATATCTTTGGCCTGTAGTGCAAAGATGAACAGGTGTTGAGATGAACATGACTGACAGGTGATACAAATGAATATCTTTGGCCTGTAGTGCAAAGATGAATATTTGGTTAAAGATGATTATTAATTGATGTTACAGGGATAAAATATTGATGATGGACTTTTAAATCTTAGAAGATAGTAGAATTCTTTCTCTACTTGACTCTTCTAATGGTTTGCTGTTTCCGCTGCAGTTGTTGATCTAAAACTTGTTGTCGATTATATTTTATCAGATTTTTCCCTGTTGAAGACTAACGATAATTTGTTGTATATTATCTTAGTCATAATATTCTTTACTGGGCTAGTTGAGCTCACCCTTTTCCTTTTTGTTCCATTTTTCTTCTCAGGAGGTGAGAACATAGCAGGATCTAGTCGGGGTATGGAGTGATGGTTCTAGAAAGATGTATTAACAGTCCTCACTATTTCTGTAAAATAGTGTTTGAATAATTGTAATGAGGATTTATTTGAGTGTGGATATTGTCTAGAAGACAATATTTGTATTTAAACTCACAGTATGTGTTGTCGTATTTTGCACGACAATTGTATTATTGAAGTTGTAGTTTGCTTTCTGTACCATGTATTTGGCGACTCAGAATGGGTGTTGTATACCTATTCTGGGGGCGTCACAATATCACCATTATTAAATTAAACACTCATTATATTTAGGAATAAATATGAAAGAAAAATATATTGTTGAAGTTTGCAATAAATGATGCTCTTTTTATGAAACAAAAGAAATATTTTGTAGGATTATTAAATTACACTGGCGGATCTACGCTTGGGACAGGGTTAATTGACCCCACTGAATTTTGAGGAGTCAATTTTTTATTTGTTTTTAATTTTATAAGGTGTTTAGTGAAAATAAAAAGTTCAAACTAAAAGACAATTAAATGTCTCAAATTTATACTAACAACATTTCACTCTTTTATATTGTTTAGTAATTTATATTGAACATGATATTTTTACAGTTATTGAAATGAGGTTATCATTGCAATATGTTCAAGCAATGAAGTCTCGAAAAAAGTTGTTATAAATAATATTTTAACAATATTATTTAGTTTTGTAATTTATTTTAGAAGATAAATTAAGATGTTCTAGATTGTTGAAACAGCTGAATGAATAACTTAAGGATCAATTACATATTCTATTATATTTTTTTAAAATAATTACAACAATAGTGTACTCGTATAATATTTACACAATTAATACACTTTCCATATTATTTACAATATTAGTAAATTAGGATTCCTTAATTTAAGGAATTAGTATGCAATTAAAATTCTTTAATTTAGGAAATTAGTATTGATTTACTTATTAAATTAAGTAATTAATAAGTAAACTCATCTTCCTCTCTCTCTCTTTGAAACACAAACTCAGTCTCCATTGTTACCCATAAATCCAAGGGAAGGAAATCCATGGATATATTGTGAAGACCAGTTTCGAGCCCAATATCTACGTACAAAGTGCAGTGGTTGACATGTATGCAAAGTGCCATAACATTGGTTTGGCAACCAAGGTATTCTGGAACATTAAGGATAGAAACACAGTAGTTGCTAGAAGTTGTAGTTGTAGTAGCAAAACTTTGCATTGGTTGAATCACAGCGTGGACAGGGTAGGTGCTCTAGTCCCGGCGGTGGTCCACCCATTTGGTTTGGTTTTGTGGGTCGTCGGTCGCCAGATTTTATGGAGGAAGACATGAAGTTGGAGAGAGAAAAAGCGAGATTAATTCTGAAAACACAGCAGCTTCTGAGTTCTGAGGCTTATTTGTAAAAAGCAAGCAGACTTTAAAAAGAGTTTGATATTTTCAGTCGGCTAAAAGATAAGCTTTGTTTGATAATTTTTTTATAGTACAGTTGGTAGCCAAACATTCATACCAAGGTAACCAATTCAGTGTTATTAGGTTATCAATTTATTTTGAATGTGATCCAGTTGGTAGCCAAACCTTTATGCAGCTGGTTGCCAAACTTTCAGACCAAGGTAACCAATTCATACTGCAGGTGTGGAGGTAGATTGGTTACCTTGGTATAAAGGTTTAGTTACCTTGGTATAAAAGTTTGGTTACCTTTTTTAAGAAGGTCTGGTTATCAACATTACATTACACATCACTCTCTTATCTCTCTTTTTCTTATGCAGTGTTGTTATTTTCTTTTGGACATGAAATTAGGTCTCACCGGCGAAAGGAGGAGGAAGATGACCGGTGAAAGGGAGGAGGAAGATGACGTTGCCAAACTTTAAATATTTGAATTTGAATTATTATTTTTGAATTTATTTTTGTTGTTAGATCCAAGATATTTGAATTTGAATTATTAATTATGACAGTTATTTCTACTTGATTTTAGGTTTTCTTATTATTATAAATTGAATCCTATACTAATTTTCTAAATTAAGGAATCCTAATTGCACTAATATTGTAAATAAATATGAAAAAATGTATTATTTTTGTAATTATTTTTTGATGCACTAGTGGTATAATTAGTTTTTAATTGTTGTATATTTCTGTAAAGAACCCATAACTTAACGTGTAATTTTAACTCGGTCCCACATTTGAGAATTTTTGTGTCCACCGGTGCTAATAATATTCTTGATTTAATTTGTTTATTTTAAGGTGTATATGTGCTTGTGTTCTTTCATCACATTTAATGTTTTCAGTATAGTAACAATTTATAAATTTAATATATTACAACCTTTTTGGATGTGTTAATGTCAAAATTCGTCCACACGATTCAATCACTAAAGCGCGTCAAATTCTGCACAGAAACGAATTCATACCAAAAATTTGACGGTTTGGGCCGTACTGAAAAAGGATTAACATTGGAGGCTTTATGCTCTAGTTCTGTAAAATAGTATGTGTACCTTATAATCAAGGTAAAACCTTGTATTTATAGTGATCTCACCACTTTCATAAAATCCTTCCATATATAGAATTATGATTTCTCATTAAGTATAATTTCTTAATGGGATCAAATATAATTTCCTTAAGGAAAGTAAGTCGATTTATAATCTGCCACTTTACTTAAGAATTAAAAATCAAATATAATTAAAAATCTTTAATTCTTTAAAATACTCAACTACAAAAAAAAAATCCCTACATGAATTAAAATAATTTCACGCAGATTTTTGCCCACCATACCATTTTTAGTCCAAATAATCATGCCCAGCAGGATTGTGTAAAGAAAATAGGAGTCAAAGTGCTGCACGTGTTTGCAACATGAAGACTAAGATTAATTGGATAAATGGTTGTTTTTGTTTGACTAAGACTAGGAAAAAACAAAAACAAAGCTTTAAAAAGTTTCCATAAAACCAGCTATGTTTTAAGTTCGTATGTACATTTATTATTATTATAATTTTATTTATTATTATTATTTTGCTAAATATATGTACATTTATTATTGGTCTTTGCCACTAGTATTATAAAAATATAGTTAGGAGTCATGGCACCTACTACCTTATAGTTTTAATGTTACTACGTTATAGTATTAATGTTGTCAAACTTTGACCTGTGAGGCAGGAATTGAAAATACTCTTAATAGGGCGAAAGTTTTGTTTATTTACTTTTGAATGAGTCTAAATTTGATTAAATAAATTATTTAGATGATTTATTTTATAATTTTGTAATTTAAATGTATTTGAATGTCTGAACGATTCATCAAATTTTTTTTTTTGATAAAATTAATAAGTAGTGTTGAATGATATTTTTATTTACATTCCCTCATTGACAATTAAAATTTGTATTCAATATTCATCTTGTTTTACTATTATAAACAAATTTTGTTATGTATAGAATATTTTTTATTTTTCTTTTAAAATATTGGTCAATATCCAATTTAATGAATGTTGTTGTAGTATTTTATTTTGATTTTATGTACTGATAGAATGTTGTTAATATTTTTAGTGTTTTATTCCTAAAATTATATTACAAATAATATACTCCATCAAAAATTGTTCAGAAATTTATATTTAGTTTTTCTTAAATATCATCATTTATTTATAATTACATAATAAATTTGTTCGTAACAACTCAAAAGGTTAAAATAGGCAAACATATGTTTTCAGATATTTTAGACACACAATTGTCAAACACATTATTTCATTCTGTATTCAGAACTTCTACTCCATTTAACTCATTCAAATTTTCTTATACATTCAAAAAATTTCATTCAATTTTATCAAACAAACCCTAAATATCAACTAAATATAAAAAAGACTCAATTGTAAAATTGTTCTCTATTTATATTCGTGAGATATTTTTGTTTTAAATTTAATTAATTAGTAAATTAGCTTCTCATTCAATGTATAATTATTAGTGTAAATCTTTATTCCTTTTAGAGTCTAATTTGTCGTACAAAACTAACCTAAATAAACAATTCTACATTATTATTTGTACCTTGAAAGAGTATTTTAACTAATTTTTTTTTTTTAAAATTCATATACCTAAACGTCAAAAATGAATAAACTGAGGGATTTTTTTAATTTTTGAAGTGGTGCAGGGCGAGTTTGAACTTAATGCAATTATACCAAACAAAAAGATGAGAAAAGCTGAATCTTCTCTTCTTTCTTTAATAGAGAGGAAGAGCGAAGTGCCTTCATGAAATTTGACTCTGTCGAATTAACTAGTTAGTCTCTAAGCCAAGAATAAATAACTTAATTATAATAAGCTGTATATAAGGCTTATCTATTCTCTAAACCTTCTTGGATTGATCATATAGTAATACTATAGACAAGTGTTTATATAATAATACTAGTAGTATAGAGAGCAGATCATCTGTCCCCCCACTTAAAGTTTGCCGGTAAATCCATTTACTAAGAAACGACAGATCTGATGGTCTGTATTATCATTCTGCTTACAGACAGTTGCATACATCAGAATATGATGGACAGTTTCAAAATTTTGATATTTTGTCTTACCATCAATATTCCATTCATAGATGGTTTTGTCATGGTAAGATTTTTGAGAATGAAGAAAGTCTTCTTCATACAGAATATCCTGGGGAGTAGGTCTAGGATAATAATATCTGCTAGGTCCAGTTAAGGCCATACGGTTTACAGGTTTCTTACTGTAAGTGGTTTTATTAATACTCTGCATATCCTGAAAATTATTCTGGATTTCTAAAATATGAATTGGAGAAATGTCATCAGGAGTATCTGTATTATCTGTGTCACTATCAGTATCATTATTACTGGTATAAGAAGGGGGTTGTCCAGACATTATATTAATTTGGGATTAGGTTGCAGTTGTGGTTGTAAGCTTTTATATAATAATACTAGTAGTATAGAGAGCAGATCCTCTGTCCCCCTTGTGTCCTTTCACTTAAATTTTGACACCTAGTCTCTTATTTAATTTTAGATTTAATTGGTGTTAAGTAAAAGGCTAAGTATCAAAATTTAAGTGGAGAGACAAAAAAATAAGAACAGAAGATCTGCTCTCAGCAGTATATGACTTTTGTATTTATTATATTCTATAATAAAAAATTAAGCATCCACCATAGATTGCTTGTTTATACCTACTTCTAGAACTTCCTACAGCCTGTTTGCTCTGGCTTGCTCTATTTCCTAGCAATTTCGGTGTGTCCTTCTATAGTCTTAGGTCTCTTAACCTTATTTTATTCAAGGACTTCTTGTCCTTGTTTACTTTTACTTGCATGGCCAACAAAAATAAAAAACTAAAAATCACAGCGTACCATTACATTTACATGTTATTGGTGAAATATGATTCGATTTTGATTCGGAAGTAATTGTAAAATTACTCAAAAAGTAATTGGGTATGTTCTTGAAGCGGATGGTTGGTATGTCTGGAGCCATTATAGATCAGGATCTTAAAAGGGTAGTTTTGTAATTTTTTAGTTAAATTAGAATTTCTTATATAGCATTATATAAAGAGAGAATCATGCTTTGTATTATATATGAAATTCTAAAGATAACTGTAGATTAGCCCAATCTTTAGGTGAACCACCTAAATTTTCTTGCTTATGTGTGATTGTTTTTCTTTCCATTTATCTTTACTATTATTTTCGTTGCATTGTTATTCTCTAACCTCACTCATTACTTACTTCTTTCCTATATAGTACTCCATTTGGAAATATGTACTACCCGTAAAATATTAAAATGAACACATACTATTAGGAACAAGGATTGACACGGGTAGTTCCTGTCCTTAAGGTGTTTATTGCCCTTTACCACTAAGATTTGCTAAAGATTACTAACAATTCACCTCCAAGATTTATGTCAAGCCTATATTAGTTCTAAGTGATAGCAACTCACTATCTGAATCTCAATATATATTGTTGTGTAAAGATGATAAGAAGGACGAAGATGAAGACTCTTCTGTTTCATAACTGAATTGTTAATTAAGTATCATTTACAAAGTAAATGATGTAATAATTACATATCAGTTTTAAAACTCTTTTGTATTCCATAATGATTAAACACAAAACTATTTAACCATTAATGAAGTCTATTAATCTGGTTCAAAGCCAAAAAGTAGGCTCTTGGCTCGAGCGAGACTCCTAGCGACGATGCGCACGTGCGTCTAAAGCGCCAATGCGACTTTGCAACCTCTATTTCAAATGATATGACCGGAGTTATCATACACACACAAACCTCCCTTTACGGTGAGCATAATAACCGCTTTGCGCTATTAAATCCATGCGCAATATCCGGTTTCTTGAACCTCTAAGAGAGTAAATGTAAGACCCCAACTTTTATGAATAAAGATGAATTTTTTTTCTAAATATCATTTTTGAGTATTATGGTGGGGATTTGTTATAATATTATAGTTGTGGATAATATTTATAAATTTTACAAAGTATGCAAGTTGTCATAAAATATTCAATTGGTCGAAAAATATTCGTTTTAACAGGGAATATTCGTACAACGGCACATTCATTGATAGACCACACAACGGAATTATTGTCGAAATAAAAAATGATAGAAATATCTTTTTATAAAAATAACGGCGAAAGTTTTACCGTTAAACTGTTGAAATACCCGGTGGTAAAAGTACAATAATACGCGTAGTTGCATAGTAGCACACGATATTAATTATTGATGCTTACGTGAGAAGTCACTCAGTTATACTCAATTATTTCTACAGTAATTGCTGCATATATAGTATCTCACGTTATTTGATTTAATTATTACCAATATTTTATATTATTAAATCAATAATTGAGATGACAGGTTATTCATATTATTATTTGCATAATTAACAATGTCTAGAAAGTTCTGTCGAGGAAAGGGGTTTGGTCACCTAATTGCGCGCCAATAGGGAGAAATCCTTATCGAAAATCTCCCTCTTTCTTGGGAACGATCTGATTGTTAATATTGCTAGTTATAATAATAATGAATAAATATTGATAAAAATATTAAGAGAATTTTTATGAAGTATTTATTATAAATTTTTTTTATTATCTGGACCCCCATTTACCCATTTTTTAAAATAATCGGTAGAAAGTTATTCAGAATATATTTATCTATAAGAAGAGGGGGGCACGAGTGGGGCCCACGTAGGAAAAAAATGTCAGGTGGGGGGGATGAAAACATTTTGGTCACGGGAGGGGACAAAGGTTTATATATATATTATAATAAGTTTTGTTTTTTTATGAAAAACAGAATATATTATATTTTATTATGTATAGTATTTTGCATAGCGTTTGCATAGTGACTGCATAATAAAAAATTAGAAAATCAGATCTCAGCCGACGAAACCCGTGAATAAGCACTGTGCATCCGTGATTTTTTTTCCTTACTATGCATCAAAATAGTATCCTTCCTTTCTCCTATAAATAGGATGCTTAGTTAGAATTGAAAATCACACCAAAATCAAAAAATTCTTCTTCTATAATATTGAGCGTATTTCTTTCGAGTTTTAGGAAGTTTTGAGTGTAGAAAACAGTGAAAGTTTTCTTCAAGAATATTTCCGCTATACCAGTTGTAATACTCTCCTTTTTAAGGTAAGAGATATTATTTTTGTTCAATACTCGTAAGAAATAATATTTTCTTCCATACTCTGTAGTATGTAAGTAATATTATTTCATTTCAGATTTCAAATTTTATACTCATTTTGTTAAACTTTTGGCTTCTATACTCCATGAAATTAGTAAAATATCCTTGAAATTTGAGCTCCATCCAATATCTTTTCATGAAAATATTATTCTGAGCATTCTTAATAATTTTTAACCTTTTTATGTCGGAGTAGTATTCACCCAGTACTATTCATGGGGTACTATTCACTCGGTTACTATTCACCCGGGATACTATTCATGACAAAAATTAATTTTTTTTCGTTCCAAATCATTTTTGATACAATATGATTCTTGAATTTTACTCCACAAAACAGTATCATGTTGACAATTTGGACGTTTTTAAATTTTGGATAAATTAAATTATAAATCTTTAAAATTTTATCATTTGCTTTCATTTAATTGAATTCTTATATCATTGTCATCATCCTCATGCTTATATTGTTATGAAAGTCATCTTTGGCCTGTAGTGCATAGATGGACTATTGATCGGTATGATTATAACCAGGAATCATTCGGTATAATCATAACCTGTAATGTTACAAATGATGTGATAAAAGTCCTCATTAGCCCGTAGTGTATTGATAGACAGTTGTTGGCATAATCATAACCATTGGTGATAACACGATTATCTTTAGCCCGTAATACATGGATAATTCGTGGACGTGATACTAATGAATATCATTGGCCGTAGTGCAGGGATAATTCTGTGATGTGGATTATTTATTAAGCTGAGTCTCAGCGATAAAAAATGATGTTAAACTTTTTAAATCATAGAAGATAACAGATATCATGCTCTACTTGACTCTTTTAATGGATTGCTTGTTCCGCTGTAGTTAAACTTGATGTTTATTATATTTTATCAGTTTAACCCTGTTGAAGGCTAATGATAATTTATTCTGCATTATCTTAGTCATAATATTTCTTACTGGGCTAGTTGATGTGACGCCCCCAAAACAGGTCCAATCCATCCAACCCATTCTGAGTCGCCAAATACATGGTACAAAAAATAACTACAACTTTATGATTACAATTGTCGTGCAAAATACGACAACACATATACTGTGAGTTTAAATACAAATATTGTCCTCTAGACAGTATTCATACTCAATTAAGTCCTCATTATACTTATTGATACACTATTTTACAAAATAGCGAGGACTACTAAAACAACTGTCTTGAACCATCATTCCACACCCCGACTAGTACTCGCTACATTCTCGCCTCCTGAGAAGAAAAATAGAACAACAAGGAAAAGAGTGAGCTCAACTAGCCCAGTAAAGAATATTATGACTAAGATAATATACAACAAATTATCGTTAGTCTTCAATAGGGAAAAATTTAATAGAATACAATAGACAACAAGTTTTAAATCAATATTCGCAGCGGAAAATAATAATTCATAGAAGAGTTACGTAGAGAATGAAATCTACGATTATCTATGAATTTAAAAGCCCATCATCACATTTTATCCATGTAATATCAATCAATAAATATCTTGAATCAAATAGTCATCTTTGCACTACAGGCCAAAGATATTCATCAGTTGGTCGTGTTCACCTCAACACCCATTCATCTTTGCACTACGGGCCAAAAATATTCATCAAAAATCATTCATCTTTGGACTACAGGCCAAAGATATTCAGTTATATAATTATTTAAGACTGATGATGATGAAAAATATTTTAAAGAAAACGAATACAGTGAAACAAAATAACAAATATTAAGGATTCGTATTTCGATTTATCCATGTCCAAAAATACCTTATAAATAATCATAGTGAAGTAAAATTCAAGAATGATCAAAACATGGATACAATCAAAGCTAGTATCCAGAATAGATATTTGGACAAAAAGAAAAATATTTCATTTTTCGGTGAATAGTAACTCGTGAATAGTAACCCCGACATGAAAAGTTCTAAATTTGATAAAAAGTTCAGATCAATACTTCGGCATAATGATATTGAAGAAAATAATATCATTTAAGAAGAAATAACATCCCTTACCTCGGAAAGACGGTACTTCTGACTGGAATACTAGATATAGTGCTGAAGGAAACTTGCACCGTATAGCAACACTCAAAGTATCAAATACTCACAAGAATACACTCGATATAGAGAGAGAAATAGAGAGAAACTTGTGTTTCTGGTGTGATTTTCAATTCTAACCTAAGCACCCTATTTATAGGAAAATGCTTAGAACACCAAAGCAGAAAATTTAATATAAAATTTAATATAATAATAATATATTTATCAAATTTTCCTTAGCCCACCTCTAGACATCTGATCTCAGCTCATTTATATCACATGTTAGCCCACTTAAATGCCAAAAAACGTTTTTCTTCAAAATAATAAATAAAACTTTCAAAAATCAATTATTTCGGAACTTCAGAACTTCAATAATTCATAATAAATAGCCCTTTTATCAGAAATTTGAATCTCGCGAGTTTTTATAGGAAATTCAATTCTCTACAACTTTGTAGAAGAAAGTTTTTCCAAATTCCAAACAGAAATTGACCGAAATTCATAAACGGGCAATTTTACAGTCAATAATAAATTTTCGGTCAAGAATTGTGTCCACCAACACACAAAACATGTGTCAATCATTTAATGCCACAAAAATACTCTTCCTCCTCATATACTCATATACCCCATATTCATTGTAAAAATATCACCATCAATATATTATTAAAATAATATATTTAAATGAATTATTTTATCAGAAAAAGATAAAATATTAATTTTCAACAATTGTCACATTAAAAATTTTCTCCATCTATATCCACATAAAATCAATATTTTCCTCATCATATAAATCAATAATTAATTATACACAAATAATATTACAGAATCACAGTACTAGCAACCAGGCCGTTCCCAGAAAAGAGGGGGCTTTCCAATAAGGATTTCTCCTTACTGGCGCGCAATTAGATGACCAAACCTCTCCTTAGACAGAACTTTCTAGACATTGTCAATAATGTTATCTAATAATATTATTCAGATAATATAAATTATTGCTCCGATAATGGAAAATATTGTGTAGTGACAATTATAAAATATCAACGTAGCAATTATTTAATCAATAAAATAAAATATTGAACAGTAATTACTGTAATCATTATTGAGTAGTGCCTTCTTACGTAAGAATCAATAATTGGTGCAATACCGTGTGTTACTGTGCAACAACGCGTATTACCGTGCTTTAACCACCGGGTATTCTAACAGTATTAACGGTAACAACTACGCCGTTATTTATAAACAACTTATTTTTGTCGTTTTCTTCATCCAATCGCTTTTCGTTATGGGGAGGAGAACGACCACCGGTCATATGCTATAAATGTGGAAAAGAGGGACATATCAGCCCAAACTGTCCACAACAGTTCAAGATATGCTATAATTGTGGAAAGGAAGGACATATCGCTCGAGATTGTACGATAGCGAAACCAAGTTCAGCGGGGACGGTGACTCAAAAGGCTGCCCCAGAAAAGTCAAAGTCAACGGTTCCTGGAAGAGCGTTTGTCGTGACTGGTCAACATGCGAGGAACCCAAACGAGGTGATCACGGGTAAGCTAATCATAAATTCATGTGAAGTTTATACCTTACTAGATACCGGTGCTACCCATTCATTTATTTCTCCTGCTTGTGCTCAACGTTTAAACTTGACTCTGGAGAAATTAGACTTTAATTTATCTGTGGAGACTCCGTTAGGGGAAACTTTCATCACATCCACTGTTTATAAATCTTGTTTGATCCAAGTTGGTACCATCACCTTACCTGTTGACCTTATCTCTTTAAAGATACTTGCATTTGACGTGATTTTAGGAATTGATTGGTTAACTACTCATCATGCCAAAATTGATTGTTTTCGTAAGGTGGTTAGTATTTATATTCCTAATCAACCTGTTGTTCGAATTCAAGCAACAAAGCCATTAAAATCAATCACTGTCATATCAAGTCATAAAGCCATTCGTTTATTAAAAAACGAATGTCAAGCTTTCCTAGCCCATGTTATGGATTTGAATAAAGACACGTCAAATTTGAATAATATTCCTGTTGTTAGTAACTTTCCTGACGTATTTCCTGAAGAACTTCCCGGTCTACCCCCGAAACGTGAAGTTGAATTCTTTATTGATCTTGAACCTGGTACAAAGCCCATTTCTAAAACCCCATATCGAATGACTCCTATTGAACTTCAGGAGTTAAAAGTCCAACTACAAGAGTTGTTGGACATCGGCTTCATTCGTCCTAGTACATCTCCTTGGGGTGCTCCTATTTTATTTGTAAAGAAGAAAGACGAGAGTATGCGACTTTGTATCGATTACCGGGAATTAAACCATGTCACCATCAAGAATAGGTATCTGCTACGTCGTATTGATGACCTGTTTGACCAGTTACAAGGAGCACAATTCTTTTCAAAAATCGATCTTCGTTCTGGATATCATCAGCTGAAGGTTAAAACTGAGGATATTCCGAAGACTGCCTTTAGAACTCGGTACGGGCATTATGAATTCTTAGTCATGTCTTTTGGATTGACTAATGCTCCTGCGGCTTTCATGGATATGATGAACTGAGTATTCAAGGATTATTTGGATCAGTTCGTTGTTGTCTTTATTGATGACATCCTCATATATTCCAAAAGCCGTGAAGATCATGAGCACCATTTGAAGCTGGTACTCCAAAGGCTGCGTGAAAACAAGTTATATGCTAAGTTGAAGAAATGCGAGTTCTGGCTTGAGGAAGTAGCATTCCTAGGGCACGTGGTGTCAAAACATGGAGTATCTGTGGACCCGGCGAAGATTGAAGCAATACAAAGCTGGGAGCAACCGAAGACGGTGACCGATGTACGTAGCTTTCTAGGCTTAGCTGGTTATTATCGGAGATTCGTAGAAGGGTTTTCTCGAATCGCTACCCCGTTAACTCAGCTGACTCGGAAGGATATCAAATTTGTATGGAGCGAAGAATGCGAGAAGAGTTTCCAAGAGCTTAAGAGGAGACTCATTTCGGCACCTGTTCTGACAATACCATCTGGTTCGGATGGATTTGTTATCTACAGCGATGCTTCAGGCAAAGGGTTAGGATGTGTTCTCATGCAACGTGGGAAAGTCATAGCCTATGCCTCGCGACAACTTAAAGAATATGAGAGGAATTATCCTACTCATGATCTAGAGTTGGCAGCAGTCGTTTTCGCGCTAAAGATCTGGAGGCACTATCTATATGGGGAGAAAGTGGAGATATATTCAGACCATAAAAGCCTCAAATATTTCTTCACTCAGAAAGAACTCAACATGCGGCAACGACGTTGGCTCGAGCTGTTAAAAGATTACGACCACACTATTCAATACCATCCTGGAAAAGCAAACGTGGTAGCTGACGCGTTGGGTAGAAGATCATATGCAGGAACGAGTGCGATGATGTCAAGTATACGCGTAGAACCAACTTTAATCGATAAAGTTAAAGTTGCTCAAGCTACAGACCCGGAGCTGATGCGTATGAAGAAGAAAGTGCAAGAAGGTGCTATTCCAGAAGCAAGAATCGATGAAGAAGGAATACTTCGAGTCCACTCCAGACTTTGTGTTCCTAACGATTCTGATTTAAAGTACAAGATCATGATGAAGGCACACAATACACCATTTGCAATCCATCCTGGAAGTACTAAAATGTATCGTGATCTTCGACATACATTTTGGTGGAACAATATGAAGAGAGAGATTGCAAAGTTTATCTCGAGGTGTTTAACTTGTCAACGTGTAAAGGCGGAGCATCAAGTACAAAAGGGTCCATTGCAATCACTTGAGATTCCGAAATGGAAGTGGGAACACATTACCATGGATTTCGTTACGGGTCTTTCCACGGTTTCTCAAGGCATAAATGCTATTTGGGTTATAGTTGATAGATTAACCAAGTCTGCTCATTTCTTGCCGATACGAGAGACTTATTCCCTTGAACGTCTTGCTAGGATGTACGTGAATGAGATTGTAAGGTTGCATGGCATGCCAGTATCCATAGTTTCGGATCGTGACCCAAGATTCACTTCAAGATTTTGGGTTAGCTTGCAAAAAGCTATGGGCACGGATTTACGGTTCAGTTCGGCATACCATCCTCAAACGGACGGGCAATCAGAGAGGACTATTCAAACTCTTGAAGATCTATTAAGACTTTGTGTCCTCGATTTCAAAGGAAGTTGGGATAAGTACCTACCATTGGTGGAATTCTCCTACAACAACAGTTATCAGGAAAGTATAGGTATGGCTCCCTTTGAAGCATTGTATGGACGAAAGTGTCGCTCTCCAGTATGTTGGGATGAGGTGGGAGAAGCAACGTTGTTGGGACCAGAGTTGGTACGAATGACTACAGAGAAGATCCAAACGATTCGACAACGTATACAAACGGCACAGGATCGACAAAAGAGTTATGTGGATCTTCATAGAAAGGACGTGGAATTTGACATTGGGGATCATGTATTATTACGTGTAGCTCCATGGAAAGGAGTTACAAGATTTGGGAAGAGAGGAAAGCTCAATTCATGATTTATTGGTCCATTTCAGATTCTTGACCGAGTAGGAAATGTGGCCTATAGACTTGCGTTACCTCCAAGTATGTCTCGTGTTCATAATGTTTTTCATATATCTGTGCTTCGTAAATATGTGAAAGACCCAAACCATGTTATTGAGTTAGAACCGGACGAGATAGCTGAAGACTTAACGTACGAGGAGGTACCTGTCAAGATCATGGATAAGAAGGAGCATGTCCTACGCACGAAGGTCATACCACAAGTTAAAGTTTTGTGGAGAAACCATGCTATTGAGAAAATGACCTGGTATCCTCATCTTTTCGAAATACCAGGTACGTATGTCAATTTCGAGGACGAAATTTCATAAGGAGGGGAGGTTGTAAGACCCCAAATTATTAATAAATGAAATTTAATTTTCTCTATTTATTATTCTGAAATAGTAAGAGTTGATTAATGTGGTTAGTTATGGGTAAAATGCGCAAATATTTTAAATAAGCAAGTGGTTATAAAATATTCATTGTTGTCGGGAAATATTTGTTTGGTCGTGGAATATTCTTGTTGTCGGGGAATATTCGTACGACGGCGCAGCCTTGTGTGGGCCACATAACAGAAAGCGATTGGATGAATAAAATGACAAAAATAAGTTGTTTATAAATAACGGCGTAGTTGTTACCGTTAATACTGTTGGAATACCCGGTGGTTAAAACACAGTAATACGCGTTGTTGCACAGTAGCACACGGTATTGCACCAATTATTGATTCTTACGTAAGAAGGCACTACTCAATAATTGTTACAGTAATTACTGTTCAATATTGTATTTTATTGATTCAATAATTGCTGCGTTGATATTTTATATTACTGTTGTTTTAATAATTGTCACTACACAGTATT
Source organism: Panax notoginseng (assembly GCA_016801055.1). Lineage (NCBI taxonomy): Eukaryota > Viridiplantae > Streptophyta > Magnoliopsida > Apiales > Araliaceae > Panax > Panax notoginseng. The sequence continues at coordinate 21,967,750 of CM029016.1, forward strand.
TTCTATTATCGGAATAATAATTCATATTATCTGAATAATATTATTAGATAACATTATTGGCAATGTCTAGAAAGTTCTGTCTAAGGAGAGGTTTGGTCATCTAATTGCGCGCCAGTAAGGAGAGATCCTTATTGAAAAGCCCCCTCTTTCTTGGGAACGACCTGATTGTCAGTACTGTGATTCTGTAATATTATTTGTGTATAATTAATTATTGATTTATATGATGAGGAAAATATTAATTTTATGTGGATATAGATGGAAAAAATTTTTAATGTGACAATTGTTGAAAATTAATATTTTATCTTTTTCTGATAAAATAATTCATTTAAATATATTATTTTAATAATATATTGATGGTGGTATTTTTACAATGAATGTGGGATATATGAGTATATGAGGAGGAAGAGTATTTTTGTGGCATTAAATGATTAACACATGTTTTGTGTGTTGGTGGACATAATTCTTGACCGAAAATTTATTATTGACTGTAAAATCGCCCGTTTGTGAATTTCGGTCAATTTCTATTTAGAATTTGGAAAAACTTTCTTCTGTAAAGTTGTAGAGAATTGAATTTCCTATAAAAACTCGCGAGATTCGAATTTTCTGATAAAAGGGCTATTTATTATGAATTATTGAAGTTCTGAAGTTCCGAAATAATTAATTTTTGGAAGTTTTATTTATTATTTTGAAGAAAAACGTTTTTTGGCATTTAAGTGGGCTAACATGTGATAAAAATGGGCTGAGATCAGATGTCTAGAGGTGGACTAAGGAAAATTTGATAAATATATTATTATTATATTAAATTTTCTGCTTTGGTGTTCTAAGCATTTTCTTATAAATAGGGTGCTTAGGTTAGAATTGAAAATCACACCAGAAACACAAGTTTCTCTCTATTTCTCTCTCTATATCGAGCGTATTCTTGTGAGTATTTGATACTTTGAATGTTTCTATACGGTGCAAGTTTCCTTCAGCACTATATCTAGTATTCCAGTCAGAAGTACCGTCTTTCCGAGGTAAGGGATGTTATTTCTTCTTAAATGATATTATTTTCTTCAATATCATTATGCCGAAGTATTGATCTGAATTTTTATCAAATTTGGAACTTTTCATGTCGGGATTACTATTCATGAGTTACTATTCATGAGTTACTATTCACGAGTTACTATTCACGAGTTACTATTCACCAAAAAATGAAATTTCCTTCTTTTCGTCCAAATATCTATTCTGGATACTAGCTTTGATTGTATCCATATTTTGATCATTCTTGAATTTTACTTCACTATGATAAGGTATTTTTGGACATGGATAAATCGAAATACGAATCCATAATATTTGTTATTTTGCTTCACTGGATTCGTTTTCTTTAAAATATTTTTCATCATCCTTAGTCTTAAATGATGATATAATTGAATATCTTTGGCCTGTAGTGCAAACATGAATAATTTCTGATGAATATCTTTGGCCCGTAGTGCAAAGATGAATAGGTATTGAGGTGAACATGACCAACTGATGGATATCTTTGGCCTGTAGTGCAAAGATGACTATTTGATTCAAGATATTTATTGATTGATGTTACAGGGATAAAATGTTGATGATGGGCTTTTAAATTCATAGATAATCGTAGATTTCATTCTCTACGTAACTTCTCTATGAATTATTATTTTCCGCTGCGAATATTGAATTAAAACTTGTTGTCTATTGTATTCTATTAAATTTTTCCCTGTTGAAGACTAACGATAATTTGTTGTATATTATCTTAGTCATAATATTATTTACTGGGCTAGTTGAGCTCACCATTTTCCTTGTTGTTCCATTTTCTTCTCAGGAGGTGAGAATGTAGCAGGTACTAGTCGGGGTATGGAATGAAGGTTCTAGGAAGTTGTTTTAGTAGTCCTCACCATTCTTTTTGTAAAATATTGTTCCAATAATTGTAATGAGGACTTATTTGAGTGTGGATATTGTCTAGATGACAATATTTGTATTTACACTCACAGTTTTTATGTTGTATTAATAAAGTTGTAGTTGTTTCTGTACCATGTTATTGACGACTCAGAATAGGTGTTGTATACCTGTTTTGGGGGCGTCACAACGTGCAACAGATTGGCAATGTTCTTCCTGTAAACAACATCATTGAGCAGACGATGAACGATGAGATGTTTAGAAGCTTTTTGCGGTTCATGCAAAACCAGACGAGGGAGGCTACTGTTCAAAATATAGGTAGAAACAATGGCAACGCACAGCTGGTCACAACCAAACAACTCAAAGAGTTGGGACCACCAGAATTCTGGGGAAAGCCGGATCCGATTAAGGCGGAGACGTGGGTTAAGAAAATTACCAAGATATTCGATGTCTTGGGATGCACGGAGGAACAGAAGGTTCCATTCGCCACTTTTATGTTTCGTAATGAGGCAAATTACTGGTGGAAATCTGTGAAGCGTACCCAGCTAGCTGCACTCAGCATGTCTTGGGAAACGTTTCTGAAACTGTTCAATGACAAGTACTTTCCTGAAAGTATTCATCATATGAAGGAGGTAGAGTTTATTAGACTAGAACAGAACAACATGACGGTGTCCCAGTACGAGACGAAGTTCACGGAGTTATCCAGGTTTGCGCCTCATTTGGTGGAGAATGAGAAACGTATAACGCGGATGTTTTTGAGAGGTTTGAAACCCGACATACGTCAATATCTCATTTCTCATAAATTTTCTCTATATTCAGATGTTGTGAATAGGGCTCAGTTATTGGAGTGCGATAATGAGTCAACTCAATCAAAGAATAACGACCTATAACTCGATGATAATCGTACCGATGGCAACGGTCATCAGAACAAGGATAACCATCGTGGAAGAAATTATCGTGCCAGAAATGGTAACCACTTTGGTGGTAATCATGGCCAAGATAATAGAAGAAATAACTCAAGTGAAAATTTTAAGAAGAGAAGATTTAACGATGACGGAAAGATGTCGGCAGCAGCACCAGCACCAGCAACAAATTCTAGGGGAGGAGAACGAACGCCAGTTAGATGCTACAAATGCGGAGAGGAGGGACATATAAGTCCAAACTGTTCACAGCCTTCCAAGGTATGTTATAATTGTGAAAAAGAAGGTCATATCGCTCGAGATTGTACGGTAGCGAAACCCAGTCTAGCGGGGATGGTGACTCAAAAGGCTGTCCCAGAAAAGTCAAAGTCAACGGTTCCTGGAAGAGCGTTTATCGTGACTGGTCAGAATGCGAAGAACCCGAACGAAGTTAGCACGAGTTAGTTAATTATAAATTCGTACGAAGTTTATACCTTATTAGATACCGGTTCTACCCATTCATTTATCTCTCTTACTTATACTCAACGTTTAAACTTGACTCCGGAGAAAATTAGACTTTGACTTAGCTGTTGAAGCTCCGTTATGAGAAACTTTCGTTACATTCACTGTTTATAAATCTTGTTTGATCCAAGTTGGCACCATCACATTACCTGTTGACCTTATTTCTTTAAAGATACTTGCTTTTGATGTGATTTTAGAAATTGATTGATTAACTACTCATTATGCCAAAATTGATTGCTTTCGTAAGGTTGTTAGTTTTTATATTCCTAAGCAACCTATTATTTGAATTCAAGTAACCAAACCATTGAAGTTAAACTCTTTCATATCAAGCCATAAAGTCATTTATTTATTGAAAAACGGATGTCAAGTTTTCTTAGCCCATGTTATGGACTTGAACAAAAATACGTCAGATTTGAATGATATTTCTATTGTTAGTAAATTTCCTGATGTATTTCCTGAAGAATTTCTTGGCTTACTCCCAAAGTGTGATATTGAATTTTGTATCGACTTTGAACCCGGTACAAAACCCATTTCTAAAATCTCATATCGAATGGCTCCTATTGAACTTCGGGAGTTAAAAATTCAACTATAGAATTTGGTATCCGAGCCTTTATCTGGTGACTTCCTTTGTGGAATACACCGAAGCCAGACTCTCTGTAGGGGACGCCATATTTATGTGGTAGTAAACTGATAGGTGTCATTGTGACGTGCTATCCAAGATTGGGATATGAGTCACAGTTGAGAGCAACCTAAGTCAGTAATCGAAATACGTAGCTTTTTATGCTTAGTTGGTTATTATCGAAGATTTTGTGGAAAGATTTTCTCGAATTGCTACTCTATTAACTCAGCTGACTCGAAAAGATACCAAATTCGAATGGAGCGAGGAATGTAGAACTCAACATACGGCAACGACGTTGGCTCGAGCTGTTGAAAGATTACGGCCATACCATTCAATACCATCCTGGAAAAAACGAACATGGTAGCTGGCGTGTTGAGTATAAAATTGTATGTGGTTACGAGTGCGATATTGTTAACACAAAGACCCATTTCGTACGACTTACAGAAGATGGAGATAGAGTTAAAGATTCCAAGAATCTGCGTGAAGATAACGAATATACGATTAGAATCTACTTTAATCGATAAAGTTAAAACCGCTTAAGCTACACACCGGAGCTGATGAATATAAAGAAGAAGGTGCAAGAAGGCGTTATTCTAGAAGTAAGAGTTGATGAAGAGAAGAAATCTCAACCTTTGATTTATTAGTCCATTTGAAATCCTCGATTGAATAGGAACTATGGCCTATAGACTCGCTTTACAGCCAAGTATGACGCGTGTTCATAACATTTTTTGCGTATCGATGTTACGTAAATATGTGGACGACCCGAACCACATTATTGAGTTAGAACCAGACGAGATAGCAGAAGATTTAACGTACGAGGAGGTACAATCAAGATCTTGGATAGGAAGGAGCATGTCCTACGCACAAAGGTCATACCGCAAGTTAAAGTTTTGTGGAGGAACCATACTATTGAGAAAATGACCTGGGAGTAGAAACGAAAATGAAAGCGAGAAGCCTCACCTTTTCGAAACACCAGGTACGTACGTCAATTTCGAGGACGAAATTTCATAAGGAGGGGAGGTTGTAAAGCCCCAACTTTTTATAAATGAAGATTTAATTTTCTCTAATTTTTATTTTGAAATAGTAAGGGGTTGATTTGATTATTGTGGTTAGTTATAGGTAAAATGCGCAAATATTTTTAAATAAGCAAGTGGTTATAAAATACTCATTGTTGTCGGAGAATATTCGTTTGGTCGTAGAATATTCTTGCTGTCGGGGAATATTCTTACGACGGCGCAGCCTTATATGGGCCACATAACGGAAAGCGATTGGATGAAGAAAACGACAAGTATAAGTTATTTATAAATAACGGCGTAGTTATTACCGTTAATACTGTTAGAATACCCAGTAGTTAAAACACAGTAATACGCGTTGTTACACAGTAGCACACGGTATTGCACCAATTATTAATTCTTACGTAAAAAGGCACTACTCAATAATGGTTACAGTAATTACTGTTTAATAATTTATTTTATTGATTCAATAATTGCTACGTTGATATTTTATATTACTGTTGTTTCAATAATTGTCACTACACAGTATTTTTCATTATCGAAGCAATAATTCATATTATCTGAATAATATTATTAGATAACATTATTGGCAATGTCTAAAAAGTTCTGTCTAAGAAGAGGTTTGGTCACCTAATTGCGCGCCAATAAGGAGAGATCCTTATTGGAAAGCCCCCTCTTTCCTAGGAACGACCTGGTTGCCAGTACTGTGATTCTGTAATATTATTTGTGAATAATTAATTATTGATTTATATGATGAGAAAAATATTGATTTTATGTGGATATAGATGGAGAAATTTTTAAAGTGACAATTGTTAAAAAATTGATATTTTATCTTTTCTGATAAAATAATATTTTATTATATTATATAATAATGATGATATTTTTATAATGAATGTGGGATATATGAGTATATGAGGAGGAAGAGTATTTTTGTTGCATTAAATGATTAACACATATTTTGTGTGTCGGTGGACTCCATTTCTTGACTGAAATTTGATTATAGCTTGTAAAATCGTTCGTATGTGGATTTCGGTCAATTTATATTTAAAATTTGGAAAAACTTTTTTCTGCAAAGTTGTAGAGAATTGAATTTCCTATAAAAAGTCACGAGATTTGAATTTTCTGATAAAAGACCTATTTATTATGAATTATTGAAGTTCCGTAGTTTCGAAATAATTAATTTTTGGAAGTTTTATTTATGTTTTAAAAGAAAAACGTTTTTTAAATATTTGTGAACATCTTTAACATGTGTTAGATGGCTGAAATCAGATTTCTAAGTAGGCTTAGGAATTTGTTTTATATATATATATATATAATATTATTATATTAAATTTTCTGATTTGGTGTTCTAAGTATTTTTTTATAAATAGGGTGCTTATGTTAGAATTGAAAATCACACCAAAAACTGAAGTTTTCTCTCTCTTTCTCTCTCTATAATATCAAGCGTATTTTTGTGAGTATTTTAATACTTTAAGTACTGCTATACGGTGCAAGTTCCTTCAGCACTATATCTTGTAATCCAGTCAGAAGTACTGTCTTTTCGAGGTAAGGGATGTTATTTTTTATCAATGATATTATTTCTTTCAATATCATTATACCGAAATATTGGTAAGATTTTTCTTGTGAAATTCTTATCTTTTCATGTCGGGGTTACTATTCATGAGTTACTAGTCACGAGTTACTATTCACGAGTTACTATTCACGAGTTATTATTCACGAGTTACTATTCACGAGTACTATTCACGAAGCATGATGATTTTTTTTCTTGTAGAATTTCTACCTTTTAGTGTCGAGGTTACTATTCACGTATACGACACTATTCACGTATATGACACTATTCACAAATACAGCACTATTCACAGAAAAATTAAATTTTCTTTTCTGTGTCCAAGATATCTATTATGGATATTAGCTTTGATTGTATCCATGTTTTGATCATTCTTGAATTTTACTTCACTATGATTATTTATGAAGTATTTTTGAACTCGGATTGTTTAAAGTACGAATCCTTAATATTTGTTCTTTTGTTTCACTGGATTCGTTTTCTTTAAAATATTTTTCATCATCCTCAGTCCTAAATGATGATATAATTTAATATCTTTGGCCTGTAGTGCAAATATTAATGATTTTATGATGAATATCTTTAGCCCGTAGTACAAAGATGAACAGGTGTTGAGATGAACATGACCGACTGATTAATATCTTTGGCCTGTAGTGCAAAGATGACTATTTGATTCAAGATGTATATTGATTAATGTTACAGAGTTAAAATAGCGATGATGGACTTTTAAATTCATAGATGATAGTAGATTTCATTCTCTACTTAACTCTTCTAATGAATTGTTGTTTCCGCTGCAGTTGTTGATCTAAAACTTGTTGTCTATTGTATTCTATCAGATTTTTTCCTGTTGAGGACTAACGATAATTTGTTCTATATTATCTTAGTCATAATATTCTTTACTGGGCTAGTTGAGGTCACCCTTTTCCTTTTTGTTCCATTTTTCTTCTTAGGAGGCGAGAATGTAGCGGGTACTAGTCGGGGTATGGAATGATGGTTCAAAATAATTATTTTAGTAGTCCTCACTATTTTGTAAAATAGTGTATCAATAATTGTAATGAGGACTCCATTTGAGTTTGAATACTGTCTAGATGACAATATTTATATTTAAACTCACAGTATATGTGTTGTCGTATCTTGCACGACAATTGTAATAATAAAGTTGTAGTTATTTTCTGTACCATGTATTTGGCGACTCAGAATGGGTTGGGTGGAATGAACCTATTTTGGGGGCGTCACAAAGTTTGTATTTGTATTCAGTACCATGTATTTGGCGACTCAAGATGGGTGATGTATACTTATTTTCGGGGCGTCATAGTATACCATAACTCTCTATAAGAAGCGGTTTCACTTCTAGTTCATATAGGTAAAATGTTTCTCTAACACTCATTTTGCTATAAGTGCAACACTTTGTTAAGAGCGTACATAGCTCATCCTCCGTCGTGCAACGGACGTTACTATCATATACTACATATGAGACCAAATTGATAGTAACACAGCCAACAACTGTGACTTGTTTTTCCCATTGAACATATAAACTAGGGGTAACCTAGTAATAGGTTGGGTTCCTATCACCCTTGACTCAGAATGGTTTAAGTCTCATATCTCGTGTAGTCAAACTTATTAAATCTCTCTTCAGAGGCTTAGTAAGTGGATCATTCAAGTTTTTACTTGACTTTACATAGACAATAGTTATGATACCATCATGTATCAACTATCTCACAAATTCATGTCTTAGACCAATATATCTAGACTTACCATTATAGGTACCACTATACGTTCTTGTTAGCGTAGCTTCACTATCACAATATAGTGAAATTGGAGGCATTGGATTTGGCCATAGATTTATGTCTAACAACCTATTTCTAATCCAATCAGCCTCTTTTCCTGCTTGAGCCAAAACAATAAACTCTGACTCCATAGTAGAGTGAGAAATACAAGTTTGTTTCTTGTTTTCCCAAGAAACAACACCACTGGCAAGAGTGAAAATCCACCCACTTGTAGATTTATTATCTCCCACACTATTAATCCAGCTTGCATCAGAGTATCCCTCCAAAACACTAAGGAATTTATAGTAGAACAATCTTATGTCACTGGTTCTTTTTAGATATCCAAGCACTCTTCCAATAGCTTTCCAATGATCAATATTATGACTGCTCGTATATCTACTACGTTTAGAAAATGCAAAAGAAATATCTGACCAAGTACAATGCATAGCATACATAAGGCTACCAATAGCACTTGCGTATTCTAGCTGTGCAATAGCTCTACCATAATTTTTTTTAGTTTAACTCCATTCTCAAAATGAGTATTCACCTCCTTGAACTCGAGATGACTAAACTTAGTTAATAATTTTTCAATATAGTGAGATTGATTCAATACAAAACCCCCACTATGTTTTTTAACTTTGATGCCTAAAATAGTATCTACTTCACCTAAGTCTTTCATCATAAAAACAAAGGATAAATACTTTTTAGTCTCATTTACTCCAGCCATATTCGTACTGATGATCAACATATCATCTACGTACAAACAGACTATCACCATATAATCAGAAGTGGTTTTGGAGTATATGCACCTATCTGCACTATTATATTTAAACCCAAAGTTTATAATAGCAGCATCAATTCTCTCGTGCCACTGTTTTGGTTCCTGTTTTAGACCATAAAGGGACTTAACTAATTTGCATACTTTAGCCTCACTTCCGGGAGCAACAAACCCTTTGGGTTGTTCCATATATTCTTCCTCATTCAAATTGCCATTCAAAAATGCGGTCTTTACATCCATTTGATGAACGTAAAGATCAAACAATGAAGCTAAGGCAAAAAGAATTCGAATGAAAGTAACTCATGCTACCGGTGCATAAGTGTCAACATAGTCAATACCCTCTACTTGTCTAAAACCTTTTGCTACTAATCTTGCTTTAAAAGTAGAAATAGTACCATTAGTGATATACTTTGTTTTAAAAACCCATTTACAACCTATAGGTTTAGAACCTCTAGGTAAATCTGTCAATACCCAAGTATTATTTCCCAAGATTGAATCTATTTCATCATTTACAGCTTCTTTCCAAAAAGCAGCATCCCTAAAAGCCATAGCTTTTTTAAATGATTTAAGATCAGTCTCAAAACTATATACATAGGGTATTTCATTTACCACCTCATTATTTTGGTCCCCTTGATGAAATGAAATCATCACCTAAATCTTTATCTTTTCTAGCTCTAGTACTCCTTGTAGGTCCACTTGCTTAAATTGGAACACTAGGTTCTTCGACCTCAACATTAGACCTTATAGGACCTCTAGCTCATCAAATTTAGGCATATCCACATTCTCAACATCTTTCGAGAATTTATTTTCAAAAATTCCACATCCCTTGACTCAGTTATAACATTAGACTCTAAATCAAGAAGCCTGTATGCTTTATTATTCTCAGCATATCCAACAAATATACTTTTAATAGCTTTAGCTCCTAACTTAGTCCTTTTAGGATCAGGAACTCGAAAATAAGCTATACACCCCCACACTTTAAAATAATTTATGTTAGGTTTTCCGCCTCTCCATATTTCTTAAGGACTAGTTTTAATTACAGTACTAGGAATCCTATTTAAAATATGACAGGCAGTTAGAAGTGCTTCACCTCATAAATTATTTGGCAAACAAGCATGATTTAACATACAATTAATCATATCATGAAACACTCGATTTTTTCTTTATGCTAAACCATTTTGTTGAGGTGTATATGCTGCACTTGTTTGATGTATAATGCCATTTTCTTCACAAAATGCATCAAAAGCATTCAAACAATATTCCATGCCTCTATCAGAACGTAAAATTTTAATCTTCTTCTCAATTTGATTTTCTACTTCTAATTTATATTTTTTGAATGAGTTAAATGCCTCATCTTTTGTTCTCAACAAATACACAAAACAATATCTGCTAGCATCATCTATAAAAGTAATGAAATATCGTTTTCCACCCCTTATCAATATTCCATTTAACTCACAGATATCAGTATGTATTAAATCTAATAATTGTGATTCTCTATGTACAATTGAAAATGGTTTCCTCACAATTTTTGATTTAACACAAATTTCACATTTCTCGAGTTCAGTATTGCCAATATCAATCAATTTCATTGCATGCATATTTTTCAAATTCTTTGAATTTATATGTCCTAAACGACTATGCCACAAAGAAATTGCACAAGTGATATAAGCAGAAACAGAACTATTTTTATTAATAGATAAATTGTACATCCCATTACAAGCATAACCCTTTACAACAAAAACACCATTCTTTGAAAGAATGACTTTACCGGACTCAACAGAAATTTTAAAACCTTTCCTATCTAAAAGATCAATAGAAATTAAATTCTTTCTAATTTCTGACACAAACAACACATTCAGCAAGGTTAGCTTCTTTTCAGATGTGAAATTAACTTCCATAGTTCCTTTTCTATCAACTTTAGCCACTGAATTGTTTCCCATATGAACTTCCTGTTCAATAATTTCTTTAAATGTTTTAAACATTTCTTGATAATTACAAATATGGACAGTAGCTCCGGAGTCCAACCACCAACCATTCGGCTCATTTACCATGTTAACTTCAGAAATCATAATCACATCAAGACTAAGATCAGATACCATGGCAACAAGGTTCTCCTCAACCATGTTAGCGGAGCCACTTTAGCGTTGTTTACATTCTCTGGCATAGTGTCTAGTTTCTCCACAAACATGACACTTACCCTTTCTTTTATTAGGGTTAGATTTTTTATTTTTCTATCCAGGAGGCTTGAACTTATGATTATCTTTTTTAACTCCAGGTCCTTTCCCTTTAAATGATCTTGCCTCCAAATAGTTTACACTAGACTGTCCTTGAATCAAATTCTTAGCATCTCGTTTTCGGGCCTCCTCCTCAATATGAAGATGCTTCTGAATTTGATCCAAGGAAAAATCCTCAGATTTATGCATCAACTTTTTGGCAAAATCTTTCCACGATGGAGGTAATTTTGCAATTATTGCTCCAACTTAAAAAGTTTCAGGCAAGACAATTTTAAGAACCCTCAACTTGTTAACAATAACCTGGAGCTCATGCACTTGCTCCAAAATAGGTTTGTTATTAACCATCTTAAAATCAAAATATTTAGATACCAAATATTTATTTGTACCTTCTTCCTCAACCTTGTATTTGAATTCCAAAGCCTCTCATAACTCCCTTGGTGACTGAATATTGTTGTAGAAATCGTAGAGACAATCCAACATCGTGTTGAGGATATGTCCACGAGTAAGTTCCTCATCTTCAGTCCTTTTCCTTCTTTGCTCTTTCAGTGCTTCGATTGCATCATTATCTAGCTACTGACCTTCTACTGGTTTGGGATCTTCTGGAATAGGCTGAAGGTTAGGGTCCAAAACATACGCAATCTTCAAAACTTTGAGTAAAAATTTCAGTTTATCTTGCCAACGACTGAAATTATTTCCATCAAAAAGATTGAGATTGACAAAATCCTGGTTCATGATTTTTAAAGACTCTGTATCCATTTCAATAAACACCTTAAGATTGTAAAATATTAAAATGAACACAGACTATTAGGAACAAGGATTGACATGGGTAGTCCCTGTCCTTAAGGTATTTATTACCCCTTACCACTAAGGTTTGCTAAAGGCTACTAGCAATTCACCTCCAAAATATATGTCAAGCCTATATTAGTTCTAAGTGATAGCAACTCACTATCTGAACCTCAATATATGTTGTTGTGTAAAGATGATAAGAAGGAAGAAGATAAAAACTCTTCAGTTTCAGAACTGAATTGTTAATTAAGCATCATTTACAAAGTAAATGATGTAATAATTATATATCAGTTTTAAAACTCTTTTGTATCCCATAATGATTAAACACAAAACTGTTTAACCATTAATGAAGTCTATTAATCTGGTTCAATGTCAAAAAGTTGGCTCTTGGCTAGGGCGAGGCTCCTAGCGACGATGCACACGTTCGAAGTGCACCTAAAGCGCCAATGCTACTTTGCGACCCAAACCCGCACCCGCCCCCAGCCCCCGGGTCGCGGGCGGTGCTTTGCACCACGTCAATGTGACCAAATCCAAGCCTTTCCTTTAGTATCACTAGTGAATTAAACTATTCCACATATACTTATAAAGTATTAAATAGTTTTATTTCTACTCAATGTGGGACTTAAAGAAAATAGTTTTATTAAAGAACAATGAACCTTTTCATGTACTCCACTTTGGATACAATTAAAACATAATATATAACTCCCACTTGAACCATATATTGCTCTCTATTAACTTCCTTGTAATAGACTATCAAATGCACATTTAATTTAATATAAATTCAATCAATTAATGGGTCTAAATTAATCCCCAAATTGATCAAAACTCATGTAAGAAAAGGTACAATTAACAATACCACCTAAAGCTTATCTATAGAATGTAGATAGCCGATCTGAAGTTTACTGCTATCATCTGAAGTGTCATAGGCGAACATCTCTGATCGCTGAAGTTTATACCAGGCTTATGTATCCTGACCTCCAGTCAACTTAGCTTGAACATAAGAAGAGAAGCCCAAATCAAATACCAAGCTTTTATCTTGTCCAAAAAATTTCTCCTCTGATAACAGTTGGTGTGCCAAAGATAACTTTATCCATTACCATCTTTGTCAAAATACATAAGTGCTTTGAGAAAATGATCATCATTCCCTATCCTCTGCATATGGGTTGTTACTGCCACAAAGTATCCCTAGTTCAGTACTCCATTTCTAACAACATCAGCTACATTCATTGACAGTTTCATCTCTAGTTTTGCCTATTGTGAATTAACTTTCCAAAATCCGTCCTTCAGTTATTGGTATGTAGCTTTTCTACCATTGTCGGCGTCCATCTAAGCAAACACATCTTTGAACACTTCTATCCCTTCTATAGATAAGTGTTCTGCAATTAGCCACAAACTTTAGTTTGTATAGCTGGGGGATGCACATCTTATATTTCACCACCCAAAACTCCCGTCCGTGATGTCAAATGATTGGCACCCCCCATCGAAGGACTCCACTGTTCTCTTCACACCCTCCAAATACCGCAACTTCCTTTGCAATAACCTGAGTTTCTTCGTTTGAAGATCCAGTAGCCACCGACAAGGGCGGAGCCACCCATGGGCTAGGGGGGCTCTAGCCCGGGTGGACTTTTTGATAAATATTTAGTATTTATATATCTTAATAGCACAGCCCAATCTTCATAAGTCATGTTCCTTTACATCGCATGTCCCATGTTAATTGTTATCCGACCCATTTCATATATTTTCCTTCTCTCTAAACTACTTTAAACCTTTATCAATTGCTCTTGATTTTTGGGTGAAACTAATAATGGAATGAAAGCTGCAAATTGAATTGGGCTTATTTTCGGCAAGAGAAAACTGATTTTAGCTAATATCAACGCAGATAACAAGAAATTTAGTGTCGATTTTGCTATGTTAGCTATAATGAATTGTTTGTGGAAATGAGAATATATATGGTGGGTGCCGGGTGGAGTAATAAGGAAAAGGAATTAAAAAATTCTTGCTTAATTATTTCAAAATGGTTATGAGATCTCTCTTTTAAAATTATGCACTTCACTTGTTTGATTAAACTCCTCTTAGAGGCTGTAAAGTTTTAAAAGTGAAAACTTGATGTTATTGTAAGTAAAAAAACTTATGTTTATAAAATATGTGTCTCAAGTGGCCTAACTGAATTAGAAATGATTTAGAAGTAAGTTTAAGTGAATTGAGTAATTTTGGTTTGGTTAGAAAACTGATGTGACTGAGCAGTTTTGAGCACATATAGAATATGTGTGAAACATTTATTTGGGTTAATTTATATTTGTTTAAAATAGTATGTCATACCTTCTATAATATGTTAAAAATTGGTTCCAATTGGATGTGTATAAACTGAGTTAGAAAATTATAAAGTGGCTACGAAAAAAAAATGCGAAATTTGGGAATTTTGGACAGAAGCCTAGCGCTGAGACAGAGCGCCGCTGCTCTGATCCCCTACTCTAATTTTTAATACTTGTTCCGATTCTATAGCCCAGGACGAAATTTTTTCCTGGCTTCGCCCTTGGCCACCGAAGAACCTCCTGCACCAACTTCATTAACACAAACTTCATGATCAGTAAATGTATTTAAAACACAGGCCACATTATTCCCTTCAGTAAATTCTTCAAGTCTTTCCAAACACTTTGTTAGTTTCTTCCTCAATTTCTTTTCGGACCATGGAGAAGTCTGTAACTCTTTTATTTTCAATGTGAAGAAACTAGGCATACTCCTTTTTTCCCTGCTTGATCTCACGAATTGGGTCATATCAGAACTCTTTAAACCGACCAACGAGTTTCAAGAACGACTCGTTCTCTTGGCGAATTGCAGAATCAGAATAAATTGATGATCCTCTTCTGTACAGAGTACCCATCCCTTACCGTGCATGTAAAATTTGGAATTCTTCTTTTTTGTGAATAAATTGAATTGGGTGTGTGAGGAGATGGACTGAATTGGTCCGCTTTTAGGTCTGCTGTTGCTATTTTTGAATAATTTTAGGGGGACATTTTTTGTTGACATTGTTAGCGACATTAATTTTTTTTTTTTTTGATTTTTTTTTTGTAGTATCTCTAAAAAAATGTATAGTATTTATTCTAACTGAAATTTTTATAAGAAACAGTGTTTTAAGTGTAATTTGGATACATACAAGAAACAGGTTATGTACAGTCTGTACATCCCTGTTTCTTTTCTGTATTCAAATTACACCTAAAACACAGTTTTTTACAAAAATTTCAGTTTGAATAAATACTATATATTTTTTAAAAGGTACTATAAAAAAAATACCAAAAAAAAATTAAAAAAAATATCGCTACTCAATGTCAAAAAAAATATCGCCGTAGAAGTACTCGCTATTTTTAGACCTTTGTTGTGAATCTCATCCCCTTTGATTTGTTTCTTTGTCCCTGAGCTGCCAAAGAGACTATTTCATGATTACTTTGTTAGGAGAAGGTTTGGGTGGGACCCATTTAAAGTCGGACTCCTCATTATCCCAGTCGGCGAACGAGTCTTGTTCAAAATAATAATAATCTTCTTTATTATTGCCAAAGACGTCATTCGGAGATGTGGTCGAAGAGGAGAGTAGATGCTCTGTTCTCATTTTATGTCTCACTTGTGTTCTTCATTTTAATTTTTAATATTTGGCCTTTTATTTAATTTTAAAATTAATTGATATTAAAAATTTAACACTAATTAAATTTTTGACACTTGACCTCTTAAATTTTTGACCATATATCAAAAATTTAAGTAAGAGACATGTAAAGTAAGGACAGAGGATCTGCTCTCGTCAGAGAGTACTTACTTCTCTTCCTCTCGAACACATCTTCCCAAGCTTTCTGGCTCATCTTCATAAATAAAATCAAATTTTCAGTTCCTGCACCCAAAAGTACAATATAGCAGGTCCCATCATAAAATACTTGGCACCCAAATGGCTAAATACAACAGTAACTCCAAAATAATGTTACTATCACATAAAAAGGGCTCACATAATATTTATATACACAGACATGCATATTTTTTAGCCCCACATGTCAGGCGGGGGCCCACAATATGCATGTGTGTATGTGAACATTATGTGAGTCTTTTTTGTGTGATAGTAAGATTGTTGGTATCTCCATGTATGTATTTGTATTTATAATATGCATGAATGTAAAGTAAATACCAAAGAATGCATATTATTATAGTGGATTTCTTTTCTCTTTCTCCGAAGTTTTTTTTTAATTGAATTTTTACGTAAATTCTTGTGTTCATATTTTATATTTTTGTATGTTTATCTGTGTGTATTTTGTAAGTTTAATTTTATAATAATACAATCAATTTGTTAACACAATTTTAACATATTATTTTTATAATTTTATTAGACGTACAAAATTTGACATTAACAGCTTTGTTACGTATTTTGACTTGAGCTTTGTCAAAATATGTAATACCACCTAAATTTATCTCAAAACAAGTAACCGGATTATTTTAATAAATATAGACCAAATAATGCCACATACTCTTTATCTCTCTCGCATCCTTTCTAACCAAGACAATTAAAAGATGTGGACCAAATTAAGTCGGACACTATTTTTCATTCTTCCTTTTATAAAAGTCAATTATTTAAATTTTAAATATTTATATAAATAAATTTTACTTAATAATTCATGTATTCGGAAGAGATTTTTTTTCTTCTTTCTTGGTAAGTTATATATAAGAATTTATATAATTTAATATAATAGGGATAACTCATAAATTTTATAATTGAAAAAGTAAAACAAATTTTATAATTTTAAATAAATAATCTTCTAATTAATAAGTCCTGTTTTTAGAAGATAGATAATATATTTTTATTACTTTTTAGTAAATAATATATTAAAATTGTATTTATTTTTAAGTACTAAATATAAATGATTTTGTTAATATTGATTAAAAGATACATTTAAGAGATTAAATAATTTATAATTCTGAATATGTACATTTTACAATTCCTAATTCATAAATTTATTTAAATACATATTTTCATAATGATTTTTTTAATTACTAAATTAAAAGATAGGCACTTTTTCTCATATAGTAGTAAATTATATATAGTATCAAGTAATGATCCAAAAATGATTTTGTAGCATGCAATTAATAGATTTATTGTTAATTTTCAATAAATATTAAATAAATAAATCTTTTAATTAGTTATTTTAAATAATTACATCTTTTCAATAAAACTTTTAACGCCAATCCCCTAACCCTAAATCCCAAAACATATGTAAAATTATGTAATACCTTTATCATAAATAATCACATTATTATTATTAATTATGATTTCACTACAACATCAATTATATAAAAAATTATAAATTATATTACACACTACACCTTAGTTAATATGTAATATAATTAATGGTCATGATTATTAATCATCACTTCGTGATTAATGGTGATGACCATGAGTCATTGTATGACATGGGGGTAGATGTTAGAATCTACTAGAGTTGGAATCCTACTAGTGTCATTTAATATAGTTAGTATAGTGGAATAAATTATTTGTAAAAAGTGATTAACGTTTTTATGTTTGTTTCCAAAAGTCTTGTATTTTTTTCTGATGACTTTGACAATTACTAGAAGTTATGTGCTAATGTGATTGCATTAACCATTACAAAAAATCACATGTTAATGTGATTACATTAATTATCACAAAAGTATTCCGTGTTTGCATGATTGTTAAAACTATCACGAAAGACTTTCATGATAGACGTATACAAGACGGCCTCCGTAACGGTTAAAATTATCACAAAAATCTTTCATAATGATTTTATAAACTTATGTGATGAATTTGAGCCATCACAACAACTCATTTTTTTGTAGTGTATGTTAATAACACACCATAAGAAATAGTTAGTTTATTTTATTTAACTATTATTTATGCAAAATCATTTCTACTTAGTACAATTTAACTTTTTGTAACATTAATGTCAATAAAAGTAATACAAATATCATTTTTAGCAAGTTTCATGGTCAATAAAAGTAATATTACCTTCTAAACATGTATTCTATTCTATTATTTAGCAAAACAAACATGAATTCTACTTGTCAAATCATATAAACTTTTTCTCAAATATGATAACTCATGTCAAATTACGTAATATAATCATCAAAATTTTTATGTAAGTATACGTATATGTAATCAGTATATTAAAATGAGTAACACTTGTGTCATTTTTAGTAAATTTAATGTAAAAAAGTTATATTACTTTTAAGTATGTAATTTATTTGTTAAATGTGTGATCTTCTTCTCAATTATGATAACACCTATGTCAAATTAAGTAATATTTATATCATTGTTTTCTAAGTATAATTGTTGTAAGCCCCCAACTTATTAATGAATAAAATCAAATTTTTTCTAAATATTATTGTGAATAATAAGGGGTTAATTTGATATAATACTTTAGTTATGAGTAAAATGCGCAAATATTTCAAATAAGCAAGTGGTTATAAAATATTCATTTTTGGTCGGTGAATATTCGTGTGGTCGTGGAATATTCTTTCTGTCGGGGAATATTCGTACGACGGCGCAGCCTTGTGTGGGCCCCATAGCGGAAAGAGATTGGATGAAGAAAACGACAAGTATAAGTTGTTTATAATTAACGGCGTAGTTGTTACCGTTAATATTGTTGGAATACCCGGTGGTTAATATACAGTAATACGCATGGTTGCACAGTAACACACGGATTGCACAGTATTTTTGAATTATTGATTCTTACGAAGGAAGGCACTACTCAATAATTGTTACAGTAGTTATTGTTCAATATTTTATTTTATTGATTCAATAAGTGTTGCGTTAATATTTTATATTATTGTTGTTTCAATAATTGTTGCTGCACAGTATTTTCTATTATCAGATCAATAATTCATATTATTTGAATAATATTATTAGATAACATTATTGGCAATGTCTAGAAAGTTCTGTCTAATGAGAGGTTTGGTCATCTAATTGCGCGCCAGTAAGGAGAAATCCTTATTGAAAAGCCCCCTCTTTCCTGGGAACGGCCTGGTTGGCGTAAATGTGATTCTGTAATATTATTTGTGAAATAATTAATTATTGATTCATATGATAAGGAAATATTTATTTTATGTGGATATAAATGAGGAATATATTTTTGTGGTTAAAAATGAAGGAGTTAATGTTGAGTTTTTTATCAGTATTTTTGTCGGAATGGATGTATTAAAAATCAGAGTTTTTGAGATATTTTGCGGGGGTTATAATTTTTAATCCGACCGTTGGATCGTGGTAATTTTTGGATATGTTATACATATATAAGTTGAGTATATGTCCACAAATTTTGAACCGTTAAAAATGAACGTATGATTTATTATGAATTTTACGAGATGAATGGTTCAGAAATTGTTGAATTTTCGGAGTTAATCATTTTGGTAGAAAATTCTAGAATTGGTGGGCCCCACTCTTGATTGGTGAAAAAAATGTGCTGAGATTTTTATTCAAATGTGGTGGGTGGGAATAGTAGTAGGTAAAGCCATCAGGTTGCAGGTTAAGTCTGCTTCGGCGTGCTAACATTTTCCTATAAATAGAGTGCTACGTTAGAATTAAAAATCACACCAGAAACAAGTTTTCTCTCTTTCTCTCTCTAGATTATTGAGTGTATTTTGTGAGTATTTAGATACTTTGAGAGTTTCTATTCATCAGAGCAAGTTTCTTTCAGCCTTATACCGGTATTCCGACCCGTAGTACTGATATTTTGAGGTAAGAGATATTATTTTCTTCTTAAATGATATTATTTTCTTCAATATCATTATGCTGAAATATTAACATGAGTTTTTATCAAATTTGGAACTTTTTGTGTCGGAGTTACTATTCACGTATACGTTACTATTCACGTATACGACACTATTCACGAATACGACACTATTCACCGAAAAATAAAATTTTTCCTTTTTGTCCAAGATGTCTATTATGGTTACTATCTTTGATTGTATCCATGTTTTGATCTTTATCTTTGAATTCTGCTTCACAATTGATTATTATGAAGTATTATTGATCTTGGATAAACTGTTATACGAATCCCTACTATTTGTCCTTCTGTCTCATTGGATTCGTTCTCTTTAAGATATTTTTCATCATCCTCAGTCCTAAATGATAATATTACTGAATATCTTTGGCCTGTAGTGCAAAGATGTATGATTACTTGATGAATATCTTTGGCCTGTAGTGCAAAGATGAACATGTGTTGAGATGAACATGACTGACAGGTGATACAAATGAATATCTTTGGCCTGTAGTGCAAAGATGAATATTTGGATAAAGATGATTATTAATTGATGTTACAGGGATAAAATATTAATGATGAACTTTTAAATCTTAGAAGATAGTAGAATTCATTCTCTACTTGACTCTTCTAATGGTTTGCTGTTTCCGCTGAAATTATTGATCTAAAACTTGTTGTCGATTATATTCTATCAAATTTTCTCTGTTGAAAACTAACGATAATTTGTTGTATATTATCTTAGTTATAATATTCTTTACTGGGCTGAGCTCACCCTTTTCTTTTTTGTTTCATTTTTCTTCTCAGGAGGTGAGAAACATAGCAGGATCTAGTCGGGGTATGGAGTGATGGTTCTAGAAAGATGTTTTAGCAGTCCTCACTATTTCTGTAAAATAGTGTTTGAATAATTGTAATGAGAATTTATTTGAGTGTGGATATTGTCCAGAAGATAATATTTGTATTTAAACTCACAGTATATGTTGTCGTATTTTGCACGACAATTGTATTATTGAAGTTGTAGTTTGCTTTCTGTACCATGTATTTGGCGACTCAGAATGGGTGTTGTATACCTATTTTGGGGGCGTCACAGTTGGTATTAAAGCTTAGGGATATGATCCCTGACTGAGATGTGAGACAAGAACTAGGAGGGGAGAGACGGGAAATTCCTTCGCTAGTATGACTTGACTAAGTTTATTTGGTCGGTCAGAGTATAGGGATAATATATGACATGACTATTAACCCTTGTTTTATGGCAGTATTTAAGAATGGCAGCTGTGAACGTTAATAATGGAGTAAATCAGACCGTGGAGACACCTTTGATCACCACACAGGGGAACGTGCAACAGGAAGGCAATATTCCTCCTGTAAACAACGTTACCGAGCAAACGATGAATGATGGAATATTTAGGAGCTTTTTGCAGTTCATGCAAAATCAGACGAGGGAGACTCGTGTGCAGAATACGGGTGGAAATGATAACAACGCGCGGTTTGTCATAACTAAGCAGTTCAAAGAATTGGGACCACTAGAATTTAAGGAAAAGCCGGATCTGATCATGGCGGAAACGTGGGTCAAGCAAATTACCAAGTTATTCGATGTCTTGGGATGCTCGGAGGAACAGAAGGTTCCATTCGCCACTTTTATGATCCGCGGTGAGGCAGACTACTGGTGGGAGTCTGTGAAGCGTACCCAGCCTGACGCACTCAACATGTCCTGGGAAATATTTTAAAAACTGTTCAATGACAATTACTTTCCTAAAAGTATTCGTCATATGAAGGAGGTGGAGTTTATCAGACTGGAACAAAACAACATGACGGTGTCCCAGTACGAGGCGAAGTTTGCAGAGTTATCCAGATTTGCACATTATTTGGTCGAAAATGAGGAACAAATGAAAAGGATGTTTCTGAGAGGTCTAAAACCCGAGATTCGGCAATATCTTATCTCTCATAAATTTTCTTTATATTCAGATGTTGTAAACAGGGCTCAATTATTAGAGCGAGATAATGAGTATGTGCAACCGAGGGACCACAACCAGGGTCATACCAGTGGCGGCAGTCATCGAAGCAATGAAAACCAGCAGGGAGGAAAATATTCGGACAAAAGCGATAACCACTCTGGTGGTAATCGTGGTCGTGATAATAGAAGGAGCGAGTCGGGAGGAGATTTCAAGAAGAGAAGGTACAACAATGATAACGTGAAGACGTCAGCACAAATATCAACTGTTTCTAGGGGAGGAGAACGACCACCGGTCGTGTGTTACAAATGTGGGAAAGAGGGACATATCAGCCCAAACTGCCCACAACAATCCAAGGTATGTTATAACTGTGGAAAGGAGGGTCATATAGCTCGAGAGTGTTCTGTAGCAAAACCAAGTTCAACGGGGATGGTGACTCCAAAAGTTGTCCCGGATAAGTCGAAATCAGCGGTTCCTGGAAGAGCATTTGTCGTGACTGGCCAAAACGCGAGAAACCCGAACGAGGTGATCACGGGTAAGCTAATCTTAAATTCTTGCGAAGTTTATACTTTACTAGATACCGGTTCTACCCATTCTTTTATCTCTCCTACTTGTGCTCAACGTTTAAACTTGACTCCGGAGAAATTAGACTTTGACCTATCTGTGGAGACTCCGTTAGGAGAAACTTTCATTACATCTACAGTTTATAAATCTTGCTTAATCCAAGTTGGCACAATCACATTACCTGTTGACCTTGTCTCTTTAAAGATACTTACTTTTGATGTGATTTTAAGAATTGATTGGTTGGCACAATCACATTACCTGTTGACCTTGTCTCTTTAAAGATACTTGCTTTTGATGTTATCATGCCAAAATTGATTGTTTTCGTAAGGTTGTTAGTTTTCATATTCCTAACCAACCTGTTATGCGAATTCAAGCAACCAAACCACTAAAATCAATCGCTGTCATACCAAGCCATAAAGCCATTCGTTTATTAAAAAACGGATGTCAAGCTTTCTTAGCCCATGTGACGCCCCCAAAATAGGTCCAATCCATCCAACCCATTTTGAGTCGCCAAATACATGGTACAGAAAATAACTACAACTTTATTATTACAATTGTCGTGCAAAATACGACAACACATATACTGTGAGTTTAAATACAAATATTGTCCTCTAGACAGTATTCATACTCAATTAAGTCCTCATTATATTTATTGATACACTATTTTAAAAAATAGTGAGGATTACAAAAATAACTGTCTTAAACCATCATTCCACACCCCGACTAGTACTCGTTACATTCTCGCCTCCTGAGAAGAAAAATGGAACAACAAGGGAAAGAGTGAGCTCAACTAGCCCAGTAAAAAATATTATGACTAAGATAATATACAACAAATTATCGTTAGTCTTCAACAGGGAAAAAAATTTAATAGAATACAATAGACAACAAGTTTTAAATCAATATTCGCAGCGGAAAATAATAATTCATAGAAGAGTTACGTAGAGAATGAAATCTACGATTATCTATGAATTTAAAAGCCCATCATCAACATTTTATCACTGTAATATCAATCAATAAATATCTTGAATCAAATAATCATCTTTGCACTACAGGCCAAAGATATTCATCAGTTGGTCATGTTCACCTCAACACCTGTTCATCTTTGCACTACGGGCCAAAGATATTCATCAGAAATCATTCATCTTTGCACTACAGGCCAAAGATATTCAGTTATATCATCATTTAAGACTGAGGATGATGAAAAATATTTTAAAGAAAACGAATCCAGTGAAACAAAATAACAAATATTAAGGATTCGTATTTCGATTTATCCATGTCCAAAAATACCTTATAAATAATCATAGTGAAGTAAAATTCAAGAATGATCAAAACATGGATACAATCAAAGCTAGTATCCAGAATAGATATTTGGACAAAAAGAAGAAAATTTTATTTTTCGGTGAATAGTAACTCGTGAATAGTAACTTATGAATAGTAACTCGTGAATAGTAACCCCGACATGAAAAGTTCTAAATTTGATGAAAAGTTCAGATCAATACTTCGGCATAATGATATTGAAAAAAATAATATCATTTAAGAAGAAATAACATCCTTTACCTCGGAAAGACGATACTTCTGACTGGAATACTAGATATAGTGCTGAAGGAAACTTGCACCGTATAGCAACATTCAAAGTATCAAATACTCACAAGAATACGCTCGATATAGAGAGAGAAATAGAGAGAAACTTGTGTTTCTGGTGTGATTTTTAATTCTAACCTAAGCACCCTATTTATAGGAAAATACTTAGAACACCAAAGCAGAAAATTGAATATAATAATATTATATTTACAAAATTGTCAAGCCCACCTTGGAAGATCTGAATTCAGCCCATTCTTATCACATGTTAGCCCACTTAAATGCCAAAAAAATGTTTTTCTTCAAAATAATAAATAAAACTTCCAAAAATCAATTATTTCGGAACTTCATAACTTCAATAATTCATAATAAATAGCCTTTTATCAGAAAATTCGAATCTCACGAGGTTTTATAGGAAATTCAATTCTCTACAACTTTACAGAAGAAAGTTTTTCTAAATTCTAAACAGAAATTGACCGAAATCCACAAACGGACGATTTTACAGTCAATAATAAATTTTCGGTCAAGAATTGTGTCACCAACACACAAAATATGTGTTAATCATTTAATGCCACAAAAATACTCTTCCTCCTCATATACTCATATATCCCACATTCATTATAAAAATATCACCATCAATATATTATTAAAATAATATATTTAAATGAATTATTTTATCAGAAAAAGATAAAATATTAATTTTCAACAATTGTCACATTAAAAATTTTTCTCAATCTATATCCACATAAAATCAATATTTTCTCATCATATAAATCAATAATTAATTATACACAAATAATATTACAGAATCACAGTACTGGCAACCAGGCCGTTCCCAGGAAAGAGGGGGCTTTCCAATAAGGATTTCTCCTTACTGGCGCGCAATTAGATGACCAAACCTCTCCTTAGACAGAACTTTCTAGACATTGCCAATAATGTTATCTAATAATATTATTCAGATAATATGAATTATTGTTCCGATAATAGAAAATATTGTGTAGTGACAATTATTAAAACAACAGTAATATAAAATATCAATGCAGCAATTATTGAATCAATAAAATACAATATTGAACAGTAATTACTGTAACAATTATTGAGTAGTGCCTTCTTACGTAAGAATCAATAATTGGTGCAATACAGTGTGCTACTGTGCAACAACGCGTATTACCGTGCTTTAACCACCGGGTATTCCAACAGTATTAACGGTAACAACTACGCCGTTATTTATAAACAACTTATTTTTGTCATTTTCTTCATCCAATCGCTTTCCGTTATGGGGCCCACAAAGACTGCGACGTCGTACGAATATTTTCCGACAGTAAGAATATTCCACGACCAAGCGAATATTCCCCGACAACAATGAATATTTTATAACCACTTGCTTATTTAAAATATTTGCGCATTTTACCCATAACTAACCACATTAATCAACCCTTACTATTTCAGAATAATAAATAGAGGAAATTAAATTTCATTTATTAATAATTTGGGGTCTTACAACCTCCCCTCCTTATGAAATTTCGTCCTCGAAATTGACATACGTACCTGGTGTTTCGAAAAGATGAGGATACCTCGCTTTCATTTCCGTTTCCAACTCCCAGGTCATTTCCTCAATAGTATGGTTTCTCCTCAAAACTTTAACTTGTGGTATGACCTTCGTGCGTAGGACATGCTCCTTCCTATCCAAGATCTTGACAGGTACCTCCTCGTACGTTAAGTCTTCGGCTATCTCATCCGGTTCTATCTCAATAACGTGGTTCGGGTCTTTCACATATTTACGAAGCACAAATATATGAAAAATATTATGAACACGAGACATACTTGGAGGTAACGCGAGTCTATAGGCCACATTTCCTACTCGGTCAAGAATCTGAAATGGACCAATAAATCGTGGATTAAGCTTTCCTCTCTTCCCAAATCTTGTAACTCCTTTCCATGGAGCTACACGTAATAATACATGATCCCCAATGTCAAATTTCACGTCCTTTCGATGAAGATCCACATAACTCTTTTGTCGATCCTGTGCCGTTTGTATACGTTGTCGAATCGTTTGGATCTTCTCTGTAGTCATTCGTACCAACTCTGGTCCCAACAACGTTGCTTCTCCCACCTCATCCCAACATACTGGAGAGCGACACTTTCGTCCATACAATGCTTCAAAGGGAGCCACACCTATACTTGCCTGATAACTATTGTTGTAGGAGAATTCCACCAATGGTAGGTACTTATCCCAACTTTCTTTGAAATCTAGGACACAAAGTCTTAATAGATCTTCAAGAGTTTGAATAGTCCTCTCTGATTGCCCGTCCGTTTGAGGATGGTATGCCGAACTGAACCGTAAATTCGTGCCCATAGCTTTTTGCAAGCTAACCCAAAATCTTGAAGTGAATCTTGGGTCACGATCCAAAACTATGGATACTGGCATGCCGTGCAACCTTACAATCTCATTCACGTACATACTAGCATGACGTTCAAGGGAATAAGTCTCCCGTATCGGCAAGAAATGAGCAGACTTGGTTAATCTATCAACTATAACCCAAATAGCATTTATGCCTTGAGAAACCGTGGGAAGACCCGTAACGAAATCCATGGTAATGTGTTCCCACTTCCATTTCGGAATCTCAAGTGGTTGCAATGGACCCTTTGGTACTTGATGCTCCGCCTTTACACGTTGACAAGTTAAACACCTCGAGATAAACTTTGCAATCTCTCTCTTCATATTGTTCCACCAAAATGTATGTCGAAGATCACGATACATTTTAGTACTTCCAGGATGGATTGCAAATGGTGTATTGTGTGCCTCCATCATGATCTTGTACTTCAAATCAGAATCGTTAGGAACACAAAGTCTGGAGTGGACTCGAAGTATTCCTTCTTCATCGATTCTTGCTTCTGGAATAGCACCTTCTTGCACTTTCTTCTTCATACGCATCAGCTCCGGGTCTGTAGCTTGAGCAACTTTAACTTTATCGATTAAAGTTGGTTCTACGCGTATACTTGACATCATCACACTCGTTCCTGCATATGATCTTCTACTCAACGCGTCAGCTACCACGTTTGCTTTTTCAGGATGGTATTGAATATTGTGGTCGTAATCTTTTAACAGCTCGAGCCAACGTCGTTGCCGCATGTTGAGTTCTTTTGAGTGAAGAAATATTTGAGGCTTTTATGGTCTGAATATATCTTCACTTTCTCCCCATATAGATAGTGCCTCCAGATCTTTAGCGCGAAAACGACTGCTGCCAACTCTAGATCATGAGTAGGATAATTCCTCTCATATTCTTTAAGTTGTCGCGAGGCATAGGCTATGACTTTCCCACGTTGCATGAGAACACATCCTAACCCTTTGCCTGAAGCATCGCTGTAGATAACAAATCCATCCGAACCAGATGGTATTGTCAGAACAGGTGCCGAAATGAGTCTCCTCTTAAGCTCTTGGAAACTCTTCTCGCATTCTTCGCTCCATACAAATTTGATATCCTTCCGAGTCAGCTGAGTTAACGGGGTAGCGATTCGAGAAAACCCTTCTACGAATCTCCGATAATAACCAGCTAAGCCTAGAAAGCTACGTACATCGGTCACCGTCTTCGGTTGCTCCCAGCTTTGTATTGCTTTAATCTTCGCCGGGTCCACAGATACTCCATGTTTTGACACCACGTGCCCTAGGAATGCTACTTCCTCAAGCCAGAACTCGCATTTCTTCAACTTAGCATATAACTTGATTTCACGCAGCCTTTGGAGTACCAGCTTCAAATGGTGCTCATGATCTTCACGGCTTTTGGAATATATGAGGATGTCATCAATAAAGACAACAACGAACTGATCCAAATAATCCTTGAATACTCGGTTCATCATATCCATGAAAGCCGCAGGAGCATTAGTCAATCCAAAAGACATGACTAAGAATTCATAATGCCCGTACCGAGTTCTAAAGGCAGTCTTCGGAATATCCTCAGTTTTAACCTTCAGCTGATGATATCCAGAACGAAGATCAATTTTTGAAAAGAATTATGCTCCTTGTAACTGGTCAAACAGGTCATCAATACGAGGTAGCGGATACCTATTCTTTATAGTGACATGGTTTAATTCCCGGTAATCGATACAAAGTCGCATACTCCCATCTTTCTTCTTTACACATAAAACAGGAGCACCCCAAGGAGATGTACTAGGACGACTGAAACCGATGTCCAATAACTCTTGTAGTTGGACCTTCAACTCCTGAAGTTCAATAGGAGCCATTCGATATGGGGTTTTAGAAATAGGCTTTGTACCAGGTTCAAGATCAATAAAGAATTCAACTTCACGTTCCGGGGGTAGACCGGGAAGTTCTTCAGGAAATACGTCAGGAAAGTTGCTAACAACATGAATATTATTCAAATTTGACGTGTCTTTATTCAAATCCATAACATGGGCTAAGAAGCTTGACATCCGTTTTTTAATAAACGAATGGCTTTATGGCTTGATATAACAGTGATTGATTTTAATGGCTTAGTTGCTTGAATTCGCACAACAGGTTGATTAGGAATATGAAAACTAACCACCTTACGAAAACAATCAATTTTGGCATGATGAGTAGTTAACCAATCAATTCCTAAAATAACGTCAAATGCAAGTATCTTTAAAGAGATAAGGTCAACAGGTAAGGTGATGGTGCCAACTTGGATCAAACAAGATTTATAAACAGTGGATGTGATGAAAGTTTCCCCTAACGGAGTCTCCACAGATAAATCAAAGTCTAATTTCTCCGGAGTCAAGTTTAAACGTTGAGCACAAGTAGGAGAAATAAATGAATGGGTAGCACCGGTATCTAGTAAGGTATAAAATTCACATGAATTTATGATTAGCTTACCCGTGATCACCTCGTTTGGGTTCCTCGCATGTTGACCAGTCACGACAAACGCTCTTCTAGGAACCGTTGACTTTGACTTTTCTGGGGCAGCCTTTTGAGTCACCGTTCCCGCTGAACTTGGTTTCGCTACCGTACAATCTCGAGCGATATGTCCTTCCTTTCCACAATTATAGCATACCTTGAACTGTTGTGGACAGTTTGGGCTGATATGTCCCTCTTTTCCACGTTTATAGCATATGACCGGTGGTCGATCTCCTCCCTTGGAACCAGTTGCTGCTGGTCCTGACGTCTTCGTATTATCATTGTTGAATCTCCTCTTTTTAAAATCTCTTCCCGACTCGCTTCTTCTATTTTCATGGCCACGATTACCACCAGAGTGGTTGCCGTTCTTGTCTGTATTTTTCTTTCTCCGCTGGTTATCATTGTTCTGATGACTGTTGTCACCGATATGATCCTGGTTGTGATCCCTCGGTTGACCGTACTCGTTATCTCACTCTAATAATTGAGCCCTGTTGACAACATCTGAATAGAGAGAAAATTTACGAGAAATGAGATATTGACGTATGCCGGGTTTCAAACCTCTCAGAAACATCCGCGTCATACGTTCCTCATTCTCCACCAAATGAGGTGCAAGCCTGGACAACTCTGCAAACTTCGCCTCGTACTGTGACACCGTCATGTTATTCTGCTCCAGTCTAATAAACTCTACCTCCTTCATATGGCGAATACTTTCAGGAAAGTACTTGTCATTGAATAGTTTCTGAAATGTCTCCCAAGACATGCTGAGTGCGGCTGGATGGGTACGCTTCACAGATTCCCACCAGTAGTCTACCTCGCCACGGAACATAAAGGTGGCGAATGGAACCTTCTGTTCCTCCGTGCATCCCAAGACATCAAATATCTTGGTAATTTGCTTGACCCATGTCTCCGCCTTAATCGGATCCGGCTTTCCCCAGAATTCTGGTGGTCCCAACTCTTTGAACTGCTTGGCTGTGACCAGCTGTGCGTTGCCATTGTTTCTTTCTATATTTTGAACAGGAATCTCCTTCGTCTGGTTTTGCATGAATCGCAAAAAGCTTCTAAACATCTCATCGTTCACCGTCTGCTCAGTGGTGTTGTTCACAGGAGGAACATTGCCAGCCTGTTGCACGTTCTCCTCGTTGGTGAGTACAGGTGTCTCCATGGTTTCATTTACTTCACTGTTAACATTCTCAGTCGACATTCTCAAATACTTCCATAAAACAAGGGTTAATTTAATAAATTAACAAATCACATAATATCCCTATATTATGACCGACCAACAAATAAGCTTAGGTAGGACACACTAGCGAAGGTTTTACTCGTCTCTCCCCTCCTAGTTCTATTCTCCGATCTCCGCCAGAGATCATATCCCTAAGCTCTGATACCAACTGTGACGCCCCCAAAATAGGTCCAATCCATCCAACCCATTTTGAGTCGCCAAATACATGGTACAGAAAATAACTACAACTTTATTATTATAATTGTCGTGCAAAATACGACAACACATATACTGTGAGTTTAA
Organism: Panax notoginseng; assembly: GCA_016801055.1. Classification (NCBI taxonomy): domain Eukaryota; kingdom Viridiplantae; phylum Streptophyta; class Magnoliopsida; order Apiales; family Araliaceae; genus Panax; species Panax notoginseng. Next base: position 21,998,073 of record CM029016.1, read on the forward strand.
ATACAAATATTATCCTCTAGACAGTATTCATACTCAATTAAGTCCTCATTATACTTATTGATACACTATTTTACAAAATAGTGAGGACTACAAAAACAACTGTCTTGAGCCATCGTTCCACACCCCGACTAGTACTCGCTACATTCTCGCCTCTTGAGAAGAAAAATGGAACAATAAGGAAAAGGGTGAGCTTAACTAGCCCAGTAAAGAATATTATGACTAAGATAATATACAACAAATTATCGTTAGTCTTCAACAGGGAAAAAAATTTAATAGAATACAATAGACAACAAGTTTTAAATCAATATTCACAGCGGAAAATAATAATTCATAGAAGAGTTACGTAGAGAATGAAATCTACGATTATCTATGAATTTAAAAGCCCATCATCAACATTTTATCTATGTAATATCAATCAATAAATATCTTGAATCAAATAGTCATCTTTGCACTACAGGCCAAAGATATTCATCAGTTGGTCATGTTCGCCTCAACACCTGTTCATCTTTGCACTACGGGCCAAAGATATTCATCAGAAATCATTCATCTTTGCACTACAGGCCAAAGATATTCAGTTATATCATCATTTAAGACTAAGGATGATGAAAAATATTTTAAAGAAAACGAATCCAGTGAAACAAAATAACAAATATTAAGGATTCGTATTTCGATTTATCCATGTCCAAAAATACCTTATAAATAATCATAGTGAAGTAAAATTCAAGAATGATTAAAACATGGATACAATCAAAGCTAGTATCCAGAATAGATATTTGGACAAAAAGAAGAAAATTTCATTTTTCGGTGAATAGTAACTCGTGAATAGTAACTCACGAATAGTAACTCGTGAATAGTAACCCCGACATGAAAAGTTCTAAATTTGATAAAAAGTTCAGATCAATACTTCGGCATAGTGATATTGATGAAAATAATATCATTTAAGAAGAAATAACATCCCTTACCTCGGAAAGACGGTACTTCTGACTGGAATACTAGATATAGTGCTGAAGAAAGTTTGCACCGTATAGCAACACTCAAAGTATCAAATACTCACAAGAATACGCTCGATATAGAGAGATAAATAGAGATAAACTTGTGTTTCTGGTGTGATTTTCATATCTAACCTAAGCACCCTATTTATAAGAAAATGCTTAGAACACCAAAGCAGAAAATTGAATATAATAATATTATATTTAAAAAATTATCAAGCCCACCTTGGAAGATCTGAATTCAGCCCATTCTTATCACATGTTAGCCCACTTAAATGCCAAAAAAAATATTTTTCTTTAATATAATAAATAAAACTTCCAAAAATCAATTATTTCGGAACTTCATAACTTCAATAATTCATAATAAATAGCCCTTTTATCAGAAAATTCGAATCTCGCGAGTTTTTATAGGAAATTCAATTCTCTACAACTTTGCAGAAGAAAGTTTTTCTAAATTCCAAACAAAAATTGACCGAAATCCACAAACGGGCAATTTTACAGTCAATAATAAATTTTCGGTCAAGAATTGTGTCCACCAACACACAAAACATGTGTTAATCATTTAATGCCACAAAAATACTCTTCCTCCTCATATACTCATATATCCCACATTCATTGTAAAAATATCACCATCAATATATTATTAAAATAATATATTTAAATGAATTATTTTATCAGAAAAAGATAAAATATTAATTTTCAACAATTGTCACATTAAAAATTTTCTCCATCTATATCCACATAAAATTAATATTTTTCTCATCATATAAATCAATAATTAATTATACACAAATAATATTACAGAATCACAGTACTGGCAACCAGGCCGTTCCCCGGATAGAGGGGGCTTTCCAATAAGGATTTCTCCTTACTGGGGCGCAATTAGATGACCAAACCTCTTCTTAGACAGAACTTTCTAGACATTGCCAATAATGTTATCTAATAATATTATTCAGATAATATGAATTATTGTTCCGATAATAGAAAATTCTGTGTAGTGACAATTATTAAAACAACAGTAATATAAAATATCAACGCAGCAATTATTGAATCAATAAAATATAATATTGAACAGTAATTACTGTAACAATTATTGAGTAGTGCCTTCTTACGTAAGAATCAATAATTGGTGCAATACAGTGTGCTACTGTGCAACAACGCGTATTACCGTGCTTTAACCACCGAGTATTCCAACAGTATTAACGGTAACAACTACGCCGTTATTTATAAATAACTTATTTTTGTCGTTTTCTTTATCTAATCGCTTTCCATTATGGGGCCCACAAAGACTGCGCCGTCGTACGAATATTTTTCGACAGTAAGAATATTCCACGACCAAGCGAATATTTCTCGACAACAATGAATATTTTATAACCACTTGCTTATTTAAAATATTTGCGCATTTTACCCATAACTAACCACATTAATCAACCCTTACTATTTCAGAATAATAAATAGAGGAAATTAAATTTTATTTATTAATAATTTGGGATCTTATAGCCCATGTCATGGACTTGAACAAAAATACGAAAGATTTGAATGATATTTCTGTTGTTAGTGAATTTTCTGACGTATTTTCTGAAGAATTTACTGGCCTAACCCAGAGCGTGATATTGAATTTTTGTATTGATCTTCAACCCGATACAAAATCCATTTCTAAAATCTCATATTGAATAGCTCCTATTGAACTTCAGGAGTTAAAAACCCAACTATAGAAGTTGGTACCCGAGCCTCTATCTGGTGACTTCCTTTATGGAATGCACCAAAGCCAGACTCTCCGTAAGGGACTCTATATTTGTGTGGTGGTAAAACAATAGGTGCCATTGTGACGTACTATCCAAGATTGGGATATGAATCACAATTGAGAGCAACCGAAGTCGGTGACCAAAGTACGTAGCTTTCTGGGCTTAGCTGGTTATTATCGGAGATTTGTGGAAGGATTTTCTCGAATCGCTACTCCGTTAACTCAGCTGACTCGGAAAGATATAAAATTCGTATGGAGTGAGGAATGCGAGAAGAGTTTTCAAGAACTCAAGAGGAGACTCATTTCGGCACCTGTTCTAACAATACCATCTGGTTCGGATGGATTTGTTATCTACAGCGATGCTTCAGGCAAAGGGTTAGGATGTGTTCTCATGTAATATGGAAAAGTCATAGCCTATGCCTCGCGACAACTCAAAGAATATGAGAGAAATTATCCTACTCATGATTTGGAGTTGGCAGTAGTCATTTTTGCGTTGAAGATCTGGAGACACTACCTGTATGGGGAGAAAGTGGAGATCTATACAGATCATAAAAGCCTCAAATATTTCTTCACCCAAAAGGAACTCAACAAGCGGCAGCGACGTTGGCTCGAGCTGTTAAAAGATTATGATCATACCATCCAATATCATCCTGGAAAAGTAAACGTAGTAGCTGACGCATTGAGTAGAAGATCATATGCGGGTACGAGTGTAATGTTGTTAACACAAAGGCCCATTTTGTATGACTTGCAAAGGATGGAGATAGAGATGAAGGCTCCAAGTACCCACATGATGATATTAAATATACGAGTAGAACCGACTTTAATCGATAAAGTTAAAGCTGCTCAAGCTACGGACATAGAGCTGATGCGTATGAAGAAGAAAGTGCAAGAAGGTGCTATTCCAGAAGCAAGAATTGATGAAGAAGGAATACTTCGAGTTAACTCCAGACTTTGTGTTCCTAACGATTTTGACTTGAAGCATAGAATAATGATGGTGGAGGCACACAACACACCGTTTGCAATCCATCCTGGGAGTACCAAAATGTATCACGATCTTCGACATACATTTTGGTGGAGCAATATGAAAAGAGAGATCGCGGAGTTTATCTCGAGGTGTTTAACTTGTCAACGTGTAAAGGCGGAGCATCAAGTGCCAAAGGGTCCATTAGAATCACTTGAGATCCCGAAATGGAAGTGGGAACACATTTCCATGGATTTCGTTACAGGTCTTCCCAAGGTTTCTCAAGGCATAGATGCGATTTGGGTTATTGTTGATAGATTAACCAAGTCTACTCATTTCTTACCGATACGTGAGACTTATTCCCTTGAACGTCTTGTTAGTATGTATGTGAACGAGATTGTGAGATTACATGGCATGCCAGTATCCATAGTTTCAGATCGTGACCCAAGATTCACTTCACGATTTTGGGTTAGCTTGCAGAAAGCTATGGGCACGGATTTACGATTCAGTTCGGCATACCATCCTCAAACGGACGGACAATCAGAGAGGGCTATTCAAACTCTTGAAGATTTATTAAGACTCTGTGTCCTAGATCTCAAAGGGAGTTGGGATAAGTACCTACCATTGGTGGAATTCTCCTACAACAACAGTTATCAGGCGAGCATAGGTGTGGCTCCATTCGAGGCATTGTATGGAAGAAAATGTCGTTCTCCAGTATACTGGAACGAGGTGGGTGAAGCAACATTATTGGGACCAGAGTTGGTACGCATTACTACAGAGAAGATCCAAATGATTCGACAACGTATACAAACGGCACAGGATCGACAAAAAAGTTATGCGGATCTTCATCGGAAGGACGTGAAATTTAATATTGGGGATCATGTATTGTTACGTGTTGCACCATGGAAGGGAGTTGCAAGATTTGGGAAGAGAGGAAAGCTCAATCCAAGATTTGTTGGTCCATTTGAGATTCTTGAGCGAATAGGAAATGTGGCATATAGACTCGCATTACCTCCAAGCATGTCTCGTGTTCATAATGTTTTTCACATATCTATACTTCGTAAATATGTTAAAGACTCGAACCACATTACTGAGTTAGAACCAGGCGAGATAGCTGAAGATTTAACGTATGAGGAGGTACCTGTTAAGATCTTGGATAGGAAAGAGCATGTCGTACGCACGAAGGTTATACCACAAGTTAAGATTTTGTGGAGAAACCATGCTATTGAAGAAATGACCTGGGAGTTGGAATCAGAAATGAAAGCGAGGTATCCTCACCTTTTTGAAACATCAGGTACGTTCGTCAATTTCGAGGACGAAATTTCATAAGGAGGGGAGGTTGTAAGACCCCAACTTATTAATGAATAAAATTAAATTTTCTCTAAATATTATTGTGAATAATAAGGGGATAATTTGATATAATACTTTAGTTATGGGTAAAATACGCAAATATTTCAAATAAGCAAGTGGTTATAAAATATTCATTTTTGGTCGGTGAATATTCGTGTGGTCGTGGAATATTCTTTCTGTCGGGGAATATTCGTACGACGGCGCAGCCTTGTGTGGGCCCCATAACGAAAAGAGATTGGATGAAGAAAACGACAAGTATAAGTTGTTTATAATTAACGGCGTAGTTGTTACCGTTAATATTGTTGAAATACCCGGTGGTTAATATACAGTAATACGCATGGTTGCACAGTAGCACACGGATTGCACAGTATTTTTGAATTATTGATTCTTACGAAGGAAGGCACTACTCAATAATTGTTACAGTAGTTATTGTTCAATATTTTATTTTATTGATTCAATAATTGTTGCGTTGATATTTTATATTATTGTTGTTTCAATAATTATTGCGGCACAGTATTTTCCATTATCAGATCAATAATTCATATTATTTGAATAATATTATTAGATAACATTATTGGCAATGTCTAGAAAGTTCTGTCTAATGAGAGGTTTGGTCATCTAATTGCGCGCCAGTAAGGAGAAATCCTTATTGGAAAGCCCCATCTTTCCTGGGAAGGTTGGCATAAATATGATTCTGTAATATTATTTGTGAAATAATTAATTATTGATTCATATGATAAGGAAATATTTATTTTATGTGGATATAAATGAGGGATATATTTTTGTGGTTAAAAATGAAGGAGTTAATGTTGAGGTTTTTATCAGTATTTTTGTCAGAATGGAGGTATTAAAATCAGGGTTTTTGAGATATTTTGTGGGGGGTTATAATTTTTAATCCGGCCGTTGGATCGTGGTAATTTTTGGATATGTTATACATATATAAGTTGAGTATATGTCCAAAAATTTTGAATCGTTAAAAATGAACGTATGATTTATTATGAATTTTACGAGATGACTGGTTCAGAAATTGTTGAATTTTTGGAGTTAATTATTATAGTGAAAAATTCTAGAATTGGTGGGCCCCACTCTTGGTTGGTGAAAAAAATGTGCTGAGATTTTTATTCAAATGTGGTGGGTGGGAATAGTAGCAGGTAAAGCCATCAGGTTGCAGGTTAAGTCTGCTTCGGCGTGCTAACATTTTTCTATAAATAGAGGGCTAAGTTAGAATTAAAAATCACACCAGAAATAAGTTTTCTCTCTTTCTCTCTCTAGATTATTGAGTGTATTTTGTGAGTATTTAGATACTTTGAGAGTTTCTATTCATCAGAGCAAGTTTCTTTCAGCCTTATACCGGTATTCCGACCCGTAGTACTGATATTTTGAGGTAAGAGATATTATTTTCTTCTTAAATGATATTATTTTCTTCAATATCATCATGCTAAAATATTAATATGAGTTTTTATCAAATTTGGAACTTTTTGTGTCGGGGTTACTATTCACGTATACGTTACTATTCACGTATACGACACTATTCACGAATATGGCACTATTCATCGAAAAATAAAATTTTTTCTTTTTGTCCAAGATGTCTATTATGGTTACTATCTTTGATTGTATCCATGTTTTGATCTTTATCTTTGAATTCTGCTTCACAATTGATTATTATGAAGTATTATTGATCTTGGATAAACTGTTATACGAATCCCTACTATTTGTCCTTCTGTCTCATTGGATTCGTTCTCTTTAAGATATTTTTCATCATCCTCAGTCCTAAATGATGATATTACTGAATATCTTTGGCCTGTAGTGCAAAGATGTATGATTACTTGATGAATATTTTTGGCCTATAGTGCAAAGATGAACAGGTGTTGAGATGAAAATGACTGACAGGTGATACAAATGAATATCTTTGGCCTGTAGTGCAAAGATGAATATTTGGATAAAGATGATTATTAATTGATGTTACAGGGATAAAATATTAATGATGGACTTTTAAATCTTAGAAGATAGTAGAATTCATTCTCTACTTGACTCTTCTAATGGTTTGCTGTTTCCGCTGTAATTGTTGATCTAAAACTTGTTGTCGATTATATTCTATCAGATTTTTCCCTGTTGAAGACTAACGATAATTTGTTGTATATTATCTTAGTCATAATATTCTTTACTGGGCTAGTTGAGCTCACCCTTTTCCTTTTTGTTCCATTTTTCTTCTCAGGAGGTGAGAACATAGAAGGATCTAGTCGGGGTATGGAATGATGGTTCTAGAAAGATATTTTAGCAGTTCTCACTATTTCTGTAAAATAGTGTTTGAATAATTGTAATGAGGATTTATTTGAGTGTGGATATTATCCAGAAGACAATATTTGTATTTAAACTCACAATATATGTTATCGTATTTTGCACGACAATTGTATTATTGAAGTTGTAGTTTGCTTTCTGTATCATGTATTTGGCGACTCAGAATGAGTGTTGTATACCTATTTTGGGGGCGTCATAATTGTAATACCCAGAAAATAAAATAAAATAATAATAGCAATAAATAAATAAATAACTTTTAATTTCATATTTTAAATATTTTAATTGAGCTTTTCTTATGTTGGGTCAAGTTTTATTTAAATTATGTGGGCTACTAAATATTAATAAGTGATGGGTAAATTAATTTAGTACAATTTGGGCTTTAAAATTTATTAGGTTTAATTTATATTTGTGGGTAATAATAAATAGATAACTAAACCTAATTCACTTAAACATTATACGCAATTGGGGAAAAGAAGAAGAGAGGCAGCGGCGGCAGCTAAAAAGAAAAAGAAGCAAAAATGTACTATAATATTACCATTAATTATGAGTTGTATGGAATTGTCAATTTGTCAAGATGCTTGTATAATTATGTGTGTGCAAAGTCTAGTATGATTCATAGGGTTGCGTGTGATTGTGAAGCCTTTAAATAATTGCAAAGTCAGACGATTTGTGTATTTGAAGGATACATGTAATGTTAATATAATAATAATAATAATATGAGTACTTTCAAAGTCACTTTTCCACCAAATTTATATAATCATACTTGCTGAAATCACTTATATATATATATATATTACTCCATACTTGCTGAAATCTTTATATATATATATATATATATATATATATATATATATATATATATATATATATACACGTCTTCCACCAAAATAGCATCCGTGTAACATTAATACATAATTATTAAAAGTTGTAATATGAATAATCTGCTATATTAATATTTTAAATTTTGCAGAAAAGCATAATAATAATAATAGTATGAGTCTTAAAAAAAATACGTTAGTAATGAGTAATTAAATGCGTAGTTTATTAATTTATTAATTTGTGTAATTAGTTTGGACGGAGAGAATTTAACGAAACAAATTTGGAGTGTAAATTTTGGGTATTACATTGTTTAATCCAGGTACGGATTCCGTACTCTTTCAGCGAGACTCTTTTATTTTTAAGTTGTTCGTTTCGTTATTCGTTTTGAAAATTAGTATTGCCTCTCATAATTGTTCCTTGTCAATTGATTGTGGTAGTTCGTTTTGGCGTTGTATTAGAACTCATATTTGTACTCTTTAGACAAGTGTATCATGTCTAAATTTTATTTTGATATTTATAGTGATGTACATGTTATTATATTTTTGGAGACTTGTGTCGACGATTCGTTCGATTTAACATGTACATGTTAGAACCCCTTTGTGTTGATATTTTGTCGCATGTGTTGTGACATTATATTTTTGTTAGAATACCGTAGGGTATACCTGAGCTATAACCACCTGTGGGGGTACCACAGACATGTCCTCTTGGCACCCGAGGCATGACACTTTCCGTGGCGGTGTGATCAGTCCACGGCGTCTCCGTTTTGTGCTCCGATGGGAGTTGGCCATTTGGTGTTTTGTTGTGGGAGGCGTATGGGTCGACCCTAGTTTCTGTTCTGTTCTTTGCTGCGGATTGGTGATGTTTATGCCAAACACGCCTTCCGATTTTACATACATTGGATTCGCGATCCAATATGTGTGACTTGCCTGTGTGGCATTATTTGATTTGCCTATGTGGCAAGGTATATTTCTGTTTTATTCTGAGCTCGGTATGAAATAACACCCAGCCATTTGATTCAGCCTAGTATTTTGTTGTGTTAGTTTTGTCGTTTCGTTTCAGTTCGTTTCGTTTCATTTCATTTAATTGAGTTAGTTATTCCGTTTCATTATTTTTATTCTATGTCCGTACTGGACATTTGGCTCACGCTGTATTTTTCTTCCGACAGGTAATCAGGGGGATCAAGGGCAAGTGTGATGAGAGCTCCCTTTTATCCAATAGCTTTGATATATTTTGTTAGGTTATGATACATTTATTTATTTGGAGTTGTAATAGTTATTTCTGATTGTGGTTTGAGCCAGTGTGACATTTATTATGGTTTGTCTTAAGACATTTAATTAGTTTAAGACTATTCTTTTGTGGATTAGAGCCTTGCTATTAAATTCATCAGTTTTGTTATGCTTTGAGTAACCTCTCTTTCTATTTTAGAAAGGGGGTGTTACAATAATTATATGTAATCAATATATCAAAACGAGTAATGTTTGAGTCATTTTTAGGAAACATCATGTCAAAAAAGTAATATTATTTTTAAAATATGTAATCTCTTTTGGCAAACCATGTAACCTTCTTCTCAATTATGGCAACACTTATGTCAAATTACGTAATATAACACTAATTTATTTTACCCATGTTTACGTATGTGTAATCAATATGTTAAATAAATAAAGCTTATGTCATTAATTTTTAATAACCTTCATGTAAAAAAATAATATTACTTTCAAAATATGTAATCTCTTTGTCAAATCATATAACATTATTCTCAATTATGGTAACACTTATGTTAAATTACATAATATTAACAACTACTTGTTTTACCCAAGTCTAGGTAAGTGTAATTAGTATTTCAAAACAAGTAACAATTGTAGGACTGAGCAAAAAATGGGTATAACCAAATTACTGAACCGAATCGAAATAATTTAACCGAATTTTTTTGATAATTCGATTATTTTTAACAATTCGGTTATAACCGAAATTATTTACGGTTTACGGTTAGTTAATACGGGTTTCGCCTTTGAGTTATTCGGTCTAACCGAATAACCGAATAAAGTCTTGAAAATTAAAATAATAATATGAACTCCTTTAGTCTTTACTAGTTATCTGATCTCAATTCATTTCTCAGTCTCAATCGTCAGCCGACTCAGCCCACTAGCCCAGAAGCCCCAGATCTCGAACTCTCAATCTCTCATCGCCTCATCGCTTTCGGGCCTTCATCTGTCATCTCTCATCAGACATCTTTCGATTCCCATCTCGAACTCAATCATCTGCTGTAGTTCAAAAATTACAAAGTGCAAATGATGAAAATTTAGATTCTGCTAGGTCTTTGGTAAGAAAATTGTTGGGAGAAAGTGTAATACCCGAGAATTTTATAAATAACTTTAAGAATAAAACAAAGATATTTGCAATTGTTTGTGTGCATATATATAAATATATATATGCGTGTGTGTGTGTGTATAAGATCCCAAATTTTATGAAATGAAAGTATTCAATTTTTTAATAATTGTTATTCTATTTATTAAATGGTTAAATTGATAAAAGGTTAAAATTAAGGGTGATATTTGAAAATTTTACAAAGTATGCAAGTTGTTATAAAATATTCGATTAGTCGGGGAATATTCGTTTTAAACAGAAAATATTCGTACGACGGCACAATCATTAGTGGACCCCACACCAAAATTATTGTCGGAGTTAGAAAACGACAGAAATATCTTTTTATAAAAATAACAGCGAAAGTTTTACTGTTAACTGTTGAACTACCCGGTGGTTAAAGTACAGTAATACGCGTGGTTGGATAGTAGTACACGGTATTGATTATTGATGCTTACGTAAGAAGTTACTCAGTTTATTCAATTATTGCTACAGTAGTTGCTGCATAATATCTCTCATATTATTGATTCAATTATTGTCACAATATCATCTGTATAATATTTTATATTATTAAATCAATAATTGAGACAACAAAATTATTTATATTATTATTTGCAATACTACGATGTCTAGAAAGTTCTGTCGAGGAGATGTTTGGTCACCTAATTGCGCGCCAATAGAGAGAAATTCTTATCGAAAAGCCCCCTCTTTCCTAGGAATGATCTGGTTGTTAAATATTGTGAGTTATAATATTAATGATGAATAATTGTTGAAGTATTAAGAATGTGTTTATTGAAGATAAGTGAATTACAAAAGTTAGGGGGGAATAATGCAAACTTAGAAAACTTTAGGGGTATTAAAGTGTAATAAGTTAAATCAATCTGGACCATTGATGGTGGTTTTAATAGTAAATCAATCTGGACCGTCGATGATGGTTTTAATACTAAATCAATCTGGACCGTCGATGGTAGTTTTAATAGTAAATCAATCTGGACCGTCGGTGGTGGTTTTAATAGTAAATCAATCTGGACCGTCGATGGTGGTTTTAATAGTAAATAAATATGGACCGTCGGTGGTGGTTTTAATAGTAAATTAATCTGGACCGTCGGTGGTGGTTTTAAAAGTAAATCAATCTGAACCGTCGGTTGTGGTTTTAATAGTAATCTATTTGGACCGTCCGTTCTAATAGTAAATCAATCTGGACCGTTCGTGAATTAGTTACTATTTAGTCATTTCTCATATAAATAGAAGCTTAATTCTTCTTTCATTCTCACCAATTCACTGAGACTCATAAGAGAAGCTATAGAGAGAAAAGCGATAGAGAGAAAGAAGAAGAGTATTCTGCTACTTCACTATTACAGTATCCAGTCTTCTACTAAGGTAAATGATATTATTTGTTGTATTCGTAAAGGGTATTATTTCTTTCGTATTCATAAGAAATACTATTTTTTTTGCATTCATCCTTTAATATGTTGGAATAACTTGTCTACGTACCGTATGACAGGTGAAAATCCATTTACAATTTCGTATGTTATTTCTTTTCATATTCTTAAATCTAAACTTACTATGGTAAGTATTGCTTCTATAATCCTTAAAATTAGTGGAATATCTTTGAGTTTTGCGCTTCATCCAGTATCATTTCATTAGAATATTGATATGAACTCTCTTATTAAATATCAATATTTTCACCGGGATACTATTCACGGGTTACTATTCACCCATTTACTATTCACTAAAATATTATTCACTCGGGTATTCGAGGTACTTTTAATGCCAGGGTACTATTTACGAGTTACTATTCACGGGTTACTATTCACCCAGTTACTATTCACTAAAATATTATTCACTCGGGTATTCGGGACACTTTTCATGCCGGAGTACTATTCACGAGTTACAATTCACAGGGTACTATTCCTGAAGTACTATTTATAGGGTACTATTCACTTATATATATATATTACTCCATACTTGCTGAAATCTTTATATATATATATATATATATATATATATATATATATATATATATATACACGTCTTCCACCAAAATAGCATCCGCGTAACATTAATACATAATTATTAAAAGTTGTAATATGAATAATCTGCTATATTAATATTTTAAATTTTGCAGAAAAGCATAATAATAATAATAGTATGAGTCTTAAAAAAAATACGTTAGTAATGAGTAATTAAATGCGTAGTTTATTAATTTATTAATTTGTGTAATTAGTTTGGACGGAGAGAATTTAACGAAACAAATTTGGAGTGTAAATTTTGGGTATTACATTGTTTAATCCAGGTACGGATTCCGTACTCTTTCAGCGAGACTCTTTTATTTTTAAGTTGTTCGTTTCGTTATTCGTTTTGAAAATTAGTATTGCCTCTCATAATTGTTCCTTGTCAATTGATTGTGGTAGTTCGTTTTGGCGTTGTATTAGAACTCATATTTGTACTCTTTAGACAAGTGTATCATGTCTAAATTTTATTTTGATATTTATAGTGATGTACATGTTATTATATTTTTGGAGACTTGTGTCGACGATTCGTTCGATTTAACATGTACATGTTAGAACCCCTTTGTGTTGATATTTTGTCGCATGTGTTGTGACATTATATTTTTGTTAGAATACCGTAGGGTATACCTGAGCTATAACCACCTGTGGGGGTACCACAGACATGTCCTCTTGCAACCCGAGGCATGACACTTTCCGTGGCGGTGTGATCAGTCCACGGCGTCTCCGTTTTGTGCTCCGATGGGAGTTGGCCATTTGGTGTTTTGTTGTGGGAGGCGTATGGGTCGACCCTAGTTTCTGTTCTGTTCTTTTCTGCGGATTGGTGATGTTTATGCCAAACACGCCTTCCGATTTTACATACATTGGATTCGCGGTCCAATATGTGTGACTTGCCTGTGTGGCATTATTTGATTTGCCTATGTAGCAAGGTATATTTCTGTTTTATTCTGAGCTCGATATGAAATAACACCCAGCCATTTGATTCAGCCTAGTATTTTGTTGTGTTAGTTTTGTCGTTTCGTTTCAGTTCGTTTCGTTTCATTTCATTTAATTGAGTTAGTTATTCCGTTTCATTATTTTTATTCTATGTCCGTACTGGACATTTGGCTCACGCTGTATTTTTCTTCCGACAGGTAATCAGGGGGATCAAGGGCAAGTGTGATGAGAGCTCCCTTTTATCCAATAGCTTTGATATATTTTGTTAGGTTATGATACATTGATTTATTTGGAGTTGTAATAGTTATTTCTGATTGTGGTTTGAGCCATGTGACATTTATTATGGTTTGTCTTAAGACATTTAATTACTTTAAGACTATTCTTTTGTGGATTAGAGCCTTGCTATTAAATTCATCAGTTTTGTTATGCTTTGAGTAACCTCTCTTTCTATTTTAGAAAGGGGGTGTTACAATAATTATATGTAATCAATATATCAAAACGAGTAATGTTTGAGTCATTTTTAGGAAACATCATGTCAAAAAAGTAATATTATTTTTAAAATATGTAATCTCTTTTGGCAAACCATGTAACCTTCTTCTCAATTATGGCAACACTTATGTCAAATTACGTAATATAACACTAATTTATTTTACCCATGTTTACGTATGTGTAATCAATATGTTAAATAAATAAAGCTTATGTCATTAATTTTTAATAACCTTCATGTAAAAAAAATAATATTACTTTCAAAATATGTAATCTCTTTGTCAAATCATATAACATTATTCTCAATTATGGTAACACTTATGTTAAATTACATAATATTAACAACTACTTGTTTTACCCAAGTCTAGGTAAGTGTAATTAGTATTTCAAAACAAGTAACAATTGTAGGACTGAGCAAAAAATGGGTATAACCAAATTACTGAACCGAATCGAAATAATTTAACCGAATTTTTTTGATAATTCGATTATTTTTAACAATTCGGTTATAACCGGAATTATTTACGGTTTACGGTTAGTTAATACGGGTTTCGCCTTTGAGTTATTCGGTCTAACCGAATAACCGAATAAAGTCTTGAAAATTAAAATAATAATATGAACTCCTTTAGTCTTTACTAGTTATCTGATCTCAATTCATTTCTCAGTCTCAATCGTCAGCCGACTCAGCCCACTAGCCCAGAAGCCCCAGATCTCGAACTCTCAATCTCTCATCGCCTCATCGCTTTCGGGCCTTCATCTGTCATCTCTCATCAGACATCTTTCGATTCCCATCTCGAACTCAATCATCTGTTGTAGTTCAAAAATTACAAAGTGCAAATGATGAAAATTTAGATTCTGCTAGGTCTTTGGTAAGAAAATTGTTGGGAGAAAGTGTAATACCCGAGAATTTTATAAATAACTTTAAGAATAAAACAAAGATATTTGCAATTGTTTGTGTGCATATATATAAATATATATATGCGTGTGTGTGTGTGTATAAGATCCCAAATTTTATGAAATGAAAGTATTCAATTTTTTAATAATTGTTATTCTATTTATTAAATGGTTAAATTGATAAAAGGTTAAAATTAAGGGTGATATTTGAAAATTTTACAAAGTATGCAAGTTGTTATAAAATATTCGATTAGTCGGGGAATATTCGTTTTAAACAGAAAATATTTGTACGACGGCACAATCATTAGTGGACCCCACACCAAAATTATTGTCGGAGTTAGAAAACGACAGAAATATCTTTTTATAAAAATAACAGCGAAAGTTTTACTGTTAACTGTTGAACTACCCGGTAGTTAAAGTACAGTAATACGCGTGGTTGGATAGTAGTACACGGTATTGATTATTGATGCTTACGTAAGAAGTTACTCAGTTTATTCAATTATTGCTACAGTAGTTGCTGCATAATATCTCTCATATTATTGATTCAATTATTGTCACAATATCATCTGTATAATATTTTATATTATTAAATCAATAATTGAGACAACAAAATTATTTATATTATTATTTGCAATACTACGATGTCTAGAAAGTTCTGTCGAGGAGATGTTTGGTCACCTAATTGCGCGCCAATAGAGAGAAATTCTTATCGAAAAGCCCCCTCTTTCCTAGGAATGATCTGGTTGTTAAATATTGTGAGTTATAATATTAATGATGAATAATTGTTGAAGTATTAAGAATGTGTTTATTGAAGATAAGTGAATTACAAAAGTTAGAGGGGAATAATGCAAACTTAGAAAACTTTAGGGGTATTAAAGTGTAATAAGTTAAATCAATCTGGACGATTGGTGGTGGTTTTAATAGTAAATCAATCTGGACCGTCGATGGTGGTTTTAATACTAAATCAATCTGGACCGTCGATGGTAGTTTTAATAGTAAATCAATCTGGACCGTCGGTGGTGGTTTTAATAGTAAATCAATCTGGACCGTCGATGGTGGTTTTAATAGTAAATAAATATGGACTGTCGGTGGTGGTTTTAATAGTAAATCAATCTGGACCGTCGGTGGTGGTTTTAAAAGTAAATCAATCTGAACCGTCGGTTGTGGTTTTAATAGTAATCTATTTGGACCGTCCGTTCTAATAGTAAATCAATCTGGACCGTTCGTGAATTAGTTACTATTTAGTCATTTCTCATATAAATAGAAGCTTAATTCTTCTTTCATTCTCACCAATTCACTGAGACTCATAAGAGAAGCTATAGAGAGAAAAGCGATAGAGAGAAAGAAGAAGAGTATTCTGCTACTTCACTATTACAGTATCCAGTCTTCTACTAAGGTAAATGATATTATTTGTTGTATTCGTAAAGGGTATTATTTCTTTCGTATTCATAAGAAATACTATTTTTTTTGCATTCATCCTTTAATATGTTGGAATAACTTGTCTACGTACCGTATGACAGGTGAAAATCCATTTGCAATTTCGTATGTTATTTCTTTTCATATTCTTAAATCTAAACTTACTATGGTAAGTATTGCTTCTATAATCCTTAAAATTAGTGGAATATCTTTGAGTTTTGCGCTTCATCCAGTATCATTTTATTAGAATATTGATATGAACTCTCTTATTAAATATCAATATTTTCACCGGGATACTATTCACGGGTTACTATTCACCCATTTACTATTCACTAAAATATTATTCACTCGGGTATTCGAGGTACTTTTAATGCCAGGGTACTATTTACGAGTTACTATTCACGGGTTACTATTCACCCAGTTACTATTCACTAAAATATTATTCACTCGGGTATTCGGGACACTTTTCATGCCGGAGTACTATTCACGAGTTACAATTCACAGGGTACTATTCCTGAAGTACT
This sequence comes from Panax notoginseng, assembly GCA_016801055.1. NCBI lineage: Eukaryota > Viridiplantae > Streptophyta > Magnoliopsida > Apiales > Araliaceae > Panax > Panax notoginseng. The sequence continues at coordinate 22,014,857 of CM029016.1, forward strand.
ATTTATAGGGTACTATTCACGGGATACTATTCACCGAAAAAGTTATTTCTTTACTGTCCAAATTATTTTTGATACATGAATATTATTATTGAATTTTACTCCACAAAGCAGTATCATGTTGACAATTTGAATATATTTAAACTCTGGATAAATTTAAAGTATTTAATATTTATCCTTGATTTCGTTTGATTAATGCTTATATCATTGTAATCATCCTCATGCTTATATTGTGATGAAAGTCATCTTTGGCTTAAGTGCATTGATGGACAGTTGTTGGTATGATTATGACCAGGGATTATTCGGTATAATCATGACCATTGATAAAAACACGAATATCCTTGGCCCATAGTGCATGGATAATTCGTGATCATGATACTAATGAATATCTTTAGCCGTAGTGCAAGGATGATTCGATGATGTGAATTATTTATTAAGCTGAGTCTTAGCGATAAAATATTGATAATAAACTTTTAATTCGTAGAAGATAGTAGATATCATGCTCTACTTGACTCTTCTAAAAATACAGTTGCATGTCTTTAGCCTGTAGTGCAAAGATGAACTGTTAATGAATATCTTTGGCCCGTAGTGCAAAGATGAATTTATTAGTATGATTATGAATAGGAACTGTGATTTGGTATAACCATGATCTTTGATATTTTAGATAAAGATAGGTGATAAAAATTATTTTTGTCCTGGGTGTGAAGAGGAATTTAGAATCACAATTATGATTATGAGTTATTCACATAATTATGGACAGGAACAGTTGATTGATGTTACAGTGATAAAACATGGTTGGTGGACTTTTAACATGGAGAAGATAATAAACTTTATGGTCTATTTGACTCTTCTAATGGATTGCTCGTTCCGCTGCTACTATGGTTGAAAAGTTTTATCATCTATCATATGTTCTAAATCTCTAATTTATTACTGACGAAGGCTATTGATAATTTAATTATCTTTAGTCATGATATTCTTTACTGGGCTAGTTGTGCTCACCCTTTTGCTTCACAATTCCTTTCAGGTAATAAGAGTGTAGCTGGGTCGAGCGGGGGTAACAGGAAAATAGAACGATAGTTTATAGCTGTTGAGGTTTCTCCTAAAACAGTATGTAAATGATTTTATTGAGAATTATAGATAAGTGTATCGTATTTTATACGTCATTGTAACCGTTAATTTTGGTGAACCGAATAGGGTGATGTGAACCCAACATTGGAAGGGTGTTTTGCCACTATCATACTAGATGTCTAATGACATATGACTTCATGTTATCATAAGACATGATTGTGCACATCCACTTGCTGAGTATATCTACGAGCACTACCTATAATCTTGGAGTCTGGTTGAAATATAATTCTCAATTGGAGACAATGGAGGTAATTATATGTCAAGAGAAGATTCACCATTGGAAAGAACATGATAGTAATCTTCTCATTTTTCTTTGGGGTCTATTGGGTCAACCAAGGATAATTCTCGAGTCATATGATATCTATCATAACTTAGACGCATGGCCTCCTATGTACGAAGGTTTTCTTGAGCATTTTCCAAAGATTTTAATTTCTAAAATAATTATTGACTGTACCTTTATGTAAGATACCATTGTAAGGTGTTGTGGTCGAGGCACCATGAGAGTTGCGTATATTTGTATTAAAACTCACAGTTTAACTGTGGTCGTATTCTGTACGACAGTTCAACAGTTGTATAAATGAAGTTTGTATTTGATTTCTGTAGTGTTATATCTGGCGACTCAGAATGGGTCGTGTGGACCTATTTTGGGGGCATCACATTTGGTATCAGAGCTTAGGGATATGGTCGCTGGCGGAGATATGAGTCTAGAACGAGGATGGGAGAGACGAGTAATATACTTCGCTAGTGTGTAACTTACCTAAGCTAAAATTTTTACTTGATAAGTTGACAAATTGTGATATGTCAATTAACCTTTATTTTGAAGATATATTCTAGAATGATATCTGAAATACAGGAGATGAGCAATGAGAAAATCATGATACAGAGGAAATAATCGGGAAGGTACAATCCGAAAAGAAAGAAAGGTATTCTCATCTGTTCGAACTACCAGGTACATAAATTTTGAGGGCAAAATTTCATGAGGACGGGAGATTGTAAGACCCTGAATTTTATGAAATGAAAGTATTCAATTTTCTTATAATTGTTATTCTATTTATTAAATGGTTAAATTGATAAAATGTTAAAATTAAGGATGATATTTGAAAATTTTGCAAATTATGCAAGTTGTTATAAAATATTCGATTGGTCGGGGAATATTCGTTTTAAACAGAAAATATTCGTACGACGGCACAATCATTGGTAAACCCCACAACGAAATTATTTTCGGAGTTAGAAAACGACTGAAATATCTTGTTATAAAAATAACGGCGAAAGTTTTACCGTTAACTGTTGAACTACCCGGTGATAAAAGTACAGTAATACGCGTGGTTACACAGTAGCACACGGTATTGATTATTGATGCTTACGTAAGAAGCCACTCAGTTTATTCAATTATTGCTACAGTAGTTACTGCTTAATTTCTCTCATATTATTGATTCAATTATTGTCACAGTATCATCTGCATAATATTTTAAATGATTAAAACAATAATTGAGACAACAAAGTTATTCATATTATTATTTGCAATATTGACGATGCCTAGAAAGTTCTGTCGAGGAGAGGTTTGGTCACTTAATTGCGCGCCAATGGGGAGAAATCCTTATCAGAAAGCCCCCTCTTTCCTGGGAATGATCTGGTTGTTAAATATTGTGAGTTATAATATTAATGATGAATAATTGTTGAAGTATTAAGAATGTGTTTATTGAAGATAATTGAATTACAAAAGTTATAGAGGAATAATGCAAACTTGGAAAACTTTAGGGGTACTAAAGTGTAATAAGTTAAATCAATCTGGACCATTAGTGGTGGTTTTAATAGTAAATCAATCTGGACTGTCGATGACAGTTTTAATAGTAAATCAATCTGGACCGTTGGTGGTAGTTTTAAAAGTAAATCAATATGGACCGTCTATGGTGGTTTTAATAGTAAATTAATCTGGACTGTCGATGGTGGTTTTAATAGTAAATCAATCTGGACCGTCGGTGGTGGTTTTAATAGTAAATAAATTTGGACCGTCAGTGGTGGTTTTAAAAGTAAATCAATCTAGACCGTCGGTTGTGGTTTTAAAAGTAAATTAATCTGGACCGTCGGTTGTGATTTTAATAGTAATTAATCTAAACCGTCCGTTCTAATAGTAAATCAATCTGGACCGTTCGTGAATTAGTTACTATTTAGTCATTTCTCCTACAAATAGAAGCTTAATTCTTCTTTCATTCTCACCAATTCACTGATACTCATAAGAGAAGCTATAGAGAGAGAAACTATAGAGAGAAATAAGAAGAGTATTCTGCTACTTCATTATTGCAGTATCTAGTCTTCAATTAAGGTAAGGGATATTATTTGTTGTATTCGTAAGGGGTATTATTTCTTTCGTATTCATAAGGAATACTATTTTTTTCGCATTCATCCTTTAATATATCGGAATAACCTGTCTACGCGGATTACATACCGTATGACAGGTGAAAATATATTTGCAGTTTCGTATGTTATTTCTTTTCATATTATTAAATTTAAACTTACTATGGTAAGTACTGCTTCTATAATCCTTGAAATTAGTGGAATATCTTTAAGTTTTGCGCTTCGTCCAGTATCATTTCATTAGAATATTGATATGAACTCTCTTATTAAATAACAATATTTTCACCGGGATACTATTCACTAGTTACTATTCACCCGGTTACTATTCACTAAAATATTATTCAATCAGGTATTTGAGGCACTTTTCATGTCGGGGTATTATTCACGAGTTACTATTCACGAGTTACTATTCACCCGATTACTATTCACTAAAATATTATTCACTCGGATATTCGGGGCACTTTTCATACCTGGGTACTATTCACGAGTTACTATTTACGGGATACTATTCTCGAAGTACTATTCATAGGAAACTATTCATCGAAAAAAGTTATTTCTTTACTGTCCAAATTATTTTTGATACATGGATATTATTATTGAATTTTACTCCACAATGCAGTATCATGCTGACAATTTGGATATATTTAAACTCTGGATAAATTTAAAGTATTTAATATTTATCCTTGATTTCGTTTGATTAATGCTTATATCATTGTAATCATCCTCATGCTTATATTGTGATGAAAGTCATCTTTGGCTTAAATGCATTGATGGACAGTTATTGATATGATTATGGCCAGGGATTATTCGGTATAATCATGACCATTGGTGAAAATACGAATATCCTTGACCCGTAGTGCATGGATAATTCGTGGTCATGATACTAATGAATATCCTTAGCCGTAGTGCAAATTCGATGATGTGGATTATTTATTAAGCTGAGTCTCAGCGAATAAAATATTGCTAATAAACTTTTAATTCGTAAAAGATAGTAGATATCATGCTCTACTTGACTCTTCTAAAAATACAGTTGCATGTCTTTAGCCTGTAGTGCAAAGATGAACTGTTAATGAATATCTTTGGCCCGTAGTGCAAAGATGAATTTATTAGTATGATTATGAATAGGAACTGTGATTTAGTATAACCATGATCTTTGATGTTTCAGGTAAAGACAGGTGATGAAAATTATCTTTGTCTTGGGTGCGAAGAGGAATTTAGAATCACAATTATGATTATGAGTTATTCACATAATTGTGGACATGAACAGTTGATTGATGTTACAGGGATAAAACATGGTTGGTGAACTTTTAACATTGAGAAGATAATAGACTTTATAGTCTATTTGACTCTTCTAATGGATTGCTCGTTCTGCTGCTACTATGGTTGTAAAGTTTTATCTTCTACCATATATTCTAAATCTCTGATTTATTACTGACGAAGGCTATTGATAATTTAATTATCTTTAGTCATGATATTCTTTACTGGGCTAGTTATGCTCACCCTTTTGCTTCACAATTCCTTTTAGGTAATAAGAGTGTAGCTGGGTCGAGCAGGGGTAACAGGGAAATAGAACGATGGTCTATAGCTGTTGAGGTTTCCCCTAAAATAGTATAGAAATGATTTTATTGAGAATTATAAATAAGTATATCGTATTTTATACGTCATTTTAACCGTTGATTTTGGTGAACCGAATAGGGCGATGTGAACCCAACTTCAGAAGGATGTTTTTCCACTATCATACAAGATGTCTAATGACATACGACTTCGTGTTATCATAAGACAGGGTTGTGCACATCCACTTGCTGAGTATATCTACGAGCACTACCTATATAATCTTGAAGTTTGGTTGAAATATAATTCTCAATTGGAGACAATAGAGATAATTATATGTCAAGAGAAGACTCACCTTTAGAAAGAACGCGATAGTAATCTTATCGTTTTTCTTTGGGTTCTATTGGGTCAACCAAGGATAATTCTCAAGTCATATGATATCTATCATAACTTAGACGCATGGCCTCCCATGTACGAAGGTTTCCTTGAGCATTTTCCAAAGATTTTAATTTCTAAAACAATTATTGACTGTACCTTTATGTAAGGTACCATTGTAAGGTGTTATGGTCGAGGCACTATGAGAGTTGCATATATTTGTATTAAAACTCACAGTTTAGTTGTGGTCGTATTCTGTACGACAGTTCAACAGTTGTATAAATGAAGTTTATATTTGATTTCTGTAGTGTGATGTCTGGCGACTCAGAATGGGTCGTCTGGACCTATTTTGGGGGCGTCACAGTGTTTGTGTGTGTGTGTGACATGGGACTAATAATTCAATATAAATTGAATCATGTATGAAAGGGTTAAGAATATATTGATATGATGATAAGCTTGGTTATGATTAATTAAGCATAAGTGTTAAGCATGTTGTGGCATAATTAATTTCTTAATGAGATTAACTAGTGGATAACTTAACGAAGTGTTGGACCTAGGATATATCCAAGCCCAACATTAATAATGTGACATACTTGCATATGTTAGGAGTTTAGCCCGAGTAATTGAATTGGTAGACTAATGTTTAGCCAATGTGTATAAGTAATTGTGCCTAGCCCAAATTTAAATTAGCATGGGAATAGCCCAATGTGTAATGTGGAATAAAAAGGGGTAGTATATTTACATTATATGTAGGTGTGTACGTATATATTTATGTGTAGAGAATTATATGTATATGTATATAATTAGGAAGCAAATAAGCTAGCATGGTGTACAAAAGAGCAACATAAAATGTGACATAGGGCAATAGAGCCCCTCATTGCCGCCCAACCCTCCCCATTTGAACAAAAGTGCTTAATTTTTCTTCCTTTTTGCCAACAACCAAGGCTATATGGGAGTAATGATGGCTTAGGCCATGGTGCTACATGTCCTTGAGATGAATAGTGTTACACCTTTTCACCAACTTTCCTTTTTCCCTTGGTTAATGTCCAAATTATTGGATATTAGTTCCTCTATAAATAGCAATCTCCTAGCACATTACCTCATTTGAAAAATCCTAAGTGTTGGGAGATATGGAGAGCTAGAGGAATTCTTGTGAGTTGGTGGTTCAAGAGAAAACCTAAAAAAGGAATCTAGGTGGAGGCATACTCAAAGTTCCTAGCCAAGAGAAAGAAAGCCACTAAGAAGTAAGTTCATTATCTAGTACATAGTTTTGTCAAATAGGTTAGTTTAAGATTTCAAGTAAGAAATGCATGCTTGATTGTGGGAGGTTTGAGTGTTGTGTGATCATGATGGATCCAAAGGTATAAGGATGAGTATTGGAAGGAGTATATGTGGTATACATGCCTTGTATGTGATAATAAAACCAAATGAATAACAAAAATGCATGTGAGCATGAAACCTAGCTTAGTATGCTTGAAAGTTTGATAATTGTGATTAATGTCATACAATGTGTAAGCTATGTGTATAATCCAAGAATGTTACGTTGAACACATATGAAACACAAACATAACCCTAGTGGAATCGTCGGATTCAGACTTAAAGCTAACTCGTAACAAAACATATAGTGAAATATGTCCAAGTGTGAACTCTAGATTGGAAATCAATAAAATGTGACTATCCAAAGATGTCGAAAGGTGACTTAAGAAATATAATATTAAATATATGTAAGTTTACAATATAATGAAAGTGGTTCAACCTTTCTTGAATATGCAATGAACAAGATATGCAAGATTTAATCAAATAAGGTAGAAAATCAAAGTGTTGAAAATCTCGTCGAGAGGTTCTGTCAGATCTGCCCGCCCCGTGCCACCTTAGAGTAAAGTACATCGCGCCCCACGTCAGGCTGGACTAAAGCTCCTGCAGGGGTAGCGCGACCCGCGCTGATGGAAGGCCTATGCCGGCGCGCCGCGCGCCGAGCCTTTTTCACAGTTGATTGGGTCAGGCCAAATCGAGTCTAAAATAAATTTATGATTTCATTAATAAATAATTATTTTAATTAAAGATGATTAAATAATTAAAATAAATTTAATTGTAAATTTGTAAAGAATAATATTAAGGATTCCTTTAGGAATTACTAAGCTTTAATTAAACATTTGCAACTAAATAGGTTTTTAAGTGTGAGATGAATGAAGACGTTAAATAATATTTTGATTATGGACAATTAAAATTTCTAAATACTTTGAAGACTATTAAATTTTGAACTATTAAAAACATAAATAATTAGAACGATATAAAGAGATAATTCTAATTACGAATCAAGGTAAATACCAAGGTATGGTGCACTAATAATGTATAAATGGTAATTACTTAAAGAAACAAATGAAGTGAAAAAACGTTACATTATAAGAAGGTGTAAAACCTTAAACGAACAATAAAAGATTATATTATGAAATGAATAGAATGAAGTAGATGATGATTAGAAAAACAATTAATAGAACAAATAGTTTTATGAAATCTTAAGCTACTTAAGGCTATTTGTTAGATCGATTAAGATTTATATCTATTGGTTGCTAGAGATTAACAGTTATGATAACAATAGGTTATTCAAAGGATAAGAAGTCAAGGTCGGGAATAGTCAACTACTCATGCAAGTCTCTCACCTTAAACTTCCTACATTATTGCAAGTTCCCTAATTCTTACACTATATATATATATATATATATATATATATATATATATATATATATTGTATAATCCGAATTGTTGCCATATCAACCATATTTATATCGAGCAAATATCTATTACTATTCGAAAATCATTTGTATACCTTGACGTTGTTGCAAGCATTGAATTTATCATTCTTAAATGCATTATAAAAGTTGTCTAAGCCTTTGATTCGGCTAGACTATTATCATATGTTAGAAAGCTATCCAAACCAATTGACTTGGTGCAGACTCTCGTAAATCTACTAAGATGAACAACCCTCATTGAAGGGGAAATTATATAATTGTCGGGAAACGGACGTGTGCACATACTAGCATGTTTAAATGTTATGAATAACGTAGGGTACTTTAGGCTGATCACATGTTGTACACGTTTATTTTGAATTTTCAGTATAATACTGTTAATTCTAGTAAGAGTTCTTAGTCCCTAGTGACTGCTCAATGTTCATTCTTATTGAAACTTGAAATGATTAAACTTTGAAATCTTGTTGATATCCTTCAGTCTATAGCAACACTCATTGAGAATTCTTGATACTTCTTGTTATTCTTGAACTATCATTTACTGTTATACCTTTGAGATTTAAACGTTATAACTGTTTACTATATTGGGCAAACTTATTGCTCATTCTTGCTTCCCTAAAAATATTACAGTTAAGGCAGAGCAAGGGGGTATTTCAAAAAAAGACAAAGGAAAGGGCAAGGCTACAAAATAACTTAGTCCTTTATGCGTAGGAGAACTATTGTTATTATTATGATTATTATAATGTATTAAGGGATGATTAATTTATGTTTAAGTTTAATTATTGAAACGTTGTAGTAACGGTTATGAGACCTTGGGACAAAAATATTTATGTTATAACAATATAAATTATTCTATTATTCCGTTGTTGATGATTTTAGTATGATATTAGAAGTTGCACGTGATGCACTGTAATACCCGAGAATTTTCTGAATAATATTAATAACTATATTAATATAGGTTGAATATTTATTTGAATATAAATAAATGTTGTGTGTAACGAAATATAGTATTTATGTATGTGACAATTATGTGCTATGGTGGAATTAGATAGAAGCTTAATGTAAAGCTCATGATAATTGCCTAGTGTGGCAAGATAATAAGAAATAAGTGTGCTATCAATTAAATGAATAGAATAATTAAATTAAGATATAAACAAATTTCAGCAGTAACTAAGTCTGAGAATTTCCCAGAATGGTGCAGCTGCGCCACTATTGTACTGTAAACCAGCGCAGCTGCGCCGGTAGTAAGACTTGGAAATAAATTTTGACTGTGTGCATAAGTTACAAAGATGGTTTATTAACATTAATAAAAAATGGGTAATATAATGGACCAGTTACCATCATTATTAATGTGAACATTATTATTAAATATTATTATATACCACCATGTGTAATATAGGAAAATATGGGTAGTAGTACCATATAATTACTTCTTGCATGAGGTATTAAATGAGGTGTGACACTTAATTATGAATAATGCTATGCAAAGCTATATAGTAAAAATAAGTAAATCATAAAGTTGATTTAATTGCGTTTTTGTTACCTCATCATGTGTAGTGGGACAATTAAATGTGTATTCTAAAATATGAGAGTAAATAAATATGTATTACTAAAATATTTATTTCAATATTAATGTGTAATTAAATATTGGATTATTGGTAAACAATTAAATTGTGTCCATACATGTTATTGTATTAAGTGGGCTAGACAAATGTGCATGGATTATATAATTATGGGTATGGATATATACTCTAACTTATCACAATATAGTAATATTACCTCATTAAAATTATGTTGTATACTCAAAAGTAATTAAGTTGTTAACCACTGTTCAATTCCTGAGAGTCTTGTCCCAATATAACATCCACTTTTCTTCCTCACGTGTTTAGGCCAATGGCCTCTAAGCCTATTACTTGCAAACATCAGACTTCAGCTTCATAGCTAATGATGGAGGGGGAGTGGTCTTCACAGTGTCTTACACTGTGCTACCAAACTTTGAATATCCATCATCTTTTTCTTTCTTCCATCAGATGTAATTTTTGGGCAAAGCCATTGCTCGGTTAATAACTTTCCTATAAATGAGAGTCTTCACTTCACAAAACGTGATTACACAAATTCTTTGTTGAGAGTAATTAGAATATAAGTATAGTAGCATTGGAGAAGCATTCAGCAGCAAGCTTTGAATTCAATTTCATTGAGGTATAATCCTTAGCACTGTGTTTCTGATTTTAATTTCTAAGAATACTAGAATTCCTTGAATACTTGTTAATTGATTTGGATATGGGATGTAATTGAGTTATATAAGCTTGCATGTATCCATGGTAGCAATGTGGCTGATTTTGGACCTTTTTTGTAAGAAATTTTTAGTATGGTTTGGTGCTCTGCCGAAGTAGAGGCCTTCTGGGCTGTTCAGGATAGGGCGCAGCTGCGCGCTCCCTATAGTTCAGAACAGCGCAGCTGCGCCGTACCTCAAGAAATGATTTTGACTTCTGTTTTCAAATCTGGTGAATTCTAACATAATGATATAATTTGGGCATGCATGAAAATAGGTTTAACATGTGGATTTAGTTTCCTTAACACAACATGAATACTTTGGATTGTGTTAGTATGCATGTACTAAAAGAAATTATAATTTTGAAAATAGGCCTTGACTAAACTGATGATGTCTCAGTTCTGATTTTTGTGAGCATATGGTTTAGCTATTCATGAAATGTGATTCAAAGTAAGACGTATGTATTAAGATATACTTTGGTTAGGTGAAAATGACTTCTAAAACCAACTTGGATATGTGGTAAACTAGTATTATGAACATGATGTTGGGTACGTTCTGAACTTAGAACATGCATGAGTTATACTCCTTATGTGACCACACCTAGCACATACGTACGTCCATTTTGGTTAGACACAATGAAAGTGAGTCAAACATGAGTTAGAAATGTTTTAAAAGAAATAAATGATGCTAGTTATGTGTATGTGATGAAAACCTTGGTGAGCATGCCTACTAACTAATTTCCTGACTATCTCATATATGCACATAGTGAGCATAGTAGTCCTTGTGATTTATGACCTCAATTGGCCTTAACTCATTACAAATCCTAACATAGAACTCTAATATACCAAGATGAATGTAGGATGATTGTAAAAGCATACATGACCCTTTAACGTGCATATATGCTATGTGTTGTTATCCATGTATGCTTAATATATGACTGATTCAGGAAAAGAAAAGCTTAACTTTGGTTTGGCCAGGGGACAACACAGCTAACAAGGACGCAACTGTGCCCTCCTGCAGTCTGGTTGGTGACTTATTTATAACTTGTAAATTTTAACTTGCATGTTGTATTTCTTTCAGTATTATTACATAAAGAGTCATAATACAGGATAACTTTATGAAACCAAGAATCTAAGGTTTTACAAACTTTTGTATTTTTTTATACAATGTGGTGTGATAGCATGTTAATGTGATATTCTATTTATGTTGCCAAAATAGAAATAACTATGTGTCAATGAATTATATGATCTAACATATATGAGGTTATAAACTTATAGAGTTGAGTAACTAATAAATGTGTGGTATACCTATACATACATAAATAGGATAATGTAGTTCATTGAGGTGATTTTACGCTATAAGTGATAATCAACGCTAAAGGCAAGTTTTTTAACTTATACGACTTTGAATATTGTGCAAGTCTCTAACTTTAAAGTTCCTACATTATTGCAAGTTCCCCAATTCTTATACTGTATACATTGTATAATCTGAATTGTTGCCATATCAACCATATTTATATCGTGCAAATATCTATTACTATTCAAAAATCATTTGTATACCTTGACGTTGTTGCAAGCATTGAACTTATCGTTCTTAAATACATTATAAAAGTTGTCTAAGCCTTTGATTAGGCTAGACTACTATCATGTGTTAGAAAGATATCCAAACCAATTGACTTGGTGTAGACTCTCGTAAATCTACTGAGATGAACAACCCTCATTGAAGGGGAAATTATATAATCGTCGGGAAACCGACGTGCACACATACTAGCATGTTTAAATGTTATGCATAATGTAGGGTATTTTAGGCTGATCATCTGTTGTAATCGTTTGTATTGGATTTGTAATATAATACTGTTAATTCTAGTAAGAGTTCTTAGTCCTTTGTGATTGCTCAGTGTTCATTCTTATTGAACCTTGAAATGAATAAACTTTGAAATTTTGTTGATATCCATCAGTCTATAACGACATTTATTGAAAACTCTTGATACTTCTTGATATCCTTGAACTATCATTTATTGTTATACCTTTGAGATTCAAAAGTTATAACTGCTTATTTTTATTGCTATATTACTTGCTGGGCAAACTTGTTGATCATTCTTGCTTCCCTAAAAACATTATAGTTAAGGCAAAGCAAGGCGGTACATATGGCAAGGATAAAGGAAAAGGGCAAGGCTACGAAATAGCTTAGTCCTTTAGGGGTAGAAGAATTATTATTGTTATATTATTATAATGTTGTATTAAGGATGATCAAATTATGTTTAAGTTATGTTTAAGTTTAATCACGGGAATATTGTAGTAACGGTCACGGTACCTTGGGACAAGAATATTTATATTATATCTATGTAAATTATTTTATTATTTCGTTGTTGAAAATTTTAGTATGATATTAGAATTAGCACGTGACGAACCAAATTCGAGATACGAGTGTCTGAATTTGGGGGCGTCACAGGTTGGTATCAAAGCATTAGGTCATAAACCTTAGAAGTAAGAATCCTTGGACTATAACCTTTAGAAGAACTTAGAAGATAGAAGGAGATAAAACTCATATAGAGTTTTCCTAATGATTTAGTTACATTATGAGATATATTTTCATTCCTTGCAATGAATTTATGTTTTGATGGAGTTTGTTGTTTGTTTATCTTATGTTGTGGTTGTAGGATGACGGACTTGGGAGGACCCATCCAAGTTGTAGAGGAGGAGCCACGTGACATACACGTGGTGTATGAGGCACCATTGATAGCTGAACCCATTTCGACAGTGGCTCCTATCAATGAGGATGATGATGAGGAGAAGATAGAACTTGATCCCATAGAGTCCGATTCCGAGGAAGAATCTATTGAGGATGAACCCGTGGAAGATTCCGATGAGGCTACATTCGAAGACCGACTGTTGGGGGAATATGAGGAGCATATTTTGGAATTTGAATGCCGAGTTGAGGAACTAGAGACCCAGGCTCAAGAGAGAGAAACTGAGATGCAAAAATTGAGGGAGGAAGACCATGAGAGGAAAAGGAAAATGCAGGAGATGGAGGTAGAGATTGCCTATCGCAAAGAAGTAGGTGTCCAGATGGGAACCCTTTTTCACCGATCTATATCTAGGAACGTGGAATTGGTGGGTAAGCTATAGGAGTCTTAGCAGAAGGAGTTGAGTGAGAAAACTGAGAAAGAGGCTCTTCGCACTCAGCTTGAGTTAGAGGTAATGGAGAGGATCCACTTCGAGGAGAAGTGGGAAGAAGCTAATGATAGAGCAGGAGACCTGAAAGATGAACAAGATGGGCTATGCTTTGCGCAGGACCATGGAGAGATTGATTGATGGTGTATATCATTACCCAGCGGAGCAGGGACAGACCCGTTATACCATATGCAAGGACTTGGTGGTGCACATAACTCAAAAGGAATACAAGAGCGCTGTGGAACGCAGAATGTTAGATTGAGGTCAAGATGTTAGTAGTCTAATAGTAGTAGTTGTTGTTTATCTATGATCTGTTGATGTAATCCCCAATCTTTTGTGTGTGAGATATGGGATAGTTATGTAAACCTCAAACTTTTATACAATGTTAGAGGGGTAGTATGTTAGTGTTTCCCCATCTTTTGTGATATTAGGGGATAAAAGTTAACGTTTATAGAAGTATGCTAGGAATGATCACTTGATGTAATGATTTGGCATATGAATATAAATGTTCTTATTTCAGAAACCGTGTCATGAAATTTTGTTTTCCTTTTCGCATTAAAGAAATACTTAATTAATATAATTAGAGACTGAGGATGAAATTTTGTGATGCAGAAAATGCCGCCCAGACGTAGACTAGAAACACCGGAAGAATCGATTAATAGCGAGAGGGAACAAGTGGACCCTATCCAACGGCTAGTTGACTTACTACGAGAAGCCCTGGGGGGAAGAAACAACGAACCGGTACCACCCAATCTCCGAATAGTTCCAGTTATAAACTTTAAAGACTTTAGGAGTGTAGGACCTCTAGAATTTACGGGTACTACCGATCCTATCGTAGCACAGACGTGGATCAAAGAAATGGAGATAGCCTTTGCCATCGCTCGTGTGGGTGAAGATCAGAAAATTATGTTCGCTACGTACATGATGAGGGGTGAAGCAAACTACTGGTGGGAAGCAAATCAATAGAGGGCGAAAGAAGGGACAATAACCTAGGAAAGTTTTAAGACTTTGTTCTTTGAGAATTACTTCTCGAAGAGCATGAAGAATTGGATGGAGGTGAAGTTTCTAGAATTGAAACAAGGGGAAATGACGGTGATGCAGTATGCGGCCAATTTCAATGAACTCGCACATTTTGAAACACATCAAGTAGACACCGAAGTAAGGAAAGCTCGACGCTTCGAACTTGGACTGAAACCTTGGTTGTTCAACAAGGTGTCAGTCCTTCAAATTGACTCGTTCGCCACATTATTGGAGAAGGCAATAATTGCTGAGGGAGGTAGCGAGGCGTTGAGCCAATACAACAAGGAGAAGAAGAACAAGAATGTTGGGGGCGAAACTCGTGGAGGAAGTAGCAGTGGTGGAAGCAATCTGGGGAAGAGGAAATGGGAAAACAACAACCCCAACATTAACAAAAACAGAAACAACAATCAGTCAGGAAGTTTTCATGGAGGTGTGAACGTCGGGATTTTTATTTTGTCCCTTTCTGTTCTTGTCTTTTGGTGTTCTAATGTTAGGTGAGATTTGTTTGAAAAAACAAGTTGTGAAAAGGTCTGACATGTATATGTCGACGATTGGACTGTAAGAGTTGCCAGTTGGTTTTTTAAATGATTGTACCAACACAACTGAGAAAAGGTTTGCACATTGACCCAGTGATGTGACACTACTTAACGGGTCTGTGAAACCAAGATTTGTTAGGGTCCGGAGACTTGGTTATTCAGAGGGAAGGTGTTAGGCACCCCCCGACATCCGTGTTACCACGATGATCGCCACTTTTCAATTAAACTGTTATATGAATGTGTTTGTGTGTGTGGATCAATGTGCAATTATTTCGAAGTAGTGATATGCCTCGTTCGCACCTATATACAAAGGGTTTGAATTTCTGTATAAAAATTCAGTTTTAACAAGATATAACAGTGATGTTTTGTAAGGAGAGATTTTTCAAACCCTTTTGCTTAATAGTAATTGAGGCCTTTGATACTTCTATTTTATTATATGTTTGGCTTGATTGCTTTTATTTTCGGGATACAAATCATCTTAGAGAAAATAATATATATATATATATATATATATATATATATATATATATATATATATATATATATATATAGCAGTGCCAAACTCCTTGTGGGCATGAAAACCATATAAGAAAATTCAACGCCGTGAATAATTTACAAGCCATGTACAGCTGAAAATGTCCATCACGGGAACCGAATCTAGATTCAGGAGACTGAATCTGTGATCATATGATTCCTAGGCTCACATGATGTAATAATTTGTATGAAAGCTGTAAACAGTTATATATATAAAAGCCGTAATTATATATATATATATATATATATATATATATATATATATATATATATATATATATATATATATATATATATATATTTGTGCAGACAATCAACCACCACGAAGTACCTCTGCGGGGGATTGCAAATGTAAATAATGCACTAAAACGATCAACTGCCTTGAAGTAAACTCCAGGCTGGACAAAATATAAATAAAGCTGTAAAAGGCCACGAAGTAAACTCCATGCCTAACAGAAATATAAATAAAGCTGTAAAAGGCCACGAAGTAAACTCCAGGTCAGACTGAATATATATATATATATATATATATATATATATATATATATATAAGCGGTAAATGCACTGGACGTGAGTCCAGGCTCAATTGAGGTATAACTCGATGATGTTAGTCCATATATATAAATATATATAATATATATATAGAAAAAGAAATAAAAGCCACGGACCGAAGTCTGGGCATACACACGCTACACGACACTCAATGTGAAGAACTGTGTGTGCACAGTAGTGGAGAAAGGCTTTAGAAAGTGTAAGAAAGCTTACAGTGGACTACTAAAGAAGACTTCAATGACTTTAAATGGATGAACACTCGGCTCCCGCCGATAAAAATATAACAATATAGAAGCTCACAAGTCTTTAAAATGAGAAAGCACTCAGTTTATAGTGTGTATAGAGCAAATTGGACATGGTTTTCTCGCCTTTTCTCTATCCAAAATGGCTGCCCAAGCCCTCTATTTATAGAGGGGGAAGCCACAAGTGTACCTACGGCAGCTGCAGATGCACCTGCGGCTGCTCGGAGTGCCCCAGGTTCTGTGAGTCCCGCCGTCTTGAAGTACGTGTACGCGTGCAATGTGTTGTCCTCTCGAACTTTTAGAATTTCAATCTGGGCATCCGATCGAGGTGTATAAGACCTTTTATGACATGCTGTTGTCGAGAGCTATACAATGACATGGGATTAGAGGTTGTACGAAGTCAGGAAGATGGGACCATGCCCTTGGTCTTCAAGCTTCAAACTCTATCCAATGTGATGTCTTGTGCATTAGTCACTCGGGATTGGAGCTCTTCGGTTCTTGTAAGACATTTCTATATAGAATGTATGTTGAATGTTGTTAAGACGGCGCAATGTAGGATCGAGATGGCAAAATGATGATTCTATCCCTTCACCAGGGTTATCTCCGATTTGAGCTGATTTAGCAGTCATTGCTCAGGGTTACCTCTGAGATTGGGCTGCTACAGGTGTTGACCATCCTCAGGGTCTCTGAGGTGTGCCTGACCTCCCGGGGTTATCTCCGAGCTTGGGGAATGATTGCCTCGGAGCTATCACTGAGTTTGAAGCTGACTACAAGGGTTGGAATGAGTATCTCCGAGGTTATCTCTGAAACTGCAACGACACTTCTCGAGGTTATCTCCGAGGTGGATACTATCTTTCCCAATGTTGTTTCCGGGACTGAGACTGAGTATCTCGGGGTTATCTCCGAGATGAAACGGTTTTCTCCGATGTGATTTCTGGTATTTGAACTGCATTCCTCGGGGTTATCTCCAAGGTTGAGACTGAAACTCCCGGTGTTATTTTTAAGACTGAGCTGGATATCTCGAGGTTATCTCTGAGATGGTAATAACTGAATTTCCTAGGGTTGTCTCTGGGATTGAACTGAGCTGTCTTCCAGGGTTATCTTTGAAAGACGATTCTGCCCTCCTGCAAGGTTAGTAACAGGTATACAGAATATTTCGAGTGTCTACAGATGCCCCTCTTTATCATATTCATGCAATGCAATGGCATAGATAGGATAAAGAATACTAGACACTTGAAATGTAACAAGATAATCATGATGCAATGTACAACATCATGATGCAAATGTATGTGGTTTATTGGATTGTTCTCCAACCATGGTGGGATGATTGCCAACTCCCCTTGACTTCTACCGGGAGCAAGGTTATTCATGACCACTCTGATAAACTGTTTGGACGTGTGATCCAAAGCTACCATGAACTTTCAGGACGTTGACATTGGGATTATCACCAAATCCCTTAATCCTTGGTACAGACTTTCACTAAAGATGTATCTCTCATGTACAAGAGACTCTGTGGGGATGTGTTTTATCAGTTGAGGATATGTATAACATATTCCATCATCGGTCCTTCTTGATGAGGATGCTCTATCGGAGTTACTGCCAATAGTCTGTGTTGTCAGGATTGCCTGACCTTCGCTGACATGTTCATCAACGGATGGGATCCTGCTAGAGAATACTGTCAAAGCTGCTTGACCTTTGTTGACGTGTGCATCAACGGATGAAATCATCAGATGGCTTCCAATGCTTCGATGGATTTACTTGCCATCAGCTGAAGTAACGTCAAGATTGCTTGAACTTCATTGACATATGTACATCAATGGATGAAAATACGTGAAACCCCCGCTGGGGACTAGTGTTTGGCATTTTTGACCCCAAAATGACGACATCAGACCTTTGTTAGGTATTACCAAATGTAGTTTGTAACCATTGTGATCATTGGTATAGCAAACCTGTGACCAGGCGAATACCAATGAATGGTATGTAGACTTGTAGTTTGGTCCACAAAAACTAGGATTTCAGGCTGATCCGCTCAATCGCGTAGCATCTATTTTCCTAATTTGGCCTTTTCAGCTTGTGAGAACTCCTTTGCAACTCGAACTGGACCAAGCCGAAGGGGTGGGCCTCACCCAGTGGAACCATAGGTACATCTGTGGTAGCCGCAAGTACACTTGAATCTAGCCGTGGGTTGCCTTTAAGGTAGCTGTGGCTTTCGCAAGTTTTTAAACTACGCCGCATAGGAAATCTGAGAGCTTTTTTTCAGATTTGCTGAGTTCGGACGTCTTTCTGCAAATTCTATCACCATACAAGTGTTCTACACTGTCCACACCCTTTATGAGGTGATTTAGAGACTTGTGTTCCAGATATTATGGATCCGGATTAGCCGAGTAATTCCCGCAAAACCACTTCAGGTGTGCGGATGAGGGCTTCCGAAGTGCCTTGACCCCGTTCAGTTAGACAACCTTGTCGTCTGGCAGAGACGGTGATTCATTCTATCCGGGTTGATGCACCGGCTGACGAGGATGAGGAGGAGGATGTACCGATAGCGACTCCAGCTCCTGCTGCTAATGTTCCCCGTAGGGATTTTCCAGGTATTCAGGTGGCTATTCCAGATCTTCTGGGTGATTTGAGTTGCCACCCCTCAGTTTACTTGCATGCAAATGAGGTAAAAGCTGGATTTTATCTTCCTTTTTCCTATTAATGAGGAACAAGGATTTTGACATTGATTTGCATGTGATGTAGGTTCTCAGCTTTATACAGCCTCGAGGGAACTGGTTTAGCATACACTCCCTGTATCAGGCACTACATCTAGATTATCAAGATATTGTGCATGATTGGGGCTTTGGGGCGTTCTTTTCCATTCTACCCCGCCGTTGTCCCTGGGGTTACCTCAGGACATTGTCTGAGCGCTAGTTTCATCAAAATTAGTCTCTCTATTTATTGGATTGTGAGGTGATGATGACAGCGATGGATTGACGATTTATCACCGATATGGAGTTTAGAGGGACGCCAGTTCCATATACGACGAATATTACCCCGACTGCCGGTAGATCCTTGTTGGGAGTTCTGGCTGAGGCGCTCAAGGGTAGGACCGTTCGTACGGGTCCTTTGAGCATAGATGATATAAGTGGACTGTTGAGTGAGCCCATGCCCATTGATGTGAGAGTCAGGGATCACATTCTTCAGCGATTGTTCCTGGTTATCATCAGGGGTTGTTTCATAGCTGATAACTCTTCTACAATGTCATTCGCTTTGATCAGCACCACGCGGGAGATGGACCGTATTGGAGAGTATAATTGGGGCTCCTACACCTTTGCCTATTTCCTCAGGGGAATACGCATGTGATGCAGGGTTTGACAGAGGCTTGGCTAGGATTTTACTCGTTTATGCTGGTGAGTATTTTTCTTTTGATTTCCCGTGTACAGGTTAATAGTGTTCACTGACAGCAGATGTTTTTCCTTTGTATTGGCAGTTTTGGGCCTATAAGAGGCTTCCATATTTGCATCCTATGAGTGTGTTAGGTTTAGATACCTATCCACGAGGACAACGATGTCATCACTCCATTCTGGCGGAGGTTCATGTAGCTGAGGATTTCTCCCATTGTCGCTTACAATTGGAGCTGTTGACAACTGATGTCATCACTTGGGTTCCCTACTCTAGGCAACATTTGACCATTGGGTTTGAGGATGGATTCCCTACTGGGATCGAGCACATGATATCCACCCGTAGGATTCCTCTCTTCACGGATAGAGGATGGGAGCTCTATTTAGGAGAGCGTGCTATTAGGAGCACCACATGAGAGATTTGTGTACCGATCTTGCCTCCTACCAGGCATTATTGGCATGTGTTACAGTCACCCGTCAATGATATCCCATTGATGGGTATTGACGGATATACTTTGTTAGAGGGTTCACATACTCAGGATACATTTTATCACTGGTGGTCCTCTCGTACCATTGGAGCCCAAACCCGTGCCACTCAGTTTATGGGAGATATGGCTCCTGGATCCGTGATGATGACGGATTGGCCGACCTGTGTACGAGATCCGACTCATTTGACACACATTGATCGTTTGACCCGGCAGTTGGACCGGGCACATTTTTTTATCCGGTACTTGGGTAGAGATCCTTCAGAGGTAGATACTTTTGATCCTTCCAGCTCAGGCGTTGGCCCCTCAGGTGACCCATATGGTTTTGCCGGTCCAGATCCTCCCTTGTATAGGCCTGACATCCCTGTTGATAGAGATCCAGTGACTCAGGAGGAGTTACACCAGGTGGACAGGATTAATGATGCAGATATTAACACCATTGTCTTCTTCTGATGTATATTCTCATTATCTCTTTTGATAGGCCTCTGTTAGATATTGGGTGGTTGTATCCAATTCTCACTATATCTTTTGATAGGCCTCTGTTAGTAGTAGGGCGTCTGTGCCCCATTTCCCTATATTTTTAGCTGTACAGAGATGATGTATATAGATGATGATGTACTTAGGAATGTATGTACTATTTTTCATTCCCTAAATCATATTGCCATCTATTATTTGGCATGCATGTATCATGTTATGCATATGTATGTATGTCCAGAGATATTCAGCATTGACCCCTGGATGGTCTTATGATACGGCCTACACAGATGTCTTCCTCGACAGTCAGCCGCATAGATCACACCCCACCAGTGTTGATAGCCTTCCGTCTGAGGTCATGGTATGATAGTATGTCACCTACAGATACGATGACGGTAGATCAGCTATTACAGCATTCTATGACCCTCTTGATGTTTCAGGTTCCTGCAGGCTTTGTAGAGGGTATGCTGGAGCATTGGATACTGGAGAGACATGTTTTCCAGTTTGGTACCCAGGAGTTTACTCCTACATTGGAGGAGTACGAGCGGTTGATGACTTTGCCCTTAGACAGACCTTACGCTTGTATGGCTGTCAGAGATATGCGTCGGCAGTTCATGACCCTCACCGGGTTACGACATAGTAGAGGATGAGATTACATCCGGCCATGTATTTCCCCAGCGTTTCCTGATAGATAGATGTGGCTCATTGGACAGCTATGCTTGACACTCCGGGGATTTTACCACACCAGAGGATCAATGGCATTTGGCCAGAGTGGATGCACTCGTGATGTGCATAGTCGTATATGTATACATGCCACGGTATATGGATAAGTTGGACATAGGTGTCATCATGGCAGTGAGAGCTCTCAGGGAGGGTCACACCATCATTTCGATGATTATGGCTGAGACGTTGAGATCGGCCACGTTTTGCTGCACCTACCCTGTAGGGGTATTTACAGGCAGCTTGGTCATGTTATACGTGTGGTTTATGTCACACTTGAGACCGATTGACACTTTCTGATGACACGGGTACTGCCTTACCCGTGATATAGCTATGTCTTACTCCTTTCAACCATCATAGTGTATAGACGCTATGTCTTGGTCAGTATTCTTGGTAGGGATCGGAGATCCGTTTAGTATTCTGCCGTGTTCAGGGCTTAGCTCACCCTACAGCTTCTTTACTCACGCTCCTGGCATGGATTATATCTCTCTGGCTAGTTTGAGAGGCATGACTACCTACCACCCACTAGCTACGATGTCATAGTTTGACCAGTTTTAGGACTTTTATCCTTTTGAGGAGGAATTAGGTCAGCGTTTAGCTTCTCGCCACTTATCAGCAAATGACCGATCCCGGGTTTATGCCTGTTGGGATCAGCATGAGCGTGCTGAGTTTTCTGTTAGCCATTCAGGCTGTTCGTAAAAGTATTCTGCGTGGATGGAGACAGAGACTTCATCGGCTGCGGTAGTATCCACAGTGTCGGGTATTGATTCAGATGGTGGAGAGCCCATAGAGGACATTGATTCCCATACCGAGGAGGAGGAGCTGTTTGCTGGGTTGCCAACAGCTCTTGTAGATTCTCCCAATATTAGTACTGTCGTGATCCAGCATTCAACACAATATTTCGAGCAGAGTCTCCATCTAATGACCTTCGAGAGAGATTAGGCTAGAGCCTTGATGTTCACAGCTCTTGATGGGAGAAATGTCGCTCTATTAGAGAGAGACGAGGCATTATCATATAAAGATGTCGCTATTGAGGAGCGGGATGAGGCCAGATCAGCCAGAGATGCAGTAATAGTTGAGCGGGATAGCGCCATATCTGCACGGGATGTAGCCGTTACAAACAGTACCACAATGAGGTCCCTTACTACTGGCATCATTGTAGAGATTAGTGCATATATTGATGAGCACAGTGTCACCATGCAGATGGCTATAGATCTGTTATCTCGTGTGGATACCCTTGTGCAGGAGACCACAACGTTACCTCCTTCTTATGAGAGAGATGCCATGTTGGGCTTGATAGCTCGCATATACACTGATTTGTAGATGAGCTTGTATTTTTCTGCACAGACTAGCTTAGCCATTTTGTCATGTACAGTTCATATTGTATATATCAAACAACATTATATATAGTAGGGAAATATATATTTTTTGATCACTTCCCTTTTAGTTATGCTTTGTTGCTTGCTTGATATTTGCCTGTTTCTCCAGGGCTTGTGATCTTGATGTATTCTGAATTTCTCCTTGATGGATGGACACTGAGTTGTCTTAGGATATTTCAGAATGGATCGTTGATCTGTATGTATCCCTTACCTTCTTTGGTGTCATGGGACTGGTTTCTGTATGTAGATGTGGAGAGGAATGTGGCTTTCCTCTCTGAGGTTGACCGCACCACAGATGGTCGCTAGTACTCCTTTGTATCGGGGAACCCAGTTAGTTCCATCTCTTATGGATTGGTGTTTCTCTTTGAGGATCAACCGCAGCTTAGATGGTCGCCGATTCTCCAGTTTACATGGGGAGGTCAGTTAGTTCCATCCTTTTGGTTTGAAGCCGATGAAGTGTGATGGATTGAAGGATGATCCCAGTACCGTTGACAAGTTTTTGTATTTTGGTAGGGGGTTTGACCGAACCATGAATGGATGCCTACATACTCCTATTGAAGAGGAGATCAGGTCTGCGTAGTTCGAACCTAGTGTAAGAGGTTCAACGCTATATGTGGCAAAAGGGTGTAGAAATGTTTTTGTTGATTTTGTTTTATTGCGATCGGACCATATAAAATATGGCTTCCTACGTACTCCCGGGTATCAAGGAGATCAGGTCGGCATAGTTTGCCCCATGTTTAGGACGGTTTGTAGCCAATGAAAAGTTTGATCCCATGTTCAGGACAAACAGCGGGGGAGAAAGTTTAATCCCGTGTACAGGATAAACTGCGGGTGTGAAAAGTCTTATCCCTAGTGGGGTAAAATTGCGGGTGTGAAAGGTTCAATCCCTGGTGGAATAACCAGAGTTGAGTAAGGGTTCAAAACCAAGTTGAAAGAAGGATCTGGTGATCCGAAAACTAAGCTGCTGGTTAGAAAAATGTGTTTGTCCCTGATGGGGCAGATGTGTATGAAGAGAAGTTGTATGTAGTGAAGGGTTAGAAAACCTAAAATGACTGGGGAGCTGATGATCCAACACCAGGATGTTTGCCTGATGGTAACCTCAGACATAGTACCGTTTCACGGTGTCCGAGTTGATGAGCTATGGAAACTCATCGCCATCCATTTCTTGTAATCTGAGAGCACCTCCTGTCAATACCTCCTTGACAATAAACGGGCCTTCCCAGTTCGGGGTGAATTTTCCCTTAGATTGATCTTGGTTGTCAATGATCTTCTTCAAAACCAAGTCATGTTGTTTAAACTGCCTTAGTCGGACTTTTCAATTGTAGGACTTGGCGATCCTTTGTTGATATAACTAACAATGGAAATAACATCACTTCGTCTTTCGTCTATTAAAGACAATTGGTGATACCTATCTTGTACCCATTGGTCTTCATCCAGCTGAACGTCTATTAACACTCTGAGGGATTCCATTTCCACTTCTATGGGGAGCATTGCTTTCATCTCATAGGTTAATGCGTAGGGTGTTGCCCTAGTGAAAGTGCGCATTGATGTTCTGTAGGCTAACTGAGTTAGAGGCAATAAGTCAGGCCATCCTTTGTGGTTAGCGGACATCTTTTGCATTATCTTCTTGATGTTTTTGTTAGCCACTTCAACAACACCATTCATCGTTGGACAGTAGATGACGGAGTTGAGATTTTTGATGTGGAATTTACTGCATAATTCTTCCATCATTTTGTTGTTGATGTTCTTAGCATTGTCTGATACAATTACCTCTGGTTGTCCATATAGACAAATGGCATTATTTCTGATGAAAGCAATGAAGACTTCTTTGGTAACCCTGAGGAAGGAGGCTACTTCTACCCACTTGGTGAAGTAGTTGATCATAGTGAAGATAAACCGATGCCCGTTACTGGCTTTGGGCTCGATGGGCTCGATCACTTCCATTCCCCACATTGAGAAGGGCCAAGGCGAACTCATATTGTGGAGTTCCCTTAGAGGGGCGTGGATAGCATTCCCATGAATTTGGCATTGGTAACATCTCTAGACGTGATCATCACAATCCACCTTGAGAGAGAGCCAGTAATGCCCTGTTCTTAAGATTTTCTTTATAAGTAGGGGGGCACTCATGTGGGGGCCACATACTCCACCATGGATCTCATCCATGAGCCTCTGAGCTTGGTCCTTGTCTAGACATCTGAGGAGACCTAATCCTGCATCTCTTTTGTAGAGTGCATCCTTGCTCAGGTAGAATTTCATAGCCAGTCGATGGATCCGCCTTCTTTCAGTCGAGCTTGCCTCAGCGGGTGTAGATCCATCTTGTAAGTACTCCTGGATATGTTGATACCAAGGGTTTTGGATGGAAGGTAGCTCATCTGATACTTCTCCAACGTAATTCCCATAGGTTGGTGCCTTTTGTTGGGCAACTGTGAGGGTTGACATGTTCTTCTTATCAAGTATGTTGATCAGGGAGGCCAAGGTTGCTAGTGCATCCGCAAAATCATTCATATTCTGAGGAATGTGGAGGAAGGATATTTCTTCAAACTCCGAAGCCATCTTTAGAACCTGCCGATGGTCAGGCAGCAAGTGTAAACCTTTGGTGTGATAGATTCCTGTGGTTGGTCTGATTACCAACTTGGAATCTCCAAAGATAGTTAACCGTATGATGCTCGTTGATTGGGCAAGTTTTAGCCCCATGATACAACCTTCATACTCAGCTGTGTTATTGGTGTTGGCAAACTGCAATTTGACGGCGACGGGATGTTGCTCCCCTGTAACGGATACTAGAACTACTCTAGCTCTAGAACCTTCCATATTTATAGCTCCATCAAAATACATCCTCCATGTTTGGCGTGCATCGTACTGATGGCGTTGCTGAACTGTCATTTCCCCTTCATTGGGGAAGTATGTTTCCAAGGGCTTGAAATCCCCTGAAGGTGCGGCGGCCAGTTGATCCTCAATTCATTGACCTTTAATGGACTTCTGCGTCACGTAGACTGTAAAACCCCAACTTTTTAATGAATAAAATCGAATTTTCTCTCTTTATTATTGTGAATAATAAGGTGTTAATTTGATATAATGCTTTGGTTATGGGTAAAATGTGCAAATTTTTTTAAATAAACAAGTGGTTATAAAATATTCATTGTTGTCGGGAAATATTCGTTTGGTCGTGGAATATTCTTTCTGTCGGGGAATATTCGTACGACGGCACAGCCATTTGTGAGCCCTATAACAGAATAACTGTCAGATAAAGAAAACGACAAATTTGAATTTTTATAAATAACGGCGTAATCGTTACCGTTAACACTGTTGGAATACCCGATGGGTAAAGTAAAGTAATATGCGTTGTTGCACAGTAGCACACGATATTGCACACTATTTTTGAATTATTGATTCTTACATAAGAAGGCACTACTCAATAATGTTACAGTAATTACTGTTCAATATTTTATTTTATTGATTCAATAATTACTACGTTGATATTTTATATTATTGTTGTTTCAATAATTGTCACTGCACAGTATTTTCCATTATTAGATCAATAATTCATATTATTTGAATAATATTATTAGATAGCATTATTGGCAATGTCTAGAAAATTCTGTCTAAGGAGAGATTTGGTCATCTAATTGCGCGCCAGTAAGGAGAAATCCTTATTGGAAAGCCCCCTCTTTTCTGGGAACTGCCTGGTTGTCATTATTGTAATTCTGTAATATTATTTGTGAATAATTAATTACTGATTTATATGATAAGAAAATATTTATTTGATGTGGATATAAATGATGGATTTATTTATGTAGTTATAACTGAAGGAATTAATGCTGATGTGTTTTATTAGTATTTTGTCGAAATGAAGAACGAAATTTAGAAATTTTCAGAAAATTAGTTTATTACTTGATTTTGTAAAATCTATAACTCTTTGTGTATAATGAGTTAGGAGATGAGCCATATATCAAAAGAAAGCCCTGGAAGTAAGCTAAACGTAAAAATTTGAATCACCCAAAAATCCTTTGTAGATTTGTCATGGTGAATTTTTGAATAAAACTGGTCTGAAGGACTCATAATCCGAAAAATCAGTGTTCTTGAAATATATTGCGTGAGTTATAATTATTAATCCGACCGTTGGATCGTTGTGATTTTTGGATATGTTATACATATATAAGTTGAGTATATATCCACAAATTTTGAACCGTTAAAATTGAACGTATGATTTGTTATGAATTTTAAGAGGTGACTGATTTAGAAATTATTTTTATAAATAATTTTGGTAGAAATTTCTAGAAGGTGGGCCCCACTTTTGTTTTTATTTGAAAGCATATGCTGAATTAAAGCTTCAAATATGGTGGGCTGGATTTTTCAACTTGGCATGCGTAGGAATAAAATAAATATATTATTTTAGTTTCCTTTGGCGTTCTAGCATTTTTCTAAAAATAGGCGCTTAAGTTAGAATTGAAAATCACACCAGAAACATAAGTTTTCTCTCTCTATAACATCGAACGTATTTCTGTGAGTATTTAGATACTTTGAGAGTTGTTATTCAGTGCAAGGTTCCTTCGGCTTTTCATCCGATATTCCAGTCAGAAATACTGCTCTTTTGAGGTAAGGGATTTTAAGGGTTATTATGTTTTTCAGTTTCGTAATTTTTCTTACCCTCAAAAATTCTAGAAAAATTTGAAATGATAATTTGATGAGTTTTATAGATTGTGTCCAAAAATGACAATTTCTGGATGTATAGATTAGGAGTTATGAATTTTATGGAAAAATACTATTTTAAAAGTAAACCCTTATAACTCCTTGTGGTTAACTCCAAAATTGGTAAAATTTTTATTGGGAGTACATGTATATAACAGAAGTATACTCTGTAAATTTCGGAATATTTTGCACAAAAGTACAATTTATGATAAATGTCTAAATATTTGGCAGTTTTGGCCATATGAGAAATAGTAAATGAATTTTAAAAATTCCGGGAAAAATATATGTTCAATATGGAACTATATTCTGCAAAATCCCAGAAAAGAAATATTTTTGGGACTGATTTGGTATTTTGTTTTATGAAAATGGACTAGTTATGAGTAAATGAATTAAATATGTTATGTGAAGTAAGAAAATTGAAAAATAGGATTTTATGGCTTGAGAATCCTATACAAGGTATATGTAGATTTTTGATGAGGGTTTTGGTTATTAGTGATGAAATCTTATGAGTTTGGCATTTTAGGATGATTAAATGTATTATTTAGTAAAGTGTAAACAATTAAAATAAATTATTTATAAGTTTAAAAAATGTTATTCTTTCAATATCATTATACCGAAATATTGGTATGAATTTTATTGTGAAATTTCTATCTTTTTCATGTCAGGGTTACTATTCATAAATTACTATTCATGAGTTACTATTCACGAGTTACTATTCATGGGGTACTATTCATGATAAAATTGGTTTCTTTTTCTGACCAAATTATCGTTAATTTATGAATCTTACTCTTGAAATTAAATGTAGTTGCTGATCATATTGTTTTTATTATTATATATATCATTTTATAATCCTGGTGAAGAAATTTCTCTTTAACTTGAGTGTAAAGATGGGTAGATTATTGGTATGATCGTAACTATGGGTTCTCTTTGGTCAGTAGTGCAAAGTTGAATTGTTGACTAGTATGATCATGTCCATTGAATTTACAATTGAATATTTTTAGCTTAAGTGCAAAGGTGAATTGATCAACATGGTTATAATTATGGTTTATATAAATTCTGAAATGATTATGTGTTTCTTTGAGATATGAATATCTTTGACCCGTAGTGCAAAGATGACCTGTTGTTGAATATCTTTGACCTGTAGTGCAAAGATGATTTATTGACGAATATCTTTGGCCCGTAGTGTAAAGATGAATTTATTGGTATGATTATGAACAAGAACTGTGATTTGGTATAACCATGATCTTTGATGTTTCAGGTAAAAACATGTGATGAAAATTATCTTCGTCCTGGATGCGAAGAAGAATTTAGAATCACAATTATGATTATGAGTTATTCATATGATTGTGGACCAGAACTGTTGATTGATGTTACAGGGATAAAACATTGTTGGTGGATTTTTAACATGGAGAAGATAATAGACTTTATGGTCTATTTGACTCTTCTAATGGATTGCTCGTTCCGCTGCAACTATGGTTGAAAACTTTTATCATCTACTATATATTTTAAATCTTTGATTTATTACTGTTGAAGGCTATGGATAATTTATTTATCTTTAGTCATGATATTCTTTATTGGGCTAGTTGAGCTCACCCTTTTGCTTCATAATTACTTTCAGGTAATAAGAGTGTAGCTAGGTCGAGCAGAGGTAACAAGGGAATAGAACGGTGGTCTCTAGCTGTGGAGTTCTCCCTAAACAATATAGAAAAGTGTGTTGTATTTTATACATCATTTAGTAGTTATATTTGGTGAATCAAATAGGATGAGGCGAACCCAACGTTGGAAGGGTGTTTTGCCACTATCATACAAGATGTCTAATGACATACAACCTCGTGTCATCATAAGACAGGGTTGTGCACATCAACTTGCTGAGTATATCTACGAGCACTACCTATATAATCTTGTTGTTTGGTTGAAGTATAACTCTAAATTAGAGACAGTGGAGATAATGATATGTCAAGAGAAGACTCACCATTGAAAAGAATATGATAGTAATATTCTCATTTTTCTTTGGGGTCTATTAAGTCAACCAAAGATAATTCTGTGGACATATGATATCTATCATAACTTAGACGCATGGGCTCCCATGTACGAAGGTTTCCTTGATCACTTCCCAAATATTCTAATTTCTTAAATAGTTTTTGACTATACCTTTATGTAAGGTGCCATTGTGACGTGCTATCCAAGGTTGGGATGAGAGTCACAATTGGTATATATTTGTATCAAAACTCACAGTATATGTGTTATTGTATTTTGTACGACAATTATTGTAATAAAGTTGTAGTTGTTTTCTGTACCATGTATTTGGCGACTCAGAATAGGTTGGGTGGAATGAACCTATTTTGGGGTTGTCACATAGACGATGTCAAATTATTGTAGGATCAACTGCCATCTGGACAATCGGCAGTTCAACATGGGTTTACTGAACATGTACTTGAGAGGATCCATGCGGGATATGAGATGGGTTGTGTGACCATGGAGGTAATGCTGTAACCTCATGGAAGCCCATGCTAAAGCACAACAAGTCTTCTCAGTCAGAGGGTACTTGTGTTCACTGCTGCTGAATCTTTTACTGAGGTAATAGATAGCTCGCTCTTGGCCTTTATCATCTTTCTGTCCCAGCATGCAGCCCAAGGCATTGCCACTTATGGACAAGTACATGAACAGGGGAACATCATCCCTGGGTGGTACCAAAACATGAGCTTTGATTAGCTGTTCTTTGATTGTAAGGAAGGCCTTTTGGCATTCATAATTCCACTTCATAGAGGAGTTCTTCCTTAACATTTTAAAAATAAGCTCACAGGTTGCTGTGAGTTGGGAAATGAACCTGCTAATAAAGTTTATTCTTCCCAAAAATCCCCGTATTTCCTTCTCTGTTTAAGGAATGGGCATTTCCATGATGGCCTGGATTTTTGTGGGATCCAGCTCAATCCCCTTGTGGCTGACTAGGATGTGACGCCCCCAAAATAGGTATACAACACCCATTCTGAGTCGTCAAAATACATGGTACAGAAACAACGACATCTTTATTATTACAACACAAGAATTGTGAGTTTAAATACAAATATTGTCATCTAAACAATATCCACACTCAAATAAGTCCTCATTACAATTATTGATA
This sequence comes from Panax notoginseng, assembly GCA_016801055.1. Taxonomy (NCBI): domain Eukaryota; kingdom Viridiplantae; phylum Streptophyta; class Magnoliopsida; order Apiales; family Araliaceae; genus Panax; species Panax notoginseng. Next base: position 22,045,584 of record CM029016.1, read on the forward strand.
CATTATTTCACAAAAATGGTGAGGACTACTAAAATAACTTCTAGAACCATCATTCCATACCCCGACTAGTACTTGCTACATTCTCGCCTCCTGAGAAAAATGGAACAAAAAGGAAAAGGGTGAGCTCAACTAGCCCAGTAAACAATATTATGACTAAGATAATACAGAATAAATTATCGTTAGTCTTCAACAGGGAAAAATCTAATAGAATACAATAGACAACAAGTTTTAAATCAATATTCGCAGCGGAAAATAATAATTCATAGAAGAGTTACGTAGAGAAATAAATCTACTATTATCTATGAATTTAAAAGTTCATCATTAATATTTTATCCATGTAACATCAATCAATAATCATCTTTGCACTACAAGCCAAAGATAATCATCAGTTGGTCATGTTCATCTCAACACCTGTTCATCTTTGCACTACGGCCAAAGATATTCATCAGAAATCATTCATCTTTGCACTACAGGCCAAAGATATTCATTAATATCATCAATTAGGACTGAGGGTGATGAAAAATATTTTAAAGAAAACGAATCCAGTGAAGCAAAAGAACAAATTTTAGGGATTCGTATTACAGTTTATCCATGTCCAAAAATACCTCATAAACAATCATAGTGGAGTAAAATTTAAGAATGATCAAAACATGGATACAATCAAAGCTAGTATCCAGAATAGATATTTTGGACGAAAAGAAAAAAAAATTATTTTTCGGTGAATAGTAACTCGTGAATAGTAACCTCGACATGAAAAGTTTCAAATTTGATAAAAATTTCTAACCAATATTTCGGCATAATGATATTGAAGAAATAATATCATTTTTAAATAAAATAACATCCCTTACCTCGAAAGAATAGTACTTCTGGCTGGAATACTGGATATAGTGCTAAAAGAACTTGCACCGTATAGCAATACTCGAAGTACTAAAATACTCACAAAAATACGCTTGATATTAGAGAGAGAGAAATAGAGAAAAAACTTCAGTTTCTGGTGTGATTTTCAATTCTAACCTAAGCACCCTATTTATAGGAAATTGCTTAGAACACCAAAGCAGAAAATTTAATATAATATTAATATATATATTAAAATTCTTACGCGCACTTTTTATCAACTGAATTCAGCATTCAACACAAGTAGCCCACCTCACAAAAACTTTTAAAAAACGTTTTTCTTATTTAACATAATTAAAACTTCCAAAAATCAATTATTTCAGAATTTCAGAACTTCAATAATTCATAATAAATAGTCCTTTTATCAGAAAATTCAAATCTCGCGACTTTTTATAGGAAATTCATTTCTCTACAACTTTGTAGAAGAAAGTTTTTCTAAATTCCAAACAGAAATTGATCGAAATCCATAAACGGATGATTTTACAGGCTATAATCAAATTTTAGTTAAAAAATGGGGTCCATCGACACACAAAACATGTGTTAATCATTTAATGCCACAAAATACTCTTTCTCCTCATATACTCATATATCCCACATTAATTATAAAAATATCACCATTAATATATTATTAAAATAATATATTTAAATGAATTATTTTATCAGAAAAAGATAAAATATTAATTTTCAACAATTGTCACATTAAAATTTTTTTCCATCTATATCCACATAAAATTAATATTTTCCTCATCATATAAATCAATAATTAATTATTCATAAATAATATTACAGAATCACAATACTGACAACCAGGCAGTTCCTAGGAAAGACGGGGCTTTCCAATAAGGATCTCTCTTTATTGGCGCGCAATTAGATGACCAAACTTCTCCTTAGACAGAACTTTCTAGACATTACCAATAATGTTATCTAATAATATTATTAAGATAATATGAATTATTGCTCCGATAATAAAAAATACTGTGTAGTGACAATTATTAAAACAACTGTAATATAAAATATCAACGCGGTAATTATTGAATCAATAAAATAAAATACTGAACATCAATTACTGTAACAATTATTAAGTAATGCCTTCTTACGTAAAAATCAATAATTGGTGCAATACCGTGTGCTACTGTGCAACAACATGTATTACTGTGTTTTAACCACGGGGTATTTCAACAGTGTTAACGGTAACAACTACGCCATTATTTATAAATAACTTATTATTGTCGTTTTCTTCATCCAATCACTTTCCGTTATGGGGCCCACACAAGGCTGCGCCGTCGTACGAATATTCATCGACAACAAGAATATTCCACGACTAAACGAATATTCCCCGACAATAATGAATATTTTATGACCACTTGCTTATTTGAAATATTTGCGCATTTTACCCATAACTAACCTCATTAATCAATTTAACACTTACTATTTCAAAATAATAAATAGAGGAAATTTAAATTTCATTTATTAATAATTTAGGGTCTTACAACCTCCCCTCCTTATGAAATTTTGTCCTCGAAATTGACGTACGTACCTGGTGTTTCGAAAAGATGAGGATACCTCGCTTTCATTTTCGTTTCCAACTCCCAGGCCATTTTTTCAATAGGATGGTTTCTCCACAACACTTTAACTTGTGGTATGACCTTCGTGCGTATGACATGCTCCTTCTTATCCAAGATCTCCTCTTCGTACATTAAGTCTTCGGCTATCTCGTCCGGTTCTAACTCAATAACGTGGTTTGGGTCTTTCACATATTTACGTAGTACAGATATATGAAAAATATTATGAACACGAGACATACTTGGAGGTAACGCGAGTCTATAGGCCACATTTCCTACTCGGTCAAGAATCTGAAATGGACCAATAAATCGTGGATTGAGCTTTCCTCTCTTCCGAAATCTTGTAACACCTTTCCATGGAGCCACACGCAATAACACATGATCCCCAATGTCAAATTCCACGTCCTTTCGATGAAGATCCGCATAACTCTTTTGTCGATCCTGTGCCGTTTGTATACGTTGTCGAATCGTTTGGATCTTTTCCGTAGTCATACGTACCAACTCTGGTCCTAACAACGTTGCTTCTCCCACCTCATCCTAACATACTGGAGAGCGACACTTTCGTCCATACAATGCTTAAAATGGAGCCACACCTATACTTGCCTGATAACTGTTATTGTAGGAGAATTCCACCAATGGTAGGTACTTATCCCAACTCCCTTTGAAATCTAGGACACAAAGTCTTAATAGATCTTCAAGAGTTTGAATAGTCCTCTCTGATTGTCCGTCCATTTGAGGATGGTATGCCGAACTAAATCGTAAATCCGTGCTCATAGTTTTTTGCAAGCTTACCCAAAATCTTGAAGTGAATCTTGGGTCACGATCCGAAACTATGGATACTGGCATGCCATGCAACCTCACAATCTCATTCACGTACATACTAGCAAGACGTTCAAGGGAATAAGTCTCCCGTATCGGCAAGAAATAAGCAGACATGGTTAATCTATCAACAATTACCCAAATAGCATTTATGCCTTGAGAAACCGTGGGAAGACCCGTAACGAAATCAATGGTAATGTGTTCCCACTTCCATTTCGAAATCTCAAGTGGTTGCAATGGACCCTTTGGCACTTGATGTTCCGCCTTTACACGTTGACAAGTTAAACACCTCGAAATAAACTTTGCAATCTCTCTCTTCATATTGTTCCACCAAAATGTATGTCGAAGATCACGATACATTTTGGTACTTTCAGGATGGATTGCTAATGGTGTATTGTGTGATTCCATCATGATCTTGTACTTCAAATCAGAATCGTTAGGAACACAAAGTCTGGAGTGGATCCTTCTTCATCGATTCTTGCTTCTGGAATAGCACCTTCTTGCACTTTCTTCTTCATACGCATCAGCTCCGGGTCTGTGGCTTGAGCAACTTTAACTTTATCGATTAAAGTTGGTTCTATGCGTATACTTGACATCATCGCACTTATTCCTGCATATGATCTTCTACTCAACGCGTCAGCTACCACGTTTGCTTTTCCAGGATGGTATTGAATAGTGTGGTCATAATCTTTCAACAGCTCGAGCTAACGTCGTTGCCGCATGTTGAGTTCTTTTTGAGTGAAGAAATATTTGAGGCTTTTATGGTCTGAATATATCTCCACTTTCTCCCCATATAGATAATGCCTCCAGATCTTTAGCGCGAAAACGACTGCTGCCAACTCTAGATCATGAGTAGGATAATTCCTCTCATATTCTTTAAGTTATCGCGAGGCATAGGCTATAACTTTCCCACGTTGCATGAGAACACATCCTAGTCCTTTGCCTGAAGCATCACTGTAGATAACAAATCCATCCGAACCAGATGGTATGGTCAAAACAGGTGCCGAAATGAGTCTCCTCTTAAGCTCTTGAAAACTCTTCTCGCATTCCTCGCTCCATACGAATTTGATATCTTTCCGAGTCAGCTGAGTTAACGGGATAGCGATTCGAGAAAACCCTTCCACGAATCTTTGATAATAACCAGCTAAGCTCAGAAAGCTACGTACTTCGGTCACCGTCTTTGGTTGCTCCCAACTTTGTATTGGTTCAATCTTCGCCGGGTCAACAGATACTCTATGTTTTGACACCACGTGCCCTAGGAATGCTACTTCCTCAAGCCAGAACTCGCATTTCTTCAACTTAGCATATAGCTTGCTATCATGAAGCCTTTGCAGTACCAGCTTCAAATGGTGCTCATGATCTTCACGGCTTTTAGAATATATGAGGATGTCATTAATAAAGACAACAATGAATTGATCCAAATAATTCTTGAATACTCGGTTCATCATATCCATGAAAGCCGCAGGAGCATTAGTCAATCCAAAAGACATGACTAGGAATTCATAATGCCCTTACCGAGAATATCCTCAGTTTTAACCTTCAGCTGATGATATCCCGAACGAAGATCGATTTTTGAAAAGGATTGTGCTCCTTGTAACTGGTCAAACAGGTCATCAATACGAGGTAGCGGATACCTATTCTTGATAGTGACATGGTTTAATTCCCGGTAATCGATACAAAGTCGCATACTCCCGTCTTTCTTCTTTACAAATAAAATAGGAGCACCCCAAGGAGATGTACTAGGACGAATGAAACCGATGTCCAACAACTCTTGTAGTTGGACCTTCAACTCCTGCAGTTTAATAGGAGCCATTCGATATGGGGTTTTAGAAATAGGCTTTGTACCAGGTTCAAGATCAATAAAGAATTCAACTTCACGTTCCGAGGGTAGACCGGGAAGTTCTTCAGGAAATACGTCAGGAAAGTCAATAACAACAGGAATATTATTCAAATTTGACGTGTCTTTATTCAAATCCATAACATGAGCTAAGAAAGCTTGACATCCGTTTTTAATAAACGAATGGCTTTATGGCTTGATATAACAGTGATTGATTTTAATGGCTTAGTTGCTTGAATTCGCACAACAGGCTGATTAGGAATATGAAAACTAACCACCTTACGAAAACAATCAATTTTGGCATGATGAGTAGTTAACCAATCAATTCCTAAAATCACGTCAAATGCAAGTATCTTTAAAGAGATAAGGTCAACAGGTAAGGTGATGGTGCCAACCTGGATCAAACAAGATTTATAAACAGTGGATGTGATGAAAGTTTCTCCTAACGGAGTCTCCACAGATAAATCAAAGTCTAATTTCTCCGGAGTCAAGTTTAAACGTTGAGCACAAGCAGGAGAAATAAACGAATGGGTAGCACCGGTATCTAGTAAGGTATAAACTTCGCATGAATTTATGATTAGCTTACCTGTGATCACCTCGTTTGGGTTCCTCGCACGTTGACCAGTCACGACAAACGCTCTTCCAGGAACTGTTGACTTTGACTTTTCTGGGACAGCTTTTTGAATCACCATCCCCGCTGGACTTGGTTTCACTACAGTACAATCTCGAGCGATATGTCATTCCTTTCCACAATTATAACATACCTTAAACTGTTGTGGGCAGTTTGGGCTGATATGTCCTTCTTTTCTGCACTTATAGCATATTACAGGTGGTCGTTCTCCTTCCTTGGAACCAGTTACTGCTGGTGCTGACGTCTTCGTATTATCATTGTTGAATCTCCTCTTTTTAAAATCTCCTCCCGACTCGCTTCTTCTATTTTCATAGCCACGATTACCACCAGAGTGGTTGCCGTTCTTGTCTATATTTTTCTTTCTCCGCTGGTTATCATTGTTCTGATGACTGTTGTCACCGATATGATCCTGGTTGTGGTCCCTCGGTTGACCGTACTTGTTATCTCGCTCTAATAATTGAGCCCTGTTGACGACATCTGAATAGAGAGAAAATTTATGAGAAATGAGATATTGACGTATGCCGGGTTTCAAACCTCTCAGAAACATTCGCGTCATACGTTCCTCATTCTCCACCAAATGAGGTGCAAACCTGGACAACTCTGCAAACTTCACCTCGTACTGGGACACCGTCATGTTATTCTGCTCCAGTCTAATAAACTCTACCTCCTTCATATGCGAATACTTTCAGGAAAGTACTTATCATTGAATAGTTTCTGAAATGTCTCCCAAGACATGCTGAGTGCGGCTGGATGGGTACGCTTCACAGATTCTCACCAGTAGTCTGCCTCGTCACGGGACATAAAGGTGGCGAATGGAACCTTCTGTTCCTCCGTGCATCCCAAGACATCAAATATCTTGGTAATTTGCTTGACCCATGTCTCCGCCTTAATCGGATCCGGCTTTTCCCAGAATTCTGGTGGTTCCAACTCTTTGAACTGCTTGGCTGTGACCAGCTGTGCGTTGCCATTGTTTCTTCCTATATTTTGAACAAGAATCTCCTTCGTCTGGTTTTGCATGAATCGCAAAAAGCTTCTAAACATCTCATCGTTCTTCGTCTGCTCAGTGGTGTTGTTCACAGGAGGAACATTGTCAGCCTGTTGCACGTTCTCCTCGTTGGTGAGTATAGGCATCTCTACTGTCTCATTTACTCCACTGCTAACATTCTCAGTCGACATTCTCAAATACTGCCATAAAACAAGGGTTAATTTAACAAATTAACAGATCACATAATATCCCTATATTATGACCGACCAACAAATAAGCTTAGGTAGGACACACTAGCGAAGGATTTACTCGTCTCACCCCTCCTAGTTCTATTACCCGATCTCTGCCAGAGATCATATCCCTAAGCTCTGATACCAACTGTGACGCCCCCAAAATAGGTATACAACACCCATTCTGAGTTGCCAAATTACATGGTACAGAAACAACTACATCTTTATTATTACAACACAAGAACTGTGAGTTTAAATACAAATATTGTCATCTAGACAATATCCACACTCAAATAAGTCCTCATTACAATTATTGATACATTATTTCACAAAAATGGTGAGGACTACTAAAATAACTTCTAGAACCATCATTCCATACCCCGACTAGTACTCGCTACATTCTCGCCTCCTGAAAAAAATAGAACAAAAAGGAAAAGGGTGAGCTCAACTAGCCCAGTAAAGAATATTATGACAAAGATAATACAGAACAAATTATCGTTAGTCTTCAACAGGGAAAAATCTAATAGAATACAATAGACAACAAGTTTTAAATCAATATTCGCAGCGAAAAATAATAATTCATAGAAGAGTTACGTAGAGAAATAAATCTACTATTTTCCATGAATTTAAAAGTCCATCATCAATATTTTATCCCTGTAACATCAATCAATAATCATCTATGCACTACAAGCCAAAGATATTCATCAGTTGGTCATGTTCATCTCAACACCTGTTCATCTTTGCACTACGTCCAAAGATATTCATCAGAAATCATTCATCTTTGCACTACATGCCAAAGATATTCATCAGTTGGTCATGTTCATCTCAACACCTGTTCATCTTTGCACTACGGCCAAAGATATTCATCAAAAATCATTCATCTTTGCACTACAGGCCAAAGATATTCATTAATATCATCAATTAGGACTGAGAATGATGAAAAATATTTTAAAGAAAACGAATCCAGTGAAGCAAAAGAACAAATTTTAGGGATTCGTATTACAGTTTATCCATGTCCAAAAATACCTCATAAACAATCATAGTGGAGTAAAATTTAAGAATGATCAAAACATGGATACAATCAAAGCTAGTATCCAGAATAGATATTTTGGACGAAAAGAAAAAAAAATTTATTTTTCGATGAATAGTAACTCGTGAATAGTAACTAATGAATAGTAACCCCGACATGAAAAGTTCTGAATTTGATAAAAATTTCTAACCAATATTTCGGCATAATGAAATTGAAGAAATAATATCATTTTTGAATAAAATAACATCCCTTACCTCGAAAGAATAGTACTTCTGGCTGGAATACTGGATATAGTGCTAAAAGAACTTGCACCGTATAGCAATACTCGAAGTACTAAAATACTCACAAAAATACGCTTGATATTAGAGAGAGAGAAATAGAGAAAAAACTTCAGTTTCTGGTGTGATTTTTAATTCTAACCTAAGCACCCTATTTATAGAAAATTGCTTAGAACACCAAAGCAGAAAATTTAATATAATATTAATATATATATATATATATATATATATATATTATATATATATATATATATATATATATTAAAATTCTTACGCACACTTTTTATCAACTGAATTCAGCATTCAACACAAGTAGCCCACCTCGCAAAACTTTTAAAAAACGTTTTTCTTATTTAACATAATTAAAACTTCCAAAAATCAATTATTTCGAAATTTCAGAACTTCAATAATTCATAATAAATAGCCGTTTTATCAGAAAATTCAAATCTCACGACTTTTTATAGAAAATTCATTTCTCTACAACTTTGCAAAAGAAAATTTTTCTAAATTCCAAACAGAAATTGATCGAAATCCATAAACGGACGATTTTACAGACTATAATCAAATTTCAGTTAAAAAATGGGGTTCACCGACACACAAAACATGTGTTAATCATTTAATGCCACAAAATACTCTTTCTCCTCATATACTCATATATCCCATATTCATTGTAAAAATATCACCATTAGTATATTATTAAAATAATATATTTAAATGAATTATTTTATCAGAAAAAGATAAAATATTAATTTTCAACAATTGTCACATTAAAAATTTTCTCCATCTATATCCACATAAAATCAATATTTTTCTCATCATATAAATCAATAATTAATTATTCATAAATAATATTACAGAATCACAATACTGACAACCAGGCAGTTCCCAGGAAAGAGGGGGCTTTCCAATAAGGATCTCTCCTTATTGGCGCACAATTAGATGACCAAACCTCTCCTTAGATAGAACTTTCTAGACATTGCCAATAATATTATCTAATAATATTATTAAGATAATATGAATTATTGCTCGGATAATACGAATATTCCCCGACAACAAGAAAATTTCACGACCAAACGAATATTCTCCGACACCAATGAATATTTTATGACCACTTGCTTATTTGAAATATTTGCGCATTTTACCCATAATTAACCTCATTAATCAATTTAACCCTTACTATTTCAAAATAATAAATAGAGAAAATTTAAATTTTATTTATTAATAATTTGGGGTCTTACATAGGAATCCTAACAACTTATCGGATTTGACGCCAAAGGCACACTTGGCTGGATTCAATTTCAAGTTGTACTTACGCAACCTGTTGAAGAGCTTTCTGAGATGGTTTAAGTGGTCTTCTTCCCTTTGGAACTTGACAATGATGTCATCCACGTAGATCTCTATCTCCTTGTGCATTAAATCATAGAAAAGAACCATCACTGGCTCGCTGGTAGGTAGCTCCAGCATTGATGAGGCCGAATGACAACCATTTATAGCAAAAGGTTTCCCAAGACGTGATGAATACAATTTTCTCATGATTCTCTTCAGCAACCATAATCTGATGATACCCCGTGAAGCAATTAGCAAAGGAGTACATGTCGTATTAAGCAGTATTGTCAATGAGAATATGAATAAATTACACGTGAAAGCTATCTTTAAGGCAAGCATTATTCAGATCCTGGTAATCCACGTAAACTCGCACCTTCCCTCCTGGTTTAGGCACGGGGATTATGTTTGATAGCCATTCAGGGTATGTAGAAACCATGATGATGCCTGCTTGAAATTATTTTATAATTTCTTCTTTAACCTTTAAACTCCACTAAGGTTTTAATCGCCTGAGCTTCTACCTTACTGGCTTGAATCCCTCTTTAATGGAGAGGCGATGGATGACAAAGTAAGTGGACAAACCCACCATGTCTTCATGAGACCATGCAAACACATTCTGAAATTGGGTTAATATCGTAACCATGTCATTCCTTTGGTTTGGAGTGAGGTCTGTACCAATCTGGATTAGTTTAGGACTTTCTAAGGTTCCAAGATTGAACGAAGTGGTTTGATCAAGATTGGATTTAGGTTTGTCTTTGACCCATTCTTTGATCTCCGGAGGTATCTCAATGTCCTCTTGTATTTCCATCAAATCTGAGTCCAACTTTCCATCAAAGTTACAATCCTTGTGGAGAAAAGGCACCTTATCAGCAAGTATAGGCACATCTAAATTTAGAGTCCTGAAACAAAATATGCTTTCACTTAAGATATAAAACTGTTCAATCATACAAAGTGTTAGCATGTACTGACAAAACAATTGCTAATACTGTACATAAAAGTAAGCAGTTATTATATCTGTAGGGCAGAAGGAGTTTCTGCCCGTTTTACCCTTGTTGCCCAATGAAAGGAGTGTTGCTCCAATTGTCAAGGGTGAAGTCCTGATGGACTGCAATGATGGAGGGGCTGTCATCATCCTCCTTTCCCCGAATGATGACCATTACGTCTGGACAATCATTGTCTGGGGTGTATCTATTTGTGTGATCATCATGGACAATGATGCGTATGTTTGACATCACCCTGATGATGTCTTGTTTACGTCTCTGTTCCTTTTCTTCCTCTTCGGGATTTGGAACTAGGACTTCTTTCCCCTTTACTGATATCGGTTTAAGAAATAACATAGCCATTACATGGGCAGACACCTTTACCAGAGACCGTACAGGCTCAGGAACTGTAGGTGGAGACAATAGCCGTGTAGCTGAAGCTGAAGGAATCTGCTTGTGCTTATGAGGATTCCTGCGACTGGAACTAGCAGTATAGCCTAGCCTGGCTATCCCTGTTTGACTGGGAACTTGAATAGGGCACTTAATGCCCTTACGATTTTTGCCCAACCCTTGTGCAGGTTAATAACCCAATGCCATCATTTCTTGAGTGGCCGACATTACTTCTGCAGAAATCTGGGGTATGAGAGGCGGCGCCCCAACAGGATGGTAGTGAGTGTTGCTCACCTCCAAGGCATGAAAACTGACAGGCTCAACTTCTGAATTGAAACTGATAGGTTGGATGGAATGGACCTATTTTGGGGTCGTTACATTTGGTATCAGAGCTTAGGGATATGATCTCTGGCGGAGATCGGGAAATATAACTAGGAGGGGAGAGATGAGTAAATCCTTCGCTAGTGTGTCCTACCTAAGCTTATTTGTTGGTCAGTCATAATATTGGGATATTATGTGATATGTTAATTTGTTCAATTAACCCTTATTTTGAAGCTGTATTCTAGAATGATATCTGAAATACAGGAGATGAGCAATGGAGAAATCATGATGATAGGGAAGATGGAATCTGAAATGAAAGCAAGGTATTCTCAACTCTTTGAAATACCAGGTACGTAAATTTCGGGGACGAAATTTCATAAGGAGGGGAGATTGTAAGACCCCGAATTTTATGAAATAAAAGTATTCAATTTTTCTTATAATTACTATTCAGTAAATGGTTAAATTGATAAAAATTTAAAGTTATGAGTGAAATAAGATTTTTTTTCAAAATAAGCAAGTGGTTATAAAATAATCATTGTTGTCGGGGAATATTCGTTTGGTCGTGGAATATTCTTTCTGTCGGGGAATATTCGTACGACGACGCAGCTATTTGTGGGCCCCATAACGAATAACTATCGGGTGAAGAAACGACAAATTTGAGTTTTTATAAATAACGGCATAGTTGTTACCGTTAACACTGTTTGAATACCCGGTGGTTAAAATACAGTAATACGCGTTATTACACAGTAGCACACGGTATTGCACAGTATTTTTGAAATTATTGATTCTTACGTAAGAAGGCACTACTCAATAATTGTTACAGTAATTACTGTTCAATATTTTATTTTACTGATTCAATAATTGCTACGTTGAAATTTTGTATTATTGTTGTTCAATAATTGTTGCTGCACAGTATTTTCTATTATCAGATCAATAATTCATATTATTTGAATAGTATTATTAGATAACATTATTGACAATGTCTAGAAAGTTCTGTCTAAGGAGAGGTTTGGTCATCTAATTGCGCGCCAGTAAGGAAAAATTCTTATTGGAAAGCCCCCTCTTTCCTGGGAACGGCCTGGTTGTCATAAATGTGATTCTGTAATATTATTTGTGAATAATTAATTATTGATTCATATGATAAGGAAATATTTATTTTATGTGGATATAAATGAGGGATATATTTTTGTGGTTAAAAAATGAAGGAGTTAATGTTGAGATTTTTATCCGTATTTTTGTCAGAATGGAGGTATTAAAAAATCAGGGTTTTTGAGATATTTTGCGGGTGTTATAATTTTTAATCCGACCGTTGGATCGTGGTAATATTTGGATATGTTATACATATATAAGTTGAGTATATGTCCACAAATTTTGAACCGTTAAAAATGAACGTATGATTTGTTATGAATTTTACGAGATGACTGGTTCAGAAATTGTTGAATTTTCGGAGTTTATCATTTTGGTGGAAAATTCTAGAATTGGTGGGCCCCACTTGTGGTTGGTGAAGAAATGTGCTGAATTATATTTCAAATGTGGTGGGTGGGAATAGTAGCAGGTAAAGCCATCAGGTTGCAGGTCAAACCTACCAAAATTTTCCTATAAATAGAGGGCTAAGTTAGAATTGAAAATCACACCAGAAACATAAGTTTTCTCTCTTTCTCTCTCTAGATTATTGAGTGTATTTTGTGAATATTTAGATACTTGGTGAGTTACTATTCATCAGTGCAAGTTTCCTTCAGCATCATATCCGATATCCAGTCAGAAGTACTGCTCTTTTGAGGTAAGGGATAGTAAGGGATAGTAAGGGATTTTAAGGGTTGTTATGATTTTCAGTTTCGTAATTTTTCTGAACTTCAAAAATTCTGGAAAAATTTGAAATGATAATTTGATGAGTTTTCTTGATTGTGTCCAAAAATGGTGATTTTTGGATGTATAGATTGAGAGTTATGAATTTTATGAGAAAAGACTATTTTAAAAGTAACGGCTTATAATTCCTTGTGGTTAACTCCAAAATTGATGAAATTTTTATTGGGAGTACATGTATATGATAGAAGTATACTCTGTAAATTTCAGAATTTTTGGACAAAAGTACAATTTTTGATAAATATCTAAATATTCGGCTATTTTGGCCATATGAAAAATAGTAAATGACTTTTAAAAATTCTGAGAAAAATATATGTTCACTATGGGACTATATTATGCTAAATCCCAGAAAATAAATATTTTTGGAACTGATTTGGTATTTTTCATGAAAATGGTCTAGTTATGAGTAAATGAATTAAATATGTTTTGTGAAGAAAGAAAATTGAAAAATAGGATTTTATGGCTTGAGAATCCTATATGAGGTATATGCAGATTTTTTATGAGGGTTTTGGTTATTGATGATGAAATTATAAGAGTTGGCATTTTATGATGATTAAATACATTAATTAGTAAAGTGTAAGCAATTAAAATAAATTGTTTATAAATTTAAGTAATGTTATTCTTTCAATATCATTATACTGAAATATTGGTATGAATTTTATTGTAGAATTTCTATCTTTTGTGTCGGGGTTACTATTCATGAGTTACGAATATTACTCTTGAGATTAAAACTATATGTTGATCATATTATTTTTATCATCATATATAACATTTTTATAACCCTGATGTTGAAATTCTCTTTCACTGGAGTGTAAAGATGGGTAGATTATTGGTATGATCATGACTAGGGTTCTCTTTGGCCTGTAGTGCAAAGTTGAATTGTGACTGGTATGATCATGACCATTGAATTTATAATTGAATATCTTAAGCTTAAGTGCAAAGGTGAATTGATCAACATGGTTATAATTATTGTTTATATAAATTATGAAATGATTATATATTTCTTTGAGATGTGAATATCTTTGGCCTGTAGTGCAAAGATGAACTGTTGATGAATATCTTTGGCCGTAGTGCAAAGATGGTTTGTTGATGAATATATTTGGCCTAGTTGATTGAATATCTTTGGCCTGTAGTGCAAAGATGAACTGTTGTTGAATATCTTTGGCCGTAGTGCAAAGATGGTTTGTTGATGAATATCTTTGGCCCGTAGTGCAAAGATGGATTTGTTAGTATGATTATAAACAGGAATTGTGATTTGGTATAACCATGATCTTTGATGTTTCAGGTAAAGACAGGTGATGAAAATATTCTTCGTCCTGGGTGCGAAGAAAAATTTATAGTCACAATTATGATTATGAGTTATTCATATGATTGTGGAAAGGAACTGTTGAGTGATGTTACATGGATAAAATATTGTTGGTGGATTTTTAACATGGAGAAGATAATAGACTTTATAGTCTATTTGACTCTTCTAATGGATTGCTCGTTCCGCTGCAACTATGGTTGAAATTTTTATCATTTACCATATGTTCTAAATCTCTGATTTATTATTGATGAAGGCTATTGATAATTTAATTATCTTTAGTCATGATATTCTTTACTGAGCTAGTTGTGCTCACCCTTCTGTTCACAATTCCTTTCAGGTAATAAGAGTGTAGCTGGGTCGAGCGGGGGTAACAAGGGAATAGAACGGTGGTCATCATTTAGTAGTTATATTTGGTGAAGAAATAGGGTGAGGCGAACCCAACGTTGGAAGGGTGTTTTGTCACTATCATACAAGATGTCTAATGACATACAACCTCGTGTCATCATAGGACAGGGTTGTGCTCATCCACTTGCTGAGTATATCTATGGGCACTACCTATATAATCTTGGTGTTTGTTTGAAGTATAATTCTCAATTAGAGACAGTGGAGATAATGATAAGTCAAGAGAAGACTCACCATTGGGAAGAATATGATAGTAATCTTCTCGTTTTTCTTTGGGGTCTATTGGGTCAACCAAGGATAATTCTGTGGCCATATGATATCTATCATAACCTAGACGCGTGGCCTCCCATGTACGAAGGTTTCCTTGAGCACTTCCCAAAGATTCTAATTTCTAAAACAGTTTTTGACTATACCTTTATGTAAGGTGTTATTGTGAGGTGATGTCCACGGTTGGAACAATGAGTCACATTTGGTATATATTTGTATCCAAACTCACAGCATATGTGTTGTTGTATTTTGCACGACAATTGTTGTAATAAAGTTGTAGTTGTTTTCTGTACCATGTATTTGGCGACTCAGAATAGGTTGGATGGAATGGACCTATTTTGGGGTCGTCACATTTGGTATCAGAGCTTAGGGATATGATCTCTTGCGGAGATCGGGAAATACAACTAGGAGGGGAGAGATGAGTAAATCCTTCGCTAGTGTGTCCTACCTAAGCTTATTTGTTGGTCAGTCATAATATCGGGATATTATGTGATATGTTAATTTGTTAAATTAACCCTTGTTTTGAAGCTGTATTCTAGAATGATATTTGAAATACAGGAGATGAGCAATGGAGAAATTATGATGACAGAGAAGATGGAATCTGAAATGAAAGGAAGGTATTCTCAACTCTTTGAAATACCAGGTACGTAAATTTCGAGGACGAAATTTCATAAGGAGGGGAGATTGTAAGACCCCGAATTTTATGAAATAAAAGTATTCAATTTTTCTTATAATTACTATTCAGTAAATGGTTAAATTGATAAAAGTTAAAGTTATGGGTGAAATATGAAAAATTTTTTCAAAATAAGCAAGTGGTTATAAAATAATCATTGTTGTCGGGGAATATTCGTTTGGTCGTGGAATATTCTTTCTGTCGGGGAATATTCGTACGACGGCGCAGCTATTTGTGGGCCCCATAACAGAATAACTGTCGGGTGAAGAAAACGACAAATTTGAGTTTTTACAAATAACGGCGTAGTTGTTACCGTTAACACTGTTGGAATACCCGGTGGTTAAAATACAGTAATACGCGTTATTGCACAGTAGCACACGGTATTGCACAGTATTTTTGAAATTATTGATTCTTACGTAAGAAGGCACTACTCAATAATTGTTACAGTAATTACTGTTCAATATTTTATTTTATTGATTCAATAATTGCTACGTTGAAATTTTATATTATTGTTGTTCAATAATTGTTGCTGCACAGTATTTTCATTATCAGATCAATAATTCATATTATTTGAATAATATTATTAGATAACATTATTGGCAATGTCTAGAAAGTTCTGTCTAAGGAGAGGTTTGGTCATCTAATTGCGCGCCAGTAAGGAGAAATTCTTATTGGAAAGCCCCCTCTTTCCTGGGAACGGCCTGGTTGTCATAAATGTGATTCTGTAATATTATTTGTGAATAATTAATTATTGATTCATATGATAAGAAAATATTTATTTTATGTGGATATAAATGAGGGATATATTTTTGTGGTTAAAAAATGAAGGAGTTAATGTTGAGATTTTTATCCGTATTTTTGTCGGAATGGAGGTATTAAAAATCAGGGTTTTTGAGATATTTTGCGGGGGTTATAATTTTTAATCCGACCGTTGGATCGTGGTAATTTTTGGATATGTTATACATATATAAGTTGAGTATATGTCCACAAATTTTGAACCGTTAAAAATGAACGTATGATTTATTATGAATTTTACGAGATGACTGGTTCAGAAATTGTTGAATTTTCGGAGTTTATCATTTTGGTGGAAAATTCTAGAATTGGTGGGCCCCACTTGTGGTTGGTGAAGAAATGTGCTGAATTATATTTCAAATGTGGTGGGTGGGAATAGTAGCAGGTAAAGCCATCAGGTTGCAGGTCAAACCTACCAAAATTTTCCTATAAATAGAGGGCTAAGTTAGAATTGAAAATCACACCAGAAACATAAGCTTTCTCTCTTTCTCTCTCTATATTATGAAGCATATTTTGTGAGTTTTTAGATACTTGGTGAGTTTCTATTCATCAGTGTAAGTTTCCTTCAGCATCATATCCGATATCCAGTCAGAAGTACTGCTCTTTTGAGGTAAGGGATAGTAAGGGATATTAAAGGATTTTAAGGGTTGTTATGATTTTCAGTTTCGTAATTTTTCTGACCTTCAAAAATTCTGGAAAAATTTGAAATGATATTTTGATGAGTTTTCTTGATTGTGTCCAAAAATGGTGATTTTTGGATGTATAGATTGAGAGTTATGAATTTTATGAGAAAAGACTATTTTAAAAGTAACCGCTTATAATTCCTTGTGGTTAACTCCAAAATTGATGAAATTTTTATTGGGAGTACATGTATATGATAGAAGTATACTCTGTAAATTTCAGAATTTTTAGACAAAAGTACAATTTTTGATAAATGTCTAAATATTCGGCTATTTTGGCCATATGAAAAATAGTAAATGACTTTTAAAAATTCTGAGAAAAATATATGTTCACTATGGGACTATATTATGCTAAATCCCAGAAAAGAAATATTTTTGGAACTGATTTGGTATTTTTCATGAAAATGGTCTAGTTATGAGTAAATGAATTAAATATGTTTTGTGAAGAAAGAAAATTGGAAAATAGGATTTTATGGCTTGAGAATCCTATATGAGGTATATGCAGATTTTTGATGAGGGTTTTGGTTATTGATGATGAAATTGTAAGAGTTGGCATTTTATGATGATTAAATGCATTAATTAGTAAAGTGTAAACAATTAAAATAAATTGTTTATAAATTTAAGTAATGTTATTCTTTCAATATCATTATACCGAAATATTGGTATGAATTTTATTGTAGAATTTCTATCTTTTGTGTCGGGGTTACTATTCATGAGTTACGAATATTACTCTTGAGATTAAAACTATATGTTGATCATATTATTTTTATCATCATATATAACATTTTTATAACCCTGATGTTGAAATTCTCTTTCACTGGAGTGTAAAGATGGGTAGATTATTGGTATGATCATGACTAGGGTTCTCTTTGGCCTGTAGTGCAAAGTTGAATTGTGACTGGTATGATCATGACCATTGAATTTATAATTGAATATCTTAAGCTTAAGTGCAAAGGTGAATTGATCAACATGGTTATAATTATTGTTTATATAAATTCTGAAATGATTATATATTTCTTTGAGATATGAATATATTTGGCCTGTAGTGCAAATATGAATTGTTGATGAATATCTTTGGCATGTAGTGCAAAGATGGCCTGTTGATGAATATCTTTGGCCTGTAGTGCAAAGATGAACTGTTGTTGAATATCTTTGGCCGTAGTGCAAAGATGGTTTGTTGATGAATATCTTTGGCCCGTAGTGCAAAGATGGATTTGTTAGTATGATTATAAACAGGAACTGTGATTTGGTATAACCATGATCTTTGATGTTTCAGGTAAAGACAGGTGATGAAAATATTCTTCGTCCTGGGTGCGAAGAAAAATTTATAGTCACAATTATGATTATGAGTTATTCATATGATTGTGGAAAGGAACTGTTGAGTGATGTTACATGGATAAAATATTGTTGGTGGATTTTTAACATGGAGAAGATAATAGACTTTATAGTCTATTTGACTCTTCTAATGGATTGCTCGTTCCGCTGCAACTATGGTTGAAATTTTTATCATTTACCATATGTTCTAAATCTCTGATTTATTGTTGATGAAGGCTATTGATAATTGAATTATCTTTAGTCATGATATTCTTTACTGAGCTAGTTGTGCTCACCCTTTTGCTTCACAATTCCTTTCAGGTAATAAGAGTGTAGCTGGGTCGAGCGGGGTAACAAGGGAATAGAACGGTGGTCATCATTTAGTAGTTATATTTGGTGAAGAAAATAGGGTGAGGCGAACCCAACGTTGGAAGGGTGTTTTGTCACTATCATACAAGATGTCTAATGACATACAACCTCGTGTCATCATAAGACAGGGTTGTGCTCATCCACTTGCTGAGTATATCTATGGGCACTACCTATATAATCTTGGTGTTTGTTTGAAGTATAATTCTCAATTAGAGACAGTGGAGATAATGATAAGTCAAGAGAAGACTCACCATTGGGAAGAATATGATAGTAATCTTCTCGTTTTTCTTTGGGGTCTATTGGGTCAACCAAGGATAATTCTGTGGCCATATGATATCTATCATAACCTAGACGCGTGGCCTCCCATGTACGAAGGTTTCCTTGAGCACTTCCCAAAGATTCTAATTTCTAGAACAGTTTTTGACTATACCTTTATGTAAGGTACCTTTGTGAAGTGCTGATCCATGATGGTGTCCATTGTCACATTTGGTATATATTTGTATCCAAACTCACAGCATATGTGTTGTTGTATTTTGCACGACAATTGTTGTAATAAAGTTGTAGTTGTTTTCTGTACCATGTATTTGACGACTCAGAATGGGTTGGATGGAATGGACCTATTTTGGGGTTGTTACACCTGTAGTGCAGAGATGGTCTGTTGATGAATATCTTTGGCCCGTAGTGCAAAGATGACATGTTGTTGAACATCTTTAGTCGTAGTGCAAAGATGAAGTTATTAGTATGATTATGAAAAAGAAATGTGATTTGGTGTAACCATGATCTTTGATGTTTCAGGTAAAGATAGGTGATGAAAATTATCTTCGTCCTGGATGAGAAGATGAATTTAGAACTACAGTTATGATTATGAGTTATTCATATGATTGTGGACCAGAATTGTTGATTGATGTTACAGGGATAAAATATTATTGGTGAATTTTTAACATGAAGAAGATAATAGACTTTATAGTCTATTTGACTCTTCTAATGGATTGCTCGTTCCGCTGCAACTATGGTTAAAAAAATTTATCATCTACCATATATTCTAAATCTCTGATTTATTACTGATGAAGGCTATTGATAATTTAATTATCTTTAGTCATGATATTCTTTATTGAGCTAGTTGTGCTCACCCTTTGCTTCACAATTCCTTTCAGGTAATAAAAGTGTAGCTGGGTCGGGTGAGGGATAACAGGAAAATAGAACGGTGGTCTATAGCTGTTGAGGGTGAGGCGAACCCAACTTTAGAAGGGTGTTTTGTCACTATCATACAAGATGTCTAATGACATACAACCTCGTATCATCATAAGACGGGGATGTGCTCATCCACTTGCTGAGTATATTTACGAGCACTACTTATATAATCTTGGTGTTTGTTTGAAGTATAATTCTTAATTAGAGACAGTGGAGATAATGATAAGTCAAGAGAAGACTCACCATTGGGAAGAATATGATAGTAATCTTCTTGTTTTTCTTTGGGGTCTATTGGGTCAACCAAGGATAATTCTGTGGCCATATGATATCTATCATAACCTAGACGCATGGCCTCCCATGTACGAAGGTTTCCTTGAGCACTTCCCAAAGATTTTAATTTCTAAAACAGTTTTTGACTATACCTTTATATAAGGTGTCACTGTGAGGTGCTGTCCACGGTTGGGACATGTGTCACATTTGGTATATATTTGTATCCAAACTCACCGTATATGTGTTGTTGTATTTTGTACGACAATTATTGTAATAAAGTTGTAGTTATTTTCTGTACCATGTATTTGGCGACTCCAAATGGGTTGGATAGTATGGACCTATTTTGGGGTTGTTACACTATTCATGAGTTACTATTCACGAGTTACTATTCACGACAAAATTGATTTCTTTTTTTGACCAAATTATAGTTGATTTATGAATATTACTCTTGAGATTAAATATATATGTTGATTATATTGATTTTATTATTATATATAACATTTTAATAACCCTAATGATGATATTTCTCTTTGACTTGAGTGTAAAGATAGGTAGATTTTTGGTATGATCATGACTATGGGTTCCCTTTGGCCAGTAGTACAAAGTTGAATTGTTGGCTGGTATGATCATGACCATTAAATTTATAATTGAATATCTTTAGCTTAAGTGCAAAGGTGAATTGATCAACATGGTTATAATTATTGTTTATATAAATTCTGAAATGATTATATATTTCTTTGAGATATTAATATATCTAGCCTATAGTGCAAATATGAACTGTTGTTAAATATCTTTAGCCTGTAGTGCAAAGATGACATGTGATTGAATATCTTTGGCCAGTAGTGCAAAGATGAATTGTTGATGAATATCTTTGGCCAGTAGTGCAAAGATGAATTGTTGATGAATATCTTTGGCCAGTAGTACAAAGATGAATTGTTGATGAATATCTTTGGCCCGTAGTGCAAAGATGACATGTTGTTGAATTTCTTTGGCCAGTAGTGCAAAGATGAACAGGTGTTGAGATGAACATGACCAACTGATGATACAAATGAATATCTTTGGCCGTAGTGCAAAGATGAAGTTATTAGTATGATTATGAACAGGAAATGTGATTTAGTGTAACCATGATCTTTGATGTTTCAGGTAAAGATAGGTGATAAAATTATCTTCATCCTGGATAAGAAGAGGAATGTAGAACTACTACTATGATTATGAGTTATTCATATGAATGTGGACCAGAATTATTGATTGATGTTACAGGGATAAAACATTGTTGGTGGATTTTTAACATGGAGAATATAATAGACTTTATAGTCTATTTGACTCTTCTAATGGATTACTCGTTCCGCTGCAACTATGGTTGAAATTTTTATCATCTACCATATGTTCTAAATCTCTGATTTAATTCTATTGAAGGCTATTGATAACTTATTTATCTTTAGTCATGATATTCTTTACTGGGCTAGTTGTGCTCACCCTTCTGTTTCACAATTCCTTTCAGGTAATAAAAGTGTAGCTGGGTCGAACGGGGGTAACAGGAGAATAAAACGGTGGTTATCATTTAGTAGTTATATTTGGTGAATCATCTAGGGTGAAGCGAACCCAAAGTTGGAAGGGTGTTTTGTCACTATCATACCAGATGTCTAATGACATACAACCTCGTGTCATCATAAGACAGGGATGTGCTCATCCACTTTCTGAGTATATTTACGAGCACTACCTATATAATCTTGGTGTTTGTTTGAAGTATAATTCTCAATTAGAGACAGTGGAGATAATGATAAGTCAAGAGAAGACTCACCATTGGAAAGAATATGATAGTAATTTTCTTGTTTTTCTTTGAGGTCTATTGGATCAACCAAGGATAATTCTGTGGCCATATGATATCTATCATAACCTAGACACATGGCCTCCCATGTACGAATGTTTTCTTGAGCACTTCCCAAAGATTCTAATTTCTAAAACAGTTTTTGACTATACCTTTATGTAAGGTGTTATTGTGAGATGTTGTCCACGGTTGGGACATGAGTCACATTTGGTATATATTTGTATCCAAACTCATAGCATATGTGTTGTTGTATTTTGCACGACAATTGTTGTAATAAAGTTGTAGTTATTTTCTGTACCATGTATTTGGCGACTCAGAATAGGTTGGATGGAATGGACTTATTTTGGGGTTGTTACACTCGTGTACAGAATAAAGGTGAAAATGATAACATCGCGCGGTTTGTCACAGCCAAGCAGTTCAAAGAGTTGGGACCACCAGACTTTCATGGAAAGCCTGATCCGATCAAGGCGGAAACGTGGGTCAAGCAAATTACTAAGATATTCGATGGCTTGGGATGCACGGAGGAACAGAAGGTTCTATTCGTCACCTTTATGTTCCGCGGTGAGGCAGACTACTAATGGGAGTCTGTGAAGCGTACCCTGCCTGACGCACTCAACATGTCCTGGGAAAAGTTTCAGAAACTGTTTAATGACAAGTACTTTCCTGAAAGTATTCGTCATATGAAGGAGGTAGAGTTTATTAGACTGGAACAAAACAACAAGACGGTGTCCCAGTACGAGGCAAAGTTTACAGAGTTATCCAGGTTTGTACTTCATTTGGTCGAAATGAGGAACGAATGACAAGGATGTTTCTGAGAGGTTTAAAACCCGAGATTCGGCAATATCTTATCTCTCATAAATTTTCTTTATATTCAGATGTTATAAATAGGGCTCAATTATTAGAGTGAGATAATGAGTATATTCAACCGAGAGAACACAACCAAGGTAATACCGGTGGCAGCTGTCATCGGACCAATGAAAACCAGTAGGAAGGAAAACATTCGGACAAAAGCGGTAACCACTCTGGTGAAAATCGTGGTCGTGATAATAGAAGGAGCGAGTCGGGAGGAGATTTCAAGAAGAGAAGGTACAACAATGATAACGAGAAAAGGTCAGCACAAACATCAACTGTTTCTAGGGGCGGAGAACGAGCACCGGTCGTTTGCTACAAATGCGGGAAAGATGGACATATCAGTCCAAATTGCCCACAACAATCCAAGATATGTTATAACTGTGGAAAGGAGGGTCATATAGCTCGAGAGTGTTCTATAGCAAAACCAAGTTCAGCGGGATGGTGACCCCAAAAGATGTCCCGGATAAGTCAAAATCAGCGGTTCTTGGAAGAGTGTTTGTCGTGACTGGCCAAAACGGAGAAACCCGAACGAGGTGATCATGGGTAAGCTAATCTTGAATTCTTGCGAAGTTTATACTTTACTAGATACCGGTTCTACCCATTCTTTTATCTCTCCTGCTTGTGCTCAACGTTTAAACTTGACTCCAGAGAAATTAGACTTTGGCCTATCTGTGGAGACTTCGTTAGGAGAAACTTTCATTACATCTACAGTTTATAAATCTTGCTTAATCCAAGTTGGCACAATCACATTACCTGTTGACCTTATCTCTTTAAAGATACTTGCTTTTGATGTGATTTTAGGAATTGATTGGTTAACTACTCATCATGCCAAAATTGATTATTTTCGTAAGGTTGTTAGTTTTCATATTCCTAACCAACCTGTTATGCAAATTCAAGCAACCAAACCATTAAAATCAATCACTGTCATATCAAGCCATAAAGTCATTCGCTTATTGAAAAACGGATGTCAAGCTTTCTTAGCCCATGTTATGGACTTGAACAAAAACACGTCAGATTTGAATAAAATTTCTGTTGTTAGTGAATTTCCTGACGTATTTCCTGAAGAACTTCCTTGTCTACCCCCAAAATGTGAAGTTGAATTCTTTATTGACCTTGAACCCAGCCCATTTCTAAAACTCCATATCGAATGGCTCCTATTGAACTTCAGGAGTTAAAAGTTCAATTACAGGAATTGTTAGACATCGGTTTCATTCGTCCTAGTATGTCTCCTTGGGGTGCTCTTGTTTTATTCGTAAAGAAGAAAGACGGCAGTATGCGACTTTGAATTGACTATAGAGAATTGAATCATGTCACCATCAAGAATAGGTATCCGTTACCTCGTATTGATGACATGTTCGACCAGTTGCAAGGTGCACAATACTTTTCAAAGATCGATCTTCGTTCTGGATATCATCGGCTGAAGATTAAAACTGAGGATATTCCAAAGACTGCCTTCAGAACTCGGTACGGGCATT
The DNA here is from genome assembly GCA_016801055.1 of Panax notoginseng. Taxonomy (NCBI): domain Eukaryota; kingdom Viridiplantae; phylum Streptophyta; class Magnoliopsida; order Apiales; family Araliaceae; genus Panax; species Panax notoginseng. The sequence goes on from CM029016.1 coordinate 22,070,146, forward strand.
ATGAATTCTTAGTCATGTCTTTTGGATTGACTAATGCTCCTGCTGCCTTCATGGATATGATGAACCATGTATTCAAAGAATATTTAGATCAGTTCGTTGTTGTCTTTATTGATGACATCCTCATCTATTCCAAAAGTCGTGAAGATCATGAGCACCATTTGAAGCTGGTACTGCAAAGGCTTCATGGAAACAAGCTATATGCCAAACTGAAGAAATGCGAGTTCTGGCTTGAGGAAGTAGCATTCCTTGGTCACGTGGTCTCAAAACATGGAGTATCTGTTGACCCGGCGAAGATTGAAGCCATACAAAGTTGGGAGCAACCGAAGTCGGTGACCGAAGTACGTAGCTTTATGGGCTTAGCTGGTTATTATCGGAGATTCGTGGAAGGATTTTCTAGAATCGCTACTCCGTTAACTCAGCTGACTCAGAAAGATACAAAATTCGGTTGGAGCGAGGATTGTGAGAAGAGTTTTCAAGAAAGAGAAGACTCATTTCGGTACCTGTTTTGACAATACCATCTGGTTCGGATGGATTTGTTATCTACAACGATGTTTCAGGCAAAGGGTTAGGATGTGTTCTCATGCGACATGAGAAAGTCATAGCCTATGCCTCGCGACAACTCAAAGAATATGAGAGAAATTATCCTACTCATGATTTGGAGTTGGCAGCAGTCGTTTTCGCGTTGAAGATTTGGAGACACTACCTGTATGGGGAGAAAGTTGAGATCTATACGGATCATAGAAGCCTCAAATATTTCTTCACCCAAAAGGAACTCAACATGCGGCAACGACGTTGGCTTGAGCTGCTGAAAGATTACGATCATACCATCCAATATCATCCTAGAAAAGCGAACGTAGTAGCTGACGCATTGAGTAGAAGATCATATGCGGGTACGAGTGCAATGTTGTTAACACAAAGGCTCATTTTGTATGATTTGCAAAGGATGGAGATAGAGGTAAACGCTTCAAGTACCCACGTGATGATATCAAATATACGAGTAGAACCGACTTTAATCGATAAAGTTAAAGCTGCTCAAGCTACGGACATGGAGCTGATGCGTATGAAGAAGAAAGTGCAAGAAGGTACTATTCCAGAAGTAAGAATCGATGAAGAATGAATACTTTGAGTCAACTCCAGACTTTGCGTTCCTAACGATTCTGACTTGAAGCATAGAATCATGATGGAGGCACATAACACACCGTTTGCAATCCATCCTGGGAGTACCAAAATATATCATGATCTTCGACATACATTTTGGTGGAGCAATATGAAAAGAGAGATCGCAGAGTTTATCTCGAGGTGTTTACCTTGTCAACGTGTAAAAGCGGAGCATCAAGTACCAAAGGGTCCATTGCAACCACTTAAGATTCCGAAATGGAAGTGGGAACACATTACTATGGATTTTGTTACGGGTCTTCCCAAGGTTTCTCAAGGCATAGATGCGATTTGGGTCATTGTTGATAGATTAACCAAGTCTGCTCATTTCTTACCTATATGTGAGACTTATTCCCTTGAACGTCTTGCTAGTATGTATGTGAATGAGATTATGAGATTGCATGGCATGCCAGTATCCATAGTTTCGGATCGTGACCCAAGATTCACTTCACGATTTTGGGTTAGCTTGCAGAAAGCTATGGGCACGAATTTACGATTTAGTTCAGCATACGATCCTCAAACGGACGGGCAATCAGAGAGGACTATTCAAACCCTTGAAGATCAATTAAGACTCTATGTTCTATATTTTAAAGGAAGTTGGGATAAGTACTTGCCACTGGTGGAATTCTCCTACAACAACAGTTATCAGGCAAGTATAGGTATGGCTCCATTCGAGGCGTTGTATGGAAGAAAATATCGTTCTCCAATATGCTGGGATGAGGTGGGTGAAGCAACATTGTTGGGACCATAATTGGTACGTATAACTACAGAAAAGATCCAAACAATTCGACAACGTATACAAACGGCACAGGATCGACAAAAGAGTTATGCAGATCTTTATCGAAAGGACGTGGAATTTAATATTGGGGATCATGTATTGTTACGTGTTGCACCATGGAAGGGAGTTACAAGATTTGGGAAGAGAGGAAAGCTCAATTGATGATTTGTTGGTCCATTTGAGATTCTTGACCGAATAGAAAATGTGGCCTATAGACTCGCATTACCTCCAAGTATGTCTCGTGTTCATAATCTTTTTCACATATCTATGCTTCGTAAATATGTTAAAGACCCGAACCACATTATTGAGTTAGAACCAGACGAGATAGCTGAAGATTTAACTTACGAGGAGATACCTGTTAAGATCTTGGATAGGAAAGAGCATGTTCTACGCACGAAGGTTATACCACAAGTTAAGGTTTTGTGGAGAAACCATGCTATTGAAGAAATGACCTAGGAGTTAGAATCAGAAATGAAAGCGAGGTATCCTCGCCTTTTCGAAACACCAGGTACGTACGTCAATTTCGAGGAGAAATTTCATAAGGATGGGAGGTTGTAAGACCCCAACTTATTATTAAATGAAATTAAATTTTCTCTATTTATTATTTTGAAATAGTAAGGGTTGATTTGATTAATGTGGTTAGTTATGGGTAAAATGCGTAAATATTTTAAATAAGTAAGTGGTTATAAAATATTCTTTTTTGTCGATGAATATTCGTTTGGTCGTGGAATATTCTTGTTGTCGGGGAATATTCATACGACGGCACAGCCTTGTGTGGGTCCCATAACGAAAAGCGATTGGATGAAGAAAACGACAAGTATAAGTTGTTTATAAATAACGGCGTAGTTGTTACCGTTAATACTGTTGGAATATCCCGTGGTTAAAACACAGTAGCACACGATATTGCACCAATTATTAATCCTTACGTAAAAAGGCACTACTCAATAATTGTTACAGTAGTTACTGTTCAATATTTTATTTTATTGATTCAATAATTGCTGCGTTGATATTTTATATTATTGTTGTTTCAATAATTGTTGCTGCACAGTATTTTCCAGTATCAGATCAATAATTCATATTATTTGAATAATATTATTAGATAGCATTATTGGCAATCTCTAGAAAGTTCTGTCTAAGGAGAGGTTTGGTCATCTAATTGCGCGCCAGTAAGGAGAAATTCTTATTGGAAAGCTCCCTCTTTCCTGGGAACGGTCTGGTTGCCATAATTGTGATTCTGTAATATTATTTGTGAATAATTAATTATTGATTTATATGATAAGGAAATATTTATTTTATGTGGATATAATTGATGGATATATTTATTTTATGTGAAGGAATTAATGTTGAGGTGTTTTTGTCGGAATGGAGGTATTAAAAATTAAATCACTATTCTTGAGATATATTGCGTGAGTTATAATTTTTAATCTGACCGTTGGATCGTTGTGATTTTTGGATATGTTATACATATATAAGTTGAGTATATGTCCACAAATTTTGAACCGTTAAAAATGAACGTATAATTTGTTATGAATTTCAAGAGGTGACTGATTCGGAAATTAGGTTTATAAATAACTTTGGTGGAAAATTCTAGAATTGAGTGGGCCCCACTTTTGGTTGATGAGAAATGTGCTGAAATTTTTATTCAAATGTGGTGGGTGGGAATAGTAGCAGGTAAAGGCATCAGGTTGCATGTGACGCCCCCAAAATAGGTATACAACACCCATTCTGAGTCGCCAAATACATGGTACAGAAAGCAAACTACAACTTCAATAATACAATTGTCGTGCAAAATACGACAACACATATACTGTGAGTTTAAATACAAATATTGTCTTCTAGACAATATCCACACTCAAATAAATCCTCATTACAATTATTCAAACACTATTTTACAGAAATAGTGAGGACTGCTAAAACATCTTTCTAGAACCATCACTCCATACCCCGACTAGATCCTGCTATGTTCTCACCTCCTGAGAAGAAAAATGGAACAAAAAAAAGGGTGAGCTCAACTAGCCCAGTAAAGAATATTATGACTAAGATAATATACAACAAATTATCGTTAGTCTTCAACAGGAAAAAATCTGATAGAATATAATCGACAACAAGTTTTAGATCAACAACTGCAGCGGAAACAGCAAACCATTAGAAGAGTCAAGTAGAGAAAGAATTCTACTATCTTCTAAGATTTAAAAGTCCATCATCAATATTTTATCCCTGTAACATCAATTAATAATCATCTTTATCCAAATATTCATCTTTGCACTACAGGCCAAAGATATTCATTTGTATCACCTGTCAGTCATGTTCATCTCAACACCTGTTCATCTTTGCACTACAGGCCAAAGATATTCATCAAGTAATTATACATCTTTGCACTACAGGCCAAAGATATTCAGTAATATCATCATTTAGGACTGAGGATGATGAAAAATATCTTAAAGAGAACGAATCCAGTGAGACAGAAGGACAAATATTAGGGATTCGTATAACAGTTTATCCAAGATCAATAATACTTCATAATAATCAATTGTGAAGCAGAATTCAAAAATAAAGATCAAAACATGGATACAATCAAAGATAGTAACCATAATAGACATCTTGGACAAAAAGGGAAAATTTTATTTTTCGGTGAATAGTGCCGTATTCGTGAATAGTACCGTATACGTGAATAGTGCCGTATACGTGAATAGTAACCCCGACACAAAAAGTTTCAAATTTGATAAAAACTCATATCAATATTTCAGCATAATGATATTGAAGAAAATAATATCATTAAGAAGAAAATAATATCCCTTACCTCAAAATATCAGTACTTCTGGTCGGAATACCGGTATAAGGCTGAAAGAAACTTGCTCTGATGAATAGAAACTCTCAAAGTATCTAAATACTCACAAAATACACTCAATAATCTAGAGAGAGAAAGAGAGAAAACTTGTTTCTGGTGTGATTTTCAATTCTAACTTAGCCCTCTATTTATAGGAAAATTTAGCACGCCGAAGCAGACTTAACCTGCAACCTGATGGCTTTACCTGCTACTATTTCCACCCACCACATTTGAATAAAATTTCAGCACATTTCTTCACCAACCAAGAGTGGGGCCCACCAATTCTAGAATTTTCCATCAAAATGATAAACTCCGAAAATTCAACAATTTCTGAACCAGTCATCTCGTAAAATTCATAATAAATCATACGTTCATTTTTAACGGTTCAAAATTTGTGGACATATACTCAACTTATATATGTATAACATATCCAAAAATTACCACGATCCAACGGTCGGATTAAAAATTATAACCCCCGCAAAATATCTCAAAAATCCTGATTTTTAATACCTCCATTCCGACAAAAATACTGATAAAAACCTCAACATTAACTCCTTCATTTTTAACCACAAAAATATATCCCTCATTTATATCCACATAAAATAAATATTTCCTTATCATATGAATCAATAATTAATTATTCACAAATAATATTACAGAATCACATTTATGACAACCAGGCCGTTCCCAGGAAAGAGGGGGCTTTCCAATAAGGATTTCTCCTTACTGGCGCGCAATTAGATGACCAAACCTCTCCTTAGACAGAACTTTCTAGACATTGCCAATAATGTTATCTAATAATATTATTCAAATAATATGAATTATTGATCTGATAATGGAAAATACTGTGCAGCAACAATTATTGAAACAACAATAATATAAAATATCAACGCAATAATTATTGAATCAATAAAATAAAATATTGAACAATAACTACTGTAACAATTATTGAGTAGTGCCTTCTTACGTAAGAATCAATAATTGGTGCAATACCGTGTGCTACTGTATTTTAACCACCGGGTATTCCAACAGTATTAACGGTAACAACTACGCCGTTATTTATAAATAACTTATACTTGTCGTTTTCTTCATCCAATCGCTTTCCGTTATGGGGCCCACACAAGGCTGCGCCGTCGTACGAATATTCCCCGACAGCAAGAATATTCCACGACCAAACGAATATTCCCCGACAAAATGAATATTTTATAACCACTTGCTTATTTTGCAAAATTTGCACATTTCACCCATAACCAAAGTATTATATCAAATTAACCCCTTATTATTCACAATAATATTTAGAGAAAATTTGATTTTATTCATTAATAAGTTGGGGTCTTACAACCTCCCCTCCTTATGAAATTTCGTCCTCGAAATTGACGTACGTACCTGATGTTTCAAAAAGGTGAGGATACCTCGCTTTCATTTCTGATTCCAACTCCCAGGTCATTTCTTCAATAGCATGGTTTCTCCACAAAACCTTAACTTGTGGTATAACCTTCGTGCGTAGGACATGCTCTTTCCTATCCAAGATCTTAACAGGTACCTCCTCGTACGTTAAATCTTCAGCTATCTCGTCTGGTTCTAACTCAATAATGTGGTTCGGGTCTTTAACATATTTACGAAGCATAGATATGTGAAAAATATTATGAACACGAGACATGCTTGGAGGTAATGCGAGTCTATATGCCACATTTCCTATTCCCTCAAGAATCTCAAATGGACCAACAAATCTTGGATTCCATGGTGAAACACGTAATAATACATGATCCCCAATATTAAATTCCACGTCCTTCCGATGAAGATCCGCATAACTCTTTTGTCGATCCTGTGCCGTTTGTATACGTTGTCGAATCGTTTGGATCTTCTCTGTAGTAATGCGTACCAACTCTGGTCCCAACAATGTTGCTTCACCCACCTCGTCCCAGCATACTGGAGAACGACATTTTCTTCCATACAACGCCTCGAATGGAGCCACACCTATGCTCGCCTGATAACTGTTGTTGTAGGAGAATTCCACCAATGGTAGGTACTTATCCCAACTCCCTTTGAGATCTAGGACACAAAGTCTTAATAGATCTTCAAGAGTTTGAATAGTCCTCTCTGATTGTCCGTCCGTTTGAGGATGGTATGCCGAACTGAATCGTAAATCCGTGCCCATAGCTTTCTGCAAGCTAACCCAAAATCGTGAAGTGAATCTTGGGTCACGATCCGAAACTATGGATACTGGCATGCCATGCAATCTCACAATCTCGTTCACGTACATACTAGCAAGACGTTCAAGGGAATAAGTCTCACGTATCGGCAAGAAATGAGCGGACTTGGTTAATCTATCAACAATAACCCAAATCGCATCTATGCCTTGAGAAACCTTGGGAAGACCCGTAACAAAATCCATAGTAATGTGTTCCCACTTCCATTTCGGAATCTCAAGTGGTTGCAATGGACCCTTTGGTACTTGATGCTCCGCTTTTACACGTTGACAAGTTAAACATCTCGAGATAAACTCCGCGATCTCTCTTTTCATATTGCTCCACCAAAATGTATGTCGAAGATCGTGATACATTTTGGTACTCCCAGGATGGATTGCAAACGGTGTGTTGTGTGCCTCCATCATTATTCTATGCTTCAAGTCAAAATCGTTAGGAACACAAAGTCTGGAGTTGACTCGAAGTATTCCTTCTTCATCGATTCTTGCTTCTGGAATAGCACCTTCTTGCACTTTCTTCTTCATACGCATCAGCTCCATATCCGTAGCTTGAGCAGCTTTAACTTTATCGATTAAAGTCGGTTCTACTCGTATATTTGATATCATCATGTGGGTACTTGGAGCCTTCATCTCTATCTCCATCCTTTGCAAGTCATACAAAATGGGCCTTTGTGTTAACAACATTGCACTCGTACCCGCATATGATCTTCTACTCAATGCGTCAGCTACTACGTTTGCTTTTCCAGGATGATATTGGATGGTATGATCGTAATCTTTCAACAGCTCGAGCCAACGTCGCTGCCGCATGTTGAGTTCCTTTTGGGTGAAGAAATATTTGAGGCTTTTATGATCTGTATAGATCTCCACTTTCTCCCCATACAGTGTCTCCAGATCTTCAACGCAAAAACGACTGCTGCCAACTCCAAATCATGAGTAGGATAATTCCTCTCATATTCTTTGAGTTGTCGTGAGGCATAGGCTATGACTTTCCCATGTTGCATGAGAACACATCCTAACCCTTTGCCTGAAGCATCGCTGTAGATAACAAATCCATCCGAACCAGATGGTATTGTCAGAACAGGTGCCGAAATGAGTCTCCTCTTGAGTTCTTGGAAACTCTTCTCGCATTCCTCACTCCATACGAATTTTGTATCTTTCCGAGTCAGCTGAGTTAACGGAGTAGCGATTCGAGAAAATCCTTCCACAAATCTCCGATAATAACCAGCTAAGCCCAGAAAGCTACGTACTTCGGTTACCGACTTCGGTTGCTCCCAACTTTGTATGGCTTCAATCTTCGCCGGGTCGACAGATACTCCATGTTTTGACACCACGTGCCCAAGGAATGCTACTTCCTCAAGCCAGAACTCGCATTTCTTCAATTTGGCATATAGCTTATTTTCACGAAGCCTTTGCAGTACCAGCTTCAAATGGCGCTCATGATCTTCACGGCTTTTGGAATAGATGAGGATGTCATCAATAAAGACAACAACGAACTGATCCAAATATTCTTTGAATACACGGTTCATCATATCCATGAAGGCAGCAGGAGCATTAGTCAATCCAAAAGACATGACTAAGAATTCATAATGCCCGTACCGAGTTCTGAAGGCAGTCTTTGGAATATCCTCAGTTTTAATCTTCAGCTGATGATATCCAGAACGAAGATCGATCTTTGAAAAGAATTGTGTTCCTTGTAACTGGTCGAACAGGTCATCAATGCGAGGTAGCGGATACCTATTCTTGATGGTGACATGGTTCAATTCTCGATAGTCAATACAAAGTCGCATACTCCCGTCTTTCTTCTTTACGAATAAAACAGAAGCACCCCAAGGAGACGTACTAGGACGAATAAAACCGATGTCCAACAACTCCTGTAGTTGGACTTTTAACTCCTGAAGTTCAATAGGAGCCATTCGATATGGAGTTTTAGAAATGGGCTTTGTACCGGGTTCAAGGTCAATAAAGAATTCAACTTCACGTTCTGGGAGTAGACCAGGAAGTTCTTCAGGAAATACATCGGGAAATTCTCTAACAATAGAAATATTATTCAAATCTGACTTGTCTTTGTTCAAATCCATAACATGGGCTAAGAAAGCTTGACATCCGTTTTTCAATAAACGAATAGCTTTGTGGCTTGATATGACAGTGACTGATTTTAGTGGTTTAGTAGTTTGAATTCGTATGACAGGTTGGTTAGGAATATGAAAACTAACAACCTTACGAAAACAATCAATTTTAGCATGATGAGTGGTTAACCAATCAATTCCTAAAATCACATCAAAAGCAAGTATCTTTAAAGAGATAAGATCAACAGGTAATGTGATAGTGCCAACTTGGATCATGCAAGATTTATAAACTGTAGATGTAACGAAGGTTTCACCCAACGGAGTTTCAACAGATAAGTTAAAGTCCAATTTCTCCGGAGTCAAGTTTAAACGTTGAGCACAAGCAGGAGAGATAAAAGAATGGGTAGAACCGGTATCTAGTAAAGTATAAACTTCGCAAGAATTCAAGATTAGCTTACCCGTGATCACCTCGTTCGGGTTTCTCGCGTTTTGGCCAGTCACGACAAACGCCCTTCCAGGAACCGCTGATTTCGACTTATCCGGGACAACTTTTGGAGTCACCATCCCCGCTGAACTTGGTTTTGCTACAGAACACTCTCGAGCTATATGACCCTCCTTTCCACAGTTATAACATACCTTGGATTGTTGTGGGCAGTTTGGGCTGATATGTCCCTCTTTCCCACATTTGTAACATACGACCGGTGGTCGTTCTCCTCCCCTAGAAACAGTTGATGTTTGTGCTGACGTCTTCACGTTATCATTGTTGTACCTTCTCTTCTTGAAATCTCCTCCCGACTCGCTCCTTCTATTATCACGACCACGATTACCACCAGAGTGGTTACCGCTTTTGTCCGAATGTTTTCCTCCCTACTGGTTTTCATTGCTTCGATGACTGACGCCACCGGTATGACCCTGGTTGTGGTCCCTCGGTTGCACATACTCATTATCTCGCTCTAATAATTGAGCCCTGTTTACAACATCTGAATATAAAGAAAATTTATGAGAGATAAGATATTGCCGAATCTCGGGTTTTAGACCTCTCAGAAACATCCTTGTCATTCGTTCCTCATTTTCGACCAAATGAGGTGCAAACCTGGATAACTCTGCAAACTTCGCCTCGTACTGGGACACCGTCATGTTGTTTTGTTCCAGTCTGATAAACTCCACCTCCTTCATATGACGAATACTTTCAGGAAAGTACTTGTCATTGAACAGTTTTTGAAATGTTTCCCAGGACATGTTGAGTGCGTCAGGCTGGGTACGCTTCACAGACTCCCACCAGTAGTCTGCCTCACCGCGGAACATAAAGGTGGCGAATGGAACCTTCTGTTCCTCCGTGCATCCCAAGACATCGAATATCTTGGTAATTTGCTTGACCCACGTTTCCGCCATGATCGGATCCGGCTTTCCCTTAAATTCTGGTGGTCCCAATTCTTTGAACTGCTTAGCTGTGACAAACCGCGCGTTGTTATCATTTCCACCCGTATTCTGCACACGAGTCTCCCTCGTCTGATTTTGCATGAACTGCAAAAAGCTCCTAAACATTCCATCATTCATCGTTTGCTCGGTAACGTTGTTTACAGGAGGAATATTGCCTTCCTGTTGCACGTTCCCCTGGGTGGTGATCAAAGGTGTCTCCACGGTCTGATTTACTCCATTATTAACGTTCTCAGCTGCCATTCTTAAATACTGCCATAAAACAAGGGTTAATAGTCATGTCATATATTATCCCTATACTCTGACCGACCAAATAAACACCAAATAAACTTAGTCAGGTCATACTAGCGAAGGAATTCCCCGTCTCTCCCCTCCTAGTTCTTGTCTCACATCTCAGCCAGGGATCATATCCCTAAGCTCTGATACCAACTGTGACGCCCCCAAAATAGGTATACAACACCCATTCTGAGTCGCCAAATACATGGTACAGAAAGCAAACTACAACTTCAATAATACAATTGTCGTGCAAAATACGACAACACATACTGTGAGTTTAAATACAAATATTGTCTTCTAGACAATATCCACACTCAAATAAATCCTCATTACAATTATTCAAACACTATTTTACAGAAATAGTGAGGACTGCTAAAACATCTTTCTAGAACCATCACTCCATACCCCGACTAGATCCTGCTATGTTCTCACCTCCTGAGAAGAAAAATGGAACAAAAAGGAAAAGGGTGAGCTCAACTAGCCCAGTAAAGAATATTATGACTAAGATAATATACAACAAATTATCGTTAGTCTTCAACAGGGAAAAATCTGATAGAATATAATCGACAACAAGTTTTAGATCAACAACTGCAGCGAAAACAGCAAACCATTAGAAGAGTCAAGTAGAGAAAGAATTCTACTATCTTCTAAGATTTAAAAGTCCATCATCAATATTTTATCCCTGTAACATCAATTAATAATCATCTTTATCCAAATATTCATCTTTGCACTACAGGCCAAAGATATTCATTTGTATCACCTGTCAGTCATGTTCATCTCAACACCTGTTCATCTTTGCACTACAGGCCAAAGATATTCATCAAGTAATCATACATCTTTGCACTACAGGCCAAAGATATTCAGTAATATCATCATTTAGGACTGAGGATGATGAAAAATATCTTAAAGAGAACGAATCCAGTGAGACAGAAGGACAAATATTAGGGATTCGTATAACAGTTTATCCAAGATCAATAATACTTCATAATAATCAATTGTGAAGCAGAATTCAAAAATAAAGATCAAAACATGGATACAATCAAAGATAGTAACCATAATAGACATCTTGGACAAAAAGGGAAAATTTTATTTTTCGGTGAATAGTGCCGTATTCGTGAATAGTACCGTATACGTGAATAGTGTCGTATACGTGAATAGTAACCCCGACACAAAAAGTTCCAAATTTGATAAAAACTCATATCAATATTTCAGCATAATGATATTGAAGAAAATAATATCACTTACCTCAAAATATCAGTACTTCTGGTCGGAATACCGGTATAAGGCTAAAAGAAACTTGCTCTGATGAATAGAAACTCTCAAAGTATCTAAATACTCACAAAATACACTCAATAATCTAGAGAGAAAAAGAGAGAAAACTTGTTTCTGGTGTGATTTTCAATTCTAACTTAGCCCTCTATTTATAGGAAAATGTTAGCACGCCGAAGCAGACTTAACCTGCAACCTGATGGCTTTACTTGCTACTATTCCCACCCACCACATTTGAATAAAAATCTCAGCACATTTCTTCACCAACCAAGAGTGGGGCCCACCAATTCTAGAATTTTCCATCAAAATGATAAACTCCGAAAATTCAACAATTTCTGAACCAGTCATCTCGTAAAATTCATAATAAATCATACGTTCATTTTTAACGGTTCAAAATTTGTGGACATATACTCAACTTATATATGTATAACATATCCAAAAATTACCACGATCCAACGGTCGGATTAAAAATTATAACCCCCGCAAAATATCTCAAAAATCCTGATTTTTAATACCTCCATTCCGACAAAAATACTGATAAAAACCTCAACATTAACTCCTTCATTTTTAACCACAAAAATATATCCCTCATTTATATCCACATAAAATAAATATTTCCTTATCATATGAATCAATAATTAATTATTCACAAATAATATTACAGAATCACATTTATGACAACCAGGCCGTTCTCAGGAAAGAGGGGGCTTTCCAATAAGGATTTCTCCTTACTGGCGCGCAATTAGATGACCAAACCTCTCCTTAGACAGAACTTTCTAGACATTGCCAATAATGTTATCTAATAATATTATTCAAATAATATGAATTATTGATCTGATAATGGAAAATACTGTGCAGCAACAATTATTGAAACAACAATAATATAAAATATCAACGCAACAATTATTGAATCAATAAAATAAAATATTGAACAATAACTACTGTAACAATTATTGAGTAGTGCCTTCTTACTAAAAATCAATAATTGGTGCAATACCGTGTGCTACTGTATTTTAACCACCGGGTATTCCAACAGTATTAACGGTAACAACTACGCCGTTATTTATAAATAACTTATAGTTGTCGTTTTCTTCAACCAATCGCTTTTCGTTATGGGGCCCACACAAGGCTGCGCCGTCGTACGAATATTCCCCGACAGCAAGAATATTTCACGACCAAACGAATATTCCCCGATAAAATGAATATTTTATAACCACTTGCTTATTTTGTAAAATTTGTACATTTCACTCATAACCAAAGTATTATATCAAATTAACCCCTTATTATTCACAATAATATTTAGAGAAAATTTGATTTTATTCATTAATAAGTTGGGGTCTTACATTGCAGGTCAAGTCTGCTTCGGCGTGCTAACATTTTTCTATAAATAGAGGGCTAAGTTAGAATTAAAAATCACACCAGAATTCATAAGTTTTCTCTCTTTCTCTCTCTATATTATCGAGCGTATTTTGTGAGTATTTAGATACTTTGTGAGTTTTATTTATCAGTGCAAGTTTTCTTCAACCTTATACCGATATTCCGAACAGAAGTACTGTTATCTTGAGGTAAGGGATGTTATTTTTTTTTAAATGATATTATTTTCTTCAATATCATTATGCCGAAATATCGGTTTGAACTTTTTATCAAATTTAAAACTTTTAGTGTCAGGATTACTATTCACGTATACGGCACTATTCACCGAAAAATAAAAAATTTTCTTTTTGTCCAAGATGTCTATTATGGTTACTATCTTTGATTATATCCATGTTTTGATTTATTTTTGAATTCTACTTCACAATTGGTTGTTATGGAGTATTATTGCACTTGGATAAACTGTAATACGAATCCCTAATATGTGTCCTTCTGTCTCACTGGATTCGTTTTCTATAAAATATTTTTCTTCATCCTCAGTCCTAAATGATGACAATACTGAATATCTTTGGCCTGTAGTGCAAAAATGAATGATTAACTGATGAATATCTTTGGCGCGTAGTGCAAAGATGAACAGGTGTTGAGATTAGGGGTGAGCATGGTGCGGTTTGGTGCGGTTTGAAGTCCAAACCGCACCCGAAACCGCTTAGGTGCGGTTTGAAAAATTTAAAATCGTACCCGAAACCGCTTGTGATTGGTGCGGTTCGATTTTAAAGTGTGCGGTTCGGTTTTAATTGGTGCGGTTTCGGTTCCAAAACCAATTGAAACAACAAAAAAGTTTAAGCCTTCAATAAAATTTAACATAAAACTTACATTGAGCAATTAACTTAGTGACAAAGTAGACAATGAGAATTATATCAAGCATGCTTTAAAACTAAAATATGCGCTATATAAAACAACGGAGACTATTCGATAATAAGCAAGAATGTTTATCTAGTTCCCCAAAAATTAAAAGTATATACTGAAGATAGAATAAAATATATTGCAGGGAGGACTAAAAATAATCTATTAGACTAATACAATTATAGCATTGACATTAACCAATGCATCAAGTGCTCGAGCAACTTTAGAATTTACTAGAGATAATACATACATACACACACATGGTGCGGTTTCGGTTTTATGCGGTTTGGTTTTGGCTAGTAACCAAACCGAAACCGTAAATTTGGTTATTCAACCCACCTAAAACCGCCACATACGCCGGAACCGTTGGTACGGTTTTAATTGGTGCGGTTCGTGCGGTTTTTGGTGCGGTTTCGGTTCCAATTTGGTTACTTGCTCAGCCCTAGTTGAGATGAACATGACCGACTGGTGATACAAATGAATATCTTTGGCCTGTAGTGCAAATATGAATATTTGATTCAAGATGTATATTGATTGATGTTACAGGGATAAAATATCGTTGATGGACTTTTAAATCTTAGAAGATAGTAGAATTCATTCTCTACTTGACTCTTCTAATGGTTTGCGGTTTTCGCTGCAGTTGTTGATCTAAAACTTGTTGTCTATTATATTTTATCAGATTTTTCCCTGTTGAAGACTAATGATAAGTTGTTGTATATTATCTTAGTCATAATATTCTTTACTGGACTAGTTGAGCTCACCCTTTTTTCTTTTTGTTCCATTTTTCTCAAGAGGCGAGAATATAGCGGGAACTAGTCGGGTGTAGAATGATATTTCTAGTTAGTTGTGCTAACAGTCCTCACTATTTTATAAAATAGTGTTTTAATAATTGTAATGAGGACTTATTTGAGTGTAGATATTGTCTAGAAGATAATATTTGTATTTAAACTCACAGTATTGTGTTGTCGTATTTTGCGCAACAAGTGTTTTAATGAAGTTGTATTTGTTTCTGTACCATGTATTCGGCGACTCAGAATGGGTGATGTATACCTATTTTGGGGGCGTCACACATGTCTTCCACTTTCTTGGCTCTACGTCTCTGGCTCATTTTCTCTAGAGCTTTTTGTCTCTTTTGATCTTTGGCTATGCGGCTCTGATCTTTTCATATACTCATCATTCTCTTGTAATCTGATGAGGTGTTGTCAAGATTATCTTGTTAATCTCTTTTTCTTTTTGGGCTTGGCTGCTTTGAACATTTCTCTGCTAGTAGAGTTGTCCTTACTCTATATTCTCTCTTTTTTAGCTCGATGTTAATTTCTGATGATGATTCTCCTTATGTATTGATGTTCAGTGTTCATCATTATCATCCTTTTAAACGATCATGTCTTTTATATCGCTTTGAAATCTTCCCGTTGAGAAGTACTATTCGTTAGAGCATTTAATGCTTAGATACTTTGATATCTCTGATGTTGACTTTCTGAGGCTCTGTATCACTGTACTTTCTGACTTAAGACTTGTCACAATAGTCAATATCTTTTTTGGCTTTTCAGATAACTTGCTTTCGGCCAACTAGCCGATAGATATACATTTGTTTTCTTCTAAGAATATATCTTCTGAAATCTTGAGATCATCTTCTTGCAACGTTCTAATTTTCAATCTGTTTATCAGACCTAATATATACTCTACGATCTGTTGTTGCAAGAATTATAAGATTAAGTCTTACGATCGGTTTAAGCTTTTCTGTAGTTGTACTCTTTTTTCACCGTTGATAGTATAGTGAGGGATGCCGTATTCTTTTGTTTTGTATCCTCACTATTACTAAAGCTTTATCTTCTATTCTGCTTTCTGATGACTTCATAATACTTGAACTTGCTTAGCAGATTCTTCTCTGTTTTCTTGATACTTCAGTTGTCCTGTAAAGTCGATAACATCTTTCTAAGTAAGTTCTTCTTCTTTGTTCTTAAGTACGGGCTGCTTCTATACGAAGTTCTGATTTCTCTACGATCGGTTCTGAGTTCTGTGATTAGGTAGAATGTCCTTGCAGTTGACCTTTGGATTTCTTCTGGAGATCTCTTTTTAGGAGAGATTTACTCAGATATTATCAGAGTATATTCTTTTGCCATATATTTTTTCTTGAGTAACCTTCACTTTATATCCATAGCACAAACTGAGCTTGGTGATCTCCTTTTAATTCATGTAGTCAGCATTTCATATTTCACTCAACTGTTCTGAAGCTGACTTTATGATCTTAATCTTACTAAACGATCTTAGAGTAATATTCAAATATTACTTTCATTTAGTGCCTGCTTGGAGTATTCTACAATGCAATCTTTACTTTACAATCCATTGATTCACTTAGCAGGTTGATCAATTTTGCCAGATGATGTTTAACAGCTTCTTTAACTTCTTGAGCGACTCTGTGTTAATCTTGTGGTTTTGAGATCATTTGTTCACTTCACGAATAAATCCTTTGTCTGTGAGATGGAGTGAACTCTGCGATCTTCTGATGCTATACGAACATGGTTGACTCTGTAATGTATTTTCATACTGCGAACTGGCAGAGTGACTTTATGATCATGATTTCCTATCATTTATACATAAGATCAATTTTCATAAGATCAACCTAACATTATTTTATCTTTCTAATCTAATTCCTTGTACATCAATTCTTTTGAAGGACTTTACACAACTTACTTGTACAAATATATATTAATCAATCTTTCACTTTAAGCACATGTAGATTTACTCTACAATCAATACTTCTTTCATGCAGAGTAGTCTTTTTATAATGATTTTGTCTATTACATATACAGACATGATAAAGATCAACCTAACAAGTTTGATCATACTATTCTAAATCCTTGTACATAGATATCTCAATTAAGAATTATACAAAACTTATTCATACAAATATACTTTATAACCTTTATTATTAAGTCATATACATACTTCATCATCAAATCATATATATATTTGGAATTTAATCAGGGATCAACTTAAACTCCCCCATACTTAAACAATCTTCTATTCTATCATTAGATTTCTAACATATACGTTAAACTTTAATAGTTCAAAATTGTTGAAAATATTTTCATATTATATAAGTATAACATATCCAAAATTTAGAACGATCTAACGGTTGGATTAGGAGATATAACTCATGCAATAGACATTAAAAAAATAAAAACTTATTTTCAAATTTTTACTTTTACATTCAATCGTATTATATTCTTTTATATAAATTCAACTTCTTTTTCCGATTATTATAATATATAATTCATGTCTATATTTTTCTTAAAAATAATCTCTAATTTAAAAACCCGCATGATTAAACTTAAAATTAAAATACAAATAATATTTACCTTTATTGTTCGTCTTTTTATAAATCGGAGCAACAAAGAATCAAAATTTCAAATATCTAGCCTTCAAAATCTCTTCATAGAAATTGTAGCTATTACGAAATAAGCTCAAGAATCTTTAGATTATCACTAAGGTACACAAAATAGGCTCAAGAATCTTTCAATTCGGATATGATTGAATTGCGAATTTTCAAAATTATGATTGAAAACAATGACAAAAATCAAGACAAATTACAATTTTCAGCAATTTAAAACATGAAAATAACGTCAAATAACTTTTCTTCCTACTTCACAACGAAAAATTAAAAAACAAAATTTAAATTCATTCAATTCCAATATCGAATGAATTAACTATAATTTTTCTAGTATTCTACCGTGCACAAAAAAAATTTAAGAAAAAATTCAACAGAGAATAATAAAATGATGGGTTAAATGTTTTTTCATTTACTATACTATATGTCGAGTTACAGATGGATAACTGAACTTTTTTTTCTTACAGTCAACTCACTGAACTCGATTTTTTTAACACAAAATTAAAAAAGCCGTTAAACTAGTTTGACTATTAATGGAAATATGAGTTGGCGTATGATTAGGAAAGAGAAACTCCACCTTGATCATGATTTGGCAATCCAACTGATGATGTGCTTTATTAACTCATTTATCAAAAAATATTAGTAATAAAAAAAATGAAATTCAGTTTTAAAATTTATTAATAATTATTTTTAATTAAAAAAAGCGCAAGTTTTTTTTAATTAAAGAAAAAATAAAACGCATTTTTTTTTAATAAAAATAAAAAAATAATTATTTGTATTAAAATAAAAAACTAAATAACGCTCTCTCTCTCTCCTTCTCCGTCACAACGACGCAGTTTGGTTTTTAAAAAATAAAACGCAATTTTTTTTTAACAAAAATAATTATTTTAAATAAAAATTAAAAAAAAAGCGCAGTTTTTTTTTACTAAAAAAAATGCAGTTTTTTTTACTAAAAATAATTATTTTTAATTAAAAAAAATGCAGTTTTTTTTTAATAAAAATAAAGCGCAGTTTTTTTTAATAAAGATAAAAAAAATGCAGTTTTTTTTAACAAAAATTAAAAAAAAACGCATTTTTTTATAAAAAAAAATAATTATTTTTATTTAAAAAAAACAAACAACGCTCTCTCTTTCCTTCTCCGTCACAACAACTAAGTTTGGTTTTTTTTTTTTAATAAAAAAATTTATTTCTTAAATTTGATTACATTAAATTATAAAATTTAAATTTTATATAATTTTAAAATAAAAATTATTTAATAAAATTAAAATTACAATAAAAAGTATTATTCCACATTGAATTCAAATAATACAAGAAACTACTTTTGTTTAAAATAAACATAAAAATTAATGTCCAAACAGTTAGTTAAAATAAACATAAAATAAAATACAAGTAACACAGTTAATTTTTTTAAATAAACATAAAAAAAAACCAGCGTTTTTTTTTTATTAAAAAAAATGCGTTTTATTTTTATTAAAAAAAATTGCGTTTTTTTGTTAAACATAATTATTTTTATTATAAAAAACTGCGTTTTATTTTTTAAAAACCAAACTGCGTTGTTGTGACGGAGAAGTAGAGAGACCGTTGCTTGTTTTTTTTTTAATAAAAATAATATTTTTTATTATTATTAAAAAAAAACTGAGTTTTTTTTATTTTTATTAAAAAACTGCACTTTTTTTATTTTTATTATAAAAAAATTGCGTTTTTTTTATTATTAAAAATAACTGTGTATTTTTTTATTATTAAAAAAAACTTCATTTTTTTTATTAAAAATAATTATTAATAAATTTTAAAACTAAATTTCATTTTTTTTATTAATAATTTTTTTTGATAAATGAGTTAAAGCACATCATCAGTTGGATTGCCAAATGATGATCAAGGTGGAGTTTCTTTTTCCTAATCATACAACAACTCATCTTTCCGTTAACAGTCAAACTAGTTTAACGCTTTTTTAATTTTGTGTTAGAAAAATCGAGTTCAGTGAATTGACTGTAAAAAAAAAATTCAGTTATCTATCTATAAATTGATATATTATAATATTTGACTCATAAAATGATACGAGTTACACCACAAGCACTTTAAATATAACTCAAACTAATATAAAAGTTGTCAAAACCTAATGAACTCCTTAATTTTAATTAAATTAATTATTTAATCATCTACCTTAATTTTAATTAAATCAATTATTTAATTATCTACCTTAATTTTAATTAAATCAATTATTTAATTATCCACTGAAAAATTTTAACTTTCCAAAGGAAATAAAAATAAAATAAAATTAGTAAGTTATCTTCTCCGATTCAACTATGCTTTTATAAAATAAAAGTTAATTAATATTTAATTACTAAAAAATCCGGGCTATTATAATTATCCCAAAAGTACCACTACGAACACAAGTACACATCACGACTCACCGTGGTGAGAAACACCTCATACAGAACAATTCTACAACAGAAAAACACAAGCAGGCCATATGATAATGCAGCGCTCTAGATCTAACCAGCCTTTCTCCCTTCAACACTCACCCTTAAGGAAATCATAGCTGGACTCAGAAGTGTCCTTCAAAACTTTAGTTGCTAGACTGGCGTAGCTCTGGACGAACAAAATCAGCATCTGCAGGCACTGAAATGTCAACTGATGGTCTCAACTGGGCACATACTTCAACAGCTCCGTGCACTGGGTCAGAGAGGAAGTTGCTGATGAGATCCCGATTGACAGGAACACCATTGTCTACAGCTACCAATGCTTGTTGGGTGAGAATGTAATCAAAGCGTGGAGCCCACTTCCTTGAACCTAGTCGCGCTGTTGTTGAACAATTATCTACCATGAACGAAACTCCACGGGCATGCATGAAAGGATTCAAAGAATCAACGGACTCGATCAAACTCTCATTGATAATCTCGGAATAGGAGTGCCCTTTCTTCCTCAGGATCTCAATCTGTATTTTTGTGTACCAGAATGGAAAATTGAAAAAACATAATGTCAGAATCGATATTCGTAAATTTATTCTCACCACAGTTTCTTTCCTACTTAAAGTTAAAAGAGTCCTCCACTTCTTAATCACCGTCAAATTTAAAGAAAACAATATTCACCACTAAACACCCTGTGGCAGCTTTTATAAGTTGGGCCTTGAGTTTCAATTGCACCAGTCAGTACTAGATTTAGTTCAGCACAAAAATGTCATTTTACATTGACTTATGCTAATATAGACTTATTCTGGCTCAAACTAACCGACTGACGTTGAGATGAAAGAGATCGTGGGGGACAAAAAGTTAAATTTATTAGCTTCTATCAACTTTTGTGCTAAGCTACCACGTCATTGAGTGAGGCAAACTATTTTTTTATAGATACAACAGGAAGTGAGGAAAGCTAATAAGAATAGGCAAATTCCCCATATCAGGTTCAAGGTAATAAGTGGTTTACAAAGGGGATCAGCGCTAACTACTAAAGACTTGGTTTTATAGCATTTTGATCCAATTTCAAGTTGTTGGTCCTGTTGGTATTTTAGCAGAGGACCCATGTTTTAACAAATGGCATTAGAGCAACTGCCACTTCATTTATCACTCCCCGCCAAAAACCGACACATTAAAATGAATGCTTAAGCCAAATTTAGTGCAGGAAACCAAGGCCCTCAAACCTAATCTTATTATTGCATTATTGATGTGGCCCTGGATTGGAGTATCATAATCATATTTTTCATGAATTGTGAGAAAATATGTCTTCAAACAAAGTAGAAAGGGAAAAAATAGTTCAGCAAGTAACTCATTATTAATGTGTGTGTGTATGGACAAGACAACTAGCCATTCAAAACCCTATTCAACTTGAGAAAACTTGAAAGAAAGGTTACCTGAGCCATCATTAAAGCCACATAGACACCAGCAGTGAAAGGATATAATGGGCCTAGGTCACCGGACGGTCGTGATGCACGAACTCGTTCGCCTACTTTCCACATCCGTGTCTGATCAATTTTTCCCATAGGGAAAGCTGGTAGACCTTCCTTTTCCTGTAACATCAAAAGAACATATTAAAATCGTTTGTATTTTATTCTTACTCTTTCCGGCGAGTCCACTATATATTTGAATATCACAAAGAACTTGAAGGTTCAGTGGCCTATTTGTAAATGTAATTGCATAAAGGTTCACAAGCCAACACAACAAGAAAATGAAAGTGATTTAAAAACAATACAACAAACCACATCCATGAATCTAAATAATAGAAAATGAGATAACATACATAAAATCGCGACCAGCCAAGACGACACTCCTAATCTCACTACCACTGGCTACATCTTCATAGCACTCGTATAAGATATCCATGCATGGATAAAATGAGGCACTATATGCAGCCTCAAACTCCCTTTTGCCATCTCTGACAATGAATTGTAGACTGCCAACATGCCCTGTTGATGTAACAGTTGTAAATAAAGTAAACATCATGAATATAATAACCGAAATTTGCTAAGGAGACAAAGATCATTAAACAGCTAATTTAATAAGCAAGAAGATTCAAATTCCACCCTCACCGAGGAACTGCAAAACCAACCTTTGACGATATTGTCCTGGATATAATCCCCCGTTAATGCCCTCCCAACTATTCTTATAAGCCAAATCTTCACTCATACCATTCTCAGTATACCTTCTAAACAAGGACTC